>JAZKJV010010314.1:117500-318052 GCA_037367405.1 Ottelia alismoides | reverse complement strand
TATACAAGGAGTTTTTTCCTCTTGAGCCAGTAGACTAACCCTCTTTTGAAGCTTTATTGCAACCCACAACTCCCGTCATTAGACCTCATGGCAACCAGACCAAGTTGAGACGCACTTCCTTCACTAAAAGAAGAAGAGAGGTTCCGCCTAGAAGTACTACCCTCATATGCTACCCCAAGTCAAGGAAGACTGCCTCCTCACCACCTCATCCGTGGAGAGCTCGGTGCATAGTGCTGGTGTCCAAGTAAAGCCACTGTCTATATGAGTCATGTGTTGTTGTTAAGTGCTCTACTTAGGCTCATTGAGACGACATGTGATCATAGCCTAGTGGACTCAAAGAATTAAGTCACCATGGACCTGAAAAGCCTTAAACCTAAGCCTTATAAGGTTCCTCTTAGAAGTTAGGTGGATTAAGATCTTAATCAAGCTCCATTTCTTAATTTGATTCCAGGCTAGTTTAAATGTCAACTATCATCCAGAAAAACTATATACATATGTACAAGAGATGCTTATTTAAACAAATTTTACAATCATGCAAAATTTCGAAAAATGTTTTGAAATAATGAATGATGCATGAAGTGCAAGTTTTGCAAAAGATATTTACACACATTTACACAAGATTTTTGCAAACTTTTGATTTTCAAGACATTTTGGAAAAATTTTGTACTATATACATAATTTTGATACAAAAATATTTACACAAGCTTTACAACAAAAGATTTTTGAAATCATTTTTACGAAAATAATTTGTACACTAGCTATTTATGTGCAAATAAAAGAATGTTTATGTACATGAATTTTTTTTTAATTTTTTTTGATTTTTAGCCATTTTATTTATTAACACACTCACACAAAGTACGAGTTATGGCTAAAGTATATATGAAATATATACACACCCCCTTATACTTAGCTTGAACGATGTCCTCAGAGTCAAGAGCGATGAAGAAGACATAACTCGTACTAGGTATAAGGAAGTGAAAAGAAAGGCTATATACAAAGACGAATGAATGAAAAGTCAAAAGGGTCTCGGGTCTTCCCCTATACTTAGGATTAAATAATCCTAAGTATAGCAGGCTGTACACTAAGGGAAAACCGAGTGGAGAATGTACAGGGTCTACCCCACCCTATACTTAGGGTGAAATATCCCTAAGTATAGGCAACAAAACAGGGGTAGGCGGAAACAAAAGAAATACCCAAACGGCCTCGCATCCCCCCTATACTTAGGGTAAAGTGCACCCTAAGTATAGCATAATCACAAGATGAAGAAAGGGATGTGGGACTAAAGAATGTAGTGATATGGACATCTGGATCTATACAAGGCGGAAGATCAGTGAAACTCAGGCGTGAGATGCAATAGATGTGAGTCGAAGACCACATCTCACGCAAAATGAATAGGGGCAAGATCAGCGACCCGCGGCTCATGATCTAGAAATGGTTTGAGCCACTGGTCGTTCACTCGAAAGGTACTCTCAGAAGACAACTCAGATATATCAATGCTACCGTTGTCGTGTACCTTTCTGACCAAGTAGGGTCCCTTCCATTTGCTCTGTAGCTTCCCCTGGAAACAGACGTAGCCTCGCATCAAACAGCCATACTCTCTATCCAATCTCAAAATGCTTGTGGCTGATATGAGAATCATGCCACTCCTTCACTCTCTCCTTATACTGTAGGCTGTTTGAGAATGTTGTATCTCTAAGCTCCTCCAGGGCGGCTAACTCTGCCCTCCTCTGGTCTCTCATACCATCTGGATCCATGAGAATATCTGTAACTGCCCAAAGTGACTTGTGCCTCAGCTCAACAGGTAAATGGCACGGCTTGCCATACACGAGGCGAAAGGGAGATGTGCCCAATGGTGTCTTGAAAGACGTCCTATATGCCCACAAGACCGAGTCCAAAAGCTGTGACCAATCCTTTTTGGTCAGGGCGGACGACTTTCTGCAATATCGTCTTGATCTCCCTATTC
Organism: Ottelia alismoides; assembly: GCA_037367405.1. Taxonomy (NCBI): domain Eukaryota; kingdom Viridiplantae; phylum Streptophyta; class Magnoliopsida; order Alismatales; family Hydrocharitaceae; genus Ottelia; species Ottelia alismoides. The sequence continues at coordinate 316,089 of JAZKJV010010314.1, read as the reverse complement.
GACACCTCAGCTAGGCCATTCGTCTGTGGATGGTAAGGTGTAGCAACACGATGGTCTATACCGAACTCACTTGCAAGGGCCTTTACCTGGTCGTTGATGAAATGAGACCCCCCATCAGAAATCAGAACTCGTGGAACCCCGAACCGCGTGATGATGTGCTTCCTCAAAAATCTGCAAACTATCCTCGCATCAGCGGCTCGGGCGGGGATAGCCTCAACCCAACGACTAACATAATCCACGGCCAACAGAATGTACTCAAATCCCTGACTCTTAGGAATGGACCCATGAAATCGATGCCCCATGCGTCAAAAACCTCACAGAAGTGAATGGGCTGCATCGGCATCATATCACGCTGTCCACAAGTGCCCATCCTCTGACAGTCGGTACACCTCTTCACGAACTCATCTGAGTCCTTGAAGAGGGTAGGCCACCACAAGCCGGATTGGAGCACTTTCTGTGTCGTTCTCCTCCCAGAATGATGTCCTCCTGCCTCAAGCTTGTGGTAGTAAGTGAGGACGCTATGGTGTTCCTCCTGAGGAATACACCGACGCCAGACACTATCCCCTCCTTCGTGGTAAAGGATGGGATCCTCCCAATGGTAGGACTTGGCCTTCGCAAGGAAGGTCTCAAGCCTCTGCCTGGGCCAATCTTGTGGGACTTTCCCAGCAACGAGAAAGTTCACAATATCGGCATACCATGGGAGTGAGGCGATAGCAAGGATCACCTCATCTGGGAAGGTATCTCGAATGGGATCAATCTGCTCAGACTCCTCAGGCTGCTCTAAACGGGAGAGATGATCCGCCACCACATTCTTGACTCCAGGCTTATCCTTGATCTCAATGTCGAACTCCTGGAGTAGAAGGATCCATCTAGTAAGTCTGGCCTTGGCATCCTTCTTTGCCATGAGGTACCTGATGGCGGTGTGATCTGTGTACAAAGTCACTCTAGATCCAATGATATAAGATCGAAACTTATCTAGGGAGAACACTACAGCTAGAATTTCCTTCTCTGTGACCGTGTAATTCCGCTGGGCGGAATCCAATGTGCGGCTAGCGTAGTGAATGGCAAATGGAACTCCATCCCTCCTCTGTCCCAGCACTGCCCCTACGGCAAAATCGGAGGCGTCCGTCATGATCTCGAATGGGAAGAGACCAATCAGGCGGCTGGAGGATAGGAGCCTCAATCACACACTGCTGGAGAGTCGCAAAGGACGAAAGACACTTGTCATCGACAAGGAACTCGGTGTCTTTCGTCAAGAGGTCAGTCAACGGCCGGGCAATCCTGCTGAAATCCCGAATAAATCTCCTATAAAATCCAACGTGCCCCAGAAATGACCGTAGCTGCCTCAAATTGGACGGCGGTGCTAGTTTTCTAATGACATCAACCTTGGCCGGATCCACCTCCATGCCCCTGTTGGAGATGATATGGCCAAGCACCGTCCCTTGAGTCACCATGAAGTGACTCTTCTCCCAAGATAGAACCAAATGGTACTCAATACATCGCTAGAGTACTCGGTCTAGGCAGTCAAGACAGGAGTCGAATCCGTCGCCGTAGACCGAGAAATCGTCCATGAAGACCTCCAAACACTCTCCTACCATGTCCGAAAAGATCGACAGCATGCACCTCTGAAAAGTCGTAGGGGCATTGCATAGCCCAAATGGCATGCGTCGAAAGGCATATGTACCGAAGGGACAGGTAAAGGTGGTCCTCTCCTGATCTTCAGGAGCGATGGCCACCTGGTTGTAGCCCGAGTACCCATCCAGGAAGCAATAATGGCTCTTCCCTGCCAGTCTCTCAATGATCTGGTCAATAAAAGGCAGGGGAAATGGTCCTTCTTGGTGGCCTGGTTGAGTCTCCTGTAGTCAATACAGACCCTCCAAGAGGTGGGTACTCGTGTAGCAATCTCCTCTCCCAAACTCACTGATCACAGTCGTGATGCTCGTCTTCTTGGGCACCACATGCAAGGGGCTGACCCACTTGGAGTCGGAAATGGGATAAATAAAATCTGCACTCCACCATTTTGATATTTCCTTCATCACGACCTCTCTCTCAGGTTGGGGTTCAGTCGCCGCTGGAACTCACGCGACGGCTTCGCCCCCTCCTCGAGATAGATATGGTGGGAGCACACTGATGGACTAATCCCATGGAGATCTGCTACGCTCCATCCGATTGCTTTGCGGTTCTTTTCAAGAACCCCCATCAAACAGGATTCCTGCTCTCCAGTCAGATCGGCGAAGATGATGACTGGGTACATCTCAGGTTCGCCCGCAAGGAACCAATACTTCTGCGAAGTAGGGAGCGGCTTCAGCTCTGGACAGCTGGGTGCTGGCAAATCTGGCCTCGGAAGGAAATGTGTCAATGCTGCTAAGTCTGCCAAATCTGCCTGGGAGAAAGAAAGCGAACTCTCGCAAACTGGATCTTGAGATGGCTGCTCAACTGTGTTGTCTCTGATCTGCTCTGCCTCCACCTCCTCCTCATCTGTAGGCTCAGGTGGACTCGAGTCTGGCATCTGATCATCACAATATGCCCAATCAGACTCTGAATATGAGGGATCTGCATCAAATACGGTGGCATCAGTACCACCATCACACAAGGTGGCCTCAGCACCACCATCACCAAAAACCGTGTCGCGGTCAAGAACCGGCTCTGCTGCCTCTGTGGTATCCTGGACCAGGACTGTGATCTCCAGACTCTCCTCTGCTATCATCTATGCATCAGCTGTGTCTGAAAATGAGAGGATGGCCTGTGCTGCAGGGTCTGCCCATGCTGCCTCGTCGTCTGTGATCACAAAATCACAGTCCTGGTGGATGTCCGGCTCGGCGTCTGTCAGCTGCTCTGAATCTGTGCTGTCCTCTGAGCGTGCTCTCTCTCTCTGGCTCTGTAGTCCTCGACCGTCTCTATTTGTATACTCTCGCCCTCGACGCGAAAGTATACCTTCCCGCTATCATGATCAGTCACCGCCTTGGCTATGGCCAAGAACGGACGACCAAGGATGATGGGGGTATCGGCCACTGAATTAGGGATATCCATGTCCAACACTACGAAGTCCACGGGGAATTTCAGGCCCTGAATCGTGACGATAACGTCTCGCAACAACCCCTTCGGCCTCTTGACAGATCGATCAGCAAACTGAAGGACTGTCCTGCTCTGTCTAAGAGTGCCCAACTCGAAGCGGTCGAGAAGGGCTACCGGAAGAAGGTTGATCGACGATCCGCTATCCAATAGAGTCCGGTCGAACCTCTGCTCACTAATCTGGCATCTGACATACGGGGCCCCTGAATCTAGCCTCTTGGCCGGCAGACGGTTCTGGATTGCAAAACAGGTGGCTTTCGTCAGCACATGAATCTCTGAAGTGTGGTTCCTCCTCCTCCTCCTGACTGTGGTCCTGTCTCTCAAAGATCGTTGAAGAAGGGGATGTGCTGCAAAGCCTCCTGGAGGGTCAGCTGGATGTGAAATCTGTCGATCATGCTCTGGCTGAATTCCTCCTACTCTCTCTTTTTTGGGTCTTTTTCTTTTTTCTTCCCCTTCCCCATCTGAAGGGCTCTAGGGAAGGGGATCACAGGGTCCTTCTCAGATGAAGGACTAGGAAAAGGCCTAGACGGCTCGACGGCCGGATCCACACATACATCAATCACCACAGTGGGACCAGAAGAAACTAAACCTTTTTCTTTATTCAAAATAGAGTTCTGAGATACATCAACCGAAACAACATCTCTATCAAAACGAACACCGGTGGCCTCAGTACCACCACGGGCTGGCTCTGCTACTGGACGTCTCGCGGCCTCAGTACCGCGGGCTGGCTCGGCTACTCTGGTGGCATCAGCACCACCTCCTCGAACTGGTGAAGTGGCGGCCTCAGTACCGCCGGTGGAATCAGCATCCTTGGTGGCATCAGTACCACCATCATCATCGTGTGCGGCCTCAGTACCGCTCTCCTCCTCCTCCTCATTTGGCGCCCTGGGTGGATCCTCGAGTCGTCGCTCAGATGAGGCGCCGCCTGCTGGTGCTCTACCGCTCCTAAGTGTAACAAAATCAGCATCAAACAGATCTGAAGACATATCATCAAATGGATCGCTAGGAGTGGCATGCTCAGTGGAAACTACCTACTCAGATTTCCTCTTCAGGTTGTTTGGATTTGGCTCTATCTGTGCAGGAATGGCGGTCTTCCCTCTCACAAGGTCCCGCATCTCCTGGCGGAACTCGTCCATCTCCCGTCTGAAGGTAGCCTGCTGGTCCGTAAGAAGGCGGGCTATGTCATGCAAGGCGGGGCTCTCATGGGAGCCCGACGGGTAGCCTCTCTGGTGCTGAGGCTGCTGGAACTGGTGCTGCTGGTAAGAGGGGTAGGAGGAAGGATACTGCTGCTGGTGTGGTGGGTGAGCCTGCTGCTCACGTCTCCAAGACTGTCCCTGCTGCTGATAGGGACGAGGAACGAAGGACGACTGCTGGTGTGACTGATAGGCTGGGGGTTGCTGCTGCGGCTGGTGATCTCTCTGCTGGCCATACTGCCCTCCCTGACCGGATGACTGCTGCTGGGGATGGGTACCTCCACTCCCCACCTGAATCCGGGATGGTCTCGTCGGATCCCAGGCTGGGGGCGGTCATACCAAATCCCGTTGACATCCATCAACGGCTCTGCATCGTATGGGGCTGGCGGGAGTACTGCAGAGGCTGATCCGGCTGGTATACCACCATCTGCATGTCTGGAGATGGTGGGGACTGGTAAGAGGGCTGCTTCTGCTGGTAAGGCTCCGCCTGTACAAGGTGAACCTGTCTAGGCTGCTGAAAGGAGCTGGAGCGCTGGGACGAGCTGCTGCTGCCGCCAGTGTCGCCTCGCGACTGAAGACGGGGCTGTAAAGCCGTCTGTGCCTCCTGGAGACACATGAGCTGGGTCTTCATGTCGCTCAGAGTCTGTGCCATCTGCTCCATCTGCGTGATGCTCTGGCACTGCTTCTTCTCGATCAGCTCCATCCGGTCCAACTTCTCGCTGATAATACCCATATCCGCAGCGGACGACTCTGCTGGTGCTGCTACAACTGCGGATGAACTGGATGGACCGGCGTCAACCCGTGCTATCCTCTGGTACTGCACGGGTCCTGACTGCTGTTGGGGTCTCCCCTGTGTGTACAACCGGGTCTGGGACATCACCATGTAATTCTCGGCCATCTCCTCGTAGATGGCCCAGACCTGGTCGTGGTCCTTGGCGAAATAGGACCCGCCGCAAGAAGCATTCACCAGGCCCTGGAGCTCTGGTGTCAACCCGCTGAAGAAGCTCTGCACAAGGTTCGGCTTCGAAATGTCGTGGTGCGGGCATCGGTTTGTGAGCTCTCGGAACCTCTCCCATGCCTCATGGAATTGCTCGTTGGGGAGCATGGAGAAGTTGCTGATCAGGGCCCTAGCTGCATTCGTCCGCCCGAGTGGATAGTACTTGTTTAAGTACTCGGTGTGGAGCTGCTCCCAGGTGTAAACAAACTTCCCCATATGCTTCAGCCAAGTGGCTGCTCTGTCTGCTAGAGAGAAGGGGAAGGCGATCATCCTGATCGTGTCCTGGTCCACCTGACGGTCGTGGACAGTGCTGCATATCATCAAGAACTCCTGGAGGTGGAGATGGGGCTCCTCTGTCGTGAGTCCATGGAAGCGGGGGAGTAGCTGCAAAGTGTTCGGGGAGAACTTGAAGTCCCCCACGATCGCTGGAAGTACTACCCAGTGGTGCGTCAGCGTCGATCCGGGGTTGTGTAACTCTCGCATCGGTCTCGGTGGTCCTCCGGCCGCGGCTGCGGCGGCTGCCGCTGCGGCTGCTGCATCCGCATCATCTGGGATCCTCGGTCCCTCTCTCATCTGCTCTCGCTCTGCTCTCATCTGCTCCATCTCTCTCCTCATGTCGATCATGAATGCTCCCTGATCCCTCAGCTGCTGCTGGACGGTCTCTAACGAGGCGATTAGGGTGGAGTTGATCGCTCCCTGATCCAATACGAAGTGCTCAGGGCTGACGGGAGCGATCCTCAGAACTGCCGGCCATGACGTCTGCAAAATCAAATGAGCCCAACTCAGGTGCGGTCAAATCTGCTAATCTCTCCTCGGGCTCATGTCGCTCAGGTCCGAAAGAAAGGGGGTCGAGGGGGAACAGGGCGGAGTCGTACTCGGGCTCGGAGAGCTGGTCTTGTCTCTCGCGGGCCAACCTAGATGATCGGGTAGACGTGCCTGAAAGCGGTGCAGCCAGAGGCTGCCTAAGAGAGCGTCTACCCATCATCTTGATCTGGCGAGTAGTGCGGATGAGATCTGGAGAAACTATGATCAGAATGCAAACCCCCGGTTCACCAACGCAACGCGAGCTGAAGACCGTGAAAGTTCGGTCAAATTATCTTGTCAATTTTTATTAGGTGAACACACAAGATATCAGAGCGCTTACGTGACCTGTTAGGATACCCGATGCTACCCCAACCGACTGGCCCGCACGGAAGAGTCGGTAATCGGTCGGGAATATCACCGGAGGGCTCTACCTAGGGTGCGGGTCACTCTCTCGCACAATCAAACCATACAATGAGGGGGTTGCTCTCCCCAAGACAAATTTTTATGGTGAGTGTCTTTTAAGGTCAATAGTTTTAACCAGTCCCAATTTTATGATTTTTCTTTTTAATATTTTTCAAATAGAAAACAAACGCCTAACGAATTTTTCGGTTCTCCTGGTTATTTACTCCAAAACAGGGGAGAGAAGTCGAAAAAGCCGATGCGCGACGAAATCAATGATGCATGCTGAGTCAGAAATGCGTACCTTGCCTCCAGCACTCTACATGCAAGTGATCTGCGCAGAATTTAAAGACAGAAAAGTAAACTACCCTAAATGATGCAGCGGGAAAAACCGAGTCCTAGATGAGCAATTTCTACTCGCAGAACCGTCTAATCGGTCACCGACCTCCAAGCCAAAGGGTCCGGTCTTGGCCCACCCCTCCTCTGCCCGACAAATCGGGGGTAGGAGAAAGCGCTTTACAGGGTGAGCTGCGGCACGTAGGCTACGAAGGAGATGAGTCGATTATTTTTATTAATTGATTATTAGTGAGTCCAATTAGCGCACTATAGGAACAGGCAAATAGTTAGGTGTGGGGACCCTACTAATTACGGCACAAGCAAACAGAAAATCCTAAATCTAGGGGCTCGATGAAAAACCGCGTAAACACCAGAAAAGGCAGTAAAAAAATGAAAAGAAAACAAAACCGCGTAAAAAGCCGCGAAAAAGCCTAAGGGTCCCCCGAGCACACCGGTGCTCGGCAAAACAGACCCGCTAAGTCCAAGAGTCCACAAGTCCAGTCTGAGTCCCTGTATTATTACAATAATAATCAAATAAAAGTAAAAAGTCTATCTAATCCTCTCCCACTCCACTCTCTCTCTTGCTCTCTCCTACGGCTCCGTATAAAAGGGAGCCGCCTCCAAGTTCCTCGGTTGCGTCGGCTTCTCGAGATCGGTCGCCTCGGTCCTCGGGCCCTCGCAAGAAAGAAAGACAAGTAGTCAGACCAAAATAATCAAATAATAATAAGAAAAATAAATGAAAATGAAAGTAAGGGTATCTATGCAAAAATACAAAATAAAATAAAACACTAAAAATAAAACACAATAAAAACAAAAGAAAAATAAAATAAAACAAAATAAAAAAAATAAAATATAGACAAAAGCCGCGAAAAAAGCCGCGAAAAAAGCCGCGAGCTCTGAAAGAGCCGCGAAAAGCCGCGAAAACAACAATGAAGATAAAATAAAAACTACTAAGCCGTGCTCCCCGGCAACGGCACCATTCTGATGGCACGAAAGTCCGAGCGACTAAGGCAAAGGTGTCTAGATGGTCGTTGCGACCTCAATCACTCAGATGTGCTCAATCAAGAAAAATCAGACCACTAATATAGATAAAATCGATCAAAAACGCGAAAGCGGTCCTGCTATTACATTAACCTGGTATAGCGACCAGGGTCGAACTCAAGGAGCACGGGTTGGCCTCTCGGCCTACGAAGTAGTAAAAAGGAATAAAATAAAATAACAAAATATTTTTAGTGGTTCTTAATTTGTTTTATATTTTTTTGGATTTTTAATGTATAAAGAAAATAGGAAAAACAAGTAAACACACACTTCAACAAATTATTAAATATACTAAAAATCAATCAAAAATTCCAACAAAAATATTTTTATGTGTTTTATAATTTTTAGTGTTTTGGTGAATTTTTGAGAATTTTCTGATATTTATTTAATTTTCTAAAAGTCAAACAGTGGCTGAAATCAAAGGTACTGTCCAGCCGAGCTAAAAAGGCCTAGATAAAATATCTAAAAGCCCTAAATTAGCTGGGAGGTAATTTTCCTGTAAAGAGAATAAATCAAGGAAAATTTAGGCACCTATTTTATTATTTTTGGATTTTTGGTGTATTTACTAGAATTTTTATAAGTTTTTATGTGTTTTTCAATTTATAGTGGTTTTCAGTAATGAAAAATAGCTAAAATTGGCTAGAAAATCAAACACAACAAAATGGACAGTAAAAAATTTTTATGTAATTTTTAGACACTATTTAATATTTTTTGTGATTTTTAAAGTTAGACAGTGACAAAATTAAAGGTTTTTGATTTTCTAAAAATATCAAATGAAAACAAAAATTTCCTCAAAAATCCTCGAAAATTTTACACCATGGCAGGAGCCATGTGTCCAATTTTCGTTGGATTTGGAGGTAATTTGCTATTTTATTCAAAAATAAAGAGAGGGCACTGTGCACAAGGACCAAAGTGCAAATACCCGAGAGTCTGGGGGGTCTGGTGCAATTTACCCAGCAAAACACGGGCCACGCAATGCCTGGGGCACTCAGGGACCCAAATGTAATAAAAATAAGTTCCGAGGACTTATTGGTAACAGGTACCAAAAGTCCAAGGGCTTATCTGCAAAATACCCACAAATATCACGCACATGTTGAAATAAACCACGCATAGGGTATAAATGCAAATAAGTAAAAACTTTCATTCAATTAATAACAACCAGAACTACAGGGGCATGACATGTAAAATACCCAGAAAATCACGTGTCGAAGCACGTGTCTCATTACATACAGGGTATCTTAGCAAATAAAAGCAAGTATCAGGGTCTCTATGCAAATAACCCTAAAACTAAACAACTAAACTAAATATTTATAGGACTAAAGCGAAATAAAGTAAGAAAGGGGGCCTAAGGGTAAATTACCCTTTATTACGCGTAGCGGCTAGATGGAGGGCACGTGGCATATCCGACGGTGGTGAACAGCGACCGCTCCACAGCTGGTGTCCTTGGGCGAATCCGATGGCTAGGGCTCCTCCACGTGGGCGATCGAACGGCTCTGGTGCTCTGGAGTCTAAACCCTCGAGTAACCAATGATTGAGATCGATCCTCCGAAGATCTGGCGGTGGCTGCAGCTCTAGGGATGAACGGCTCAGATGACACCTGGAGCGGGAGGACTGATCGAACGGAGGAGGAGGATCCTCGAAGAACAGATGACCGGCGAAGTTCGCCGGCCCGGTGGCTTCGCTCTGGGGCTCCTCTGCTGCGCCTGAAGGTCGGAGAAGCTCCGCAAGGGTGTCCCGCAGCTGGTGGTGGGCTCCGATGATCCAGCCGAGCTCTGAGGAGCTCGGGCAAGGTCGGCGGAGCTGTGCCTCCTGGCTGAATGACGAAGGGCCTCAGATGGCCTTCATTCGACCTGCAAAGCAATACAAAAGACTCGCGGGTCGAGGGCAAACTGCCTCGACCCGGTTAGGCGGAGTGACTGTGGTCTGTGGGTCGATATGGCGAGCTCCGGCGAAGGGGGTAGACGGAGGAGCTCGACTCCCAGCTCCTGTGAGAGCTGGGTTGGATGGAGGGGTAAAGAAGGTGCGTGGGAAGATGGCGAGGGTTATGGCGATGCCCGATGATCGAATGGTGGTCGGAAGCGATGGGAATCGACGATGGACGGCGGCGGAGCGATTTGGGGGTAAATGAAAATCAGCGAAAAAGAAAGGCCTACAAGGTTACCTGGGTGGACGAAGAGACTGGGGAGGAGCTGGGGAAGCTCCTGGTCTTCGCCTTGAGGAGAGTCTCCCTCCGAGGCTCGGTGCTCCTGCTGGTGGCGGAGCAGCGGCGGCGAAGCTCGCCGGATCGATGGTCTCTCTTCCTCTCCTCGCTTCGACAGCGCCAAACGTGAGCTGTCACTCTCGCGCACTCACTGGAGCTCACAGGTGAAGGATTCGAATGGCCAAAGATGGAGAGATGAGGTGGCGGAGCAACGGCTATATATGCTGGAGAGTCCGGGAAGAACGATGCGGGTAGGGCGTGGAAGCACGCGGATCCCAAGGATGAAGCTCCGGCGAGGGTCTCGGGTATGTCAAGATCAAAACGGACCCAGGGTTTGAGTGAATGTGATTCGGGTTTAAGCGCTAAAAATCCGAGAAGAAGGCGTACCCGCTAAGAACCGTGGGAAGTGGTCCTGGGGGGGGGGGTAGTTGACCGGGCGGTCAACATCCCCAGGAGCCAACAGGAATCGGCCACGTGGCAAGATCTTAGGAGTGAAAATTAGGGTAACTAGGGGCCGATTTAGCAAAAACTCAAAACATGAAAAATTTTTATTTTATTTTTTTTCTATTTTTTAGTGATTTTTAATAATTTTTTCGAAATAAAAATAAGGTATATACACTATATGGCTATATATAGGTATATGTACAATATAGGCTTTTTAATTTTTGATTTTTAATTATTATTTTTATGCAATTTTATTCATATTTTATATTTTTTTTATTTTCATTATAAAATAAGGAATTAAAGATATTTTTATTTTATTTTAATTATTTATTTACATAGGTAAAATAAATACATATATACACTTATATACATGGTATATTTACAATATGTTTTTGTATTTTTAATTTTTGCTATTTTTATTTGATTTTTGTTTTGATTGTTTTTATTTTATTTATTTACACTATATAATATAGAATATTTACAAAAGTTATAAAGATTAATTTTATTTATTTATAAGGCTAAATAAATATGTTGGTGAGTCTATGTACAATGTGAAAGTGATGTTTTTGTTCTTTTTGATTTTCATATTTTTATCTTTTGTTTTTATAAATATAGACACATATTTACAAGCCTATTTTTGGTGAGGAAAATACCTTTATAAATATGTACACACATGAGCCCCTATCTCCCTCTACTTTGGCTTTTATGCGGTCAGGCCCATGCTGAGCCCTCCCTTGGGTTAGGTTGCTCAATATTTATTCTAAATATTTCCCTCTTTTTCTTTTTAACCTTTATTCTCTTATTTTTGCACAAAAACATGCTAATTATAGGTTTTTACACAATGCATGCTTTTGGTAATTATTCCTATTTACACATATCTACATGTATTTGCAAAGGTTTTTGTAGCTAAAATACAAGAATAAAGAGTGATGAATGAGTATTCATCAGCAGACCAGTAGGTTGATGACCTAACCAAGGTCTATATACCGGCGAGCTAGTGTGCATATAAGGGCATATGAGTAACACGATCTCTCAAAAGGATCATACAGGTTCACTTGTGAACCGGAAGACATGAGCTCACTCATGAGGTATTGGGACCAATCAAATTCCATGCATGGTCGTCGTGCTTTGGAAGCATGACAAGATTTTGAAGGTATGATATATGCTTTGGGAAAGCATATGATCGATACCAAATCCCAATGACCAAGATTGAGAAACTTGGTGATCAAACCCTGAAGAAGGCAGTATAAAATAGATCTTCATCTTCAGGTTGATCATTGGTCTTCCAGTATGCAGGATGTGCAGGTATTGGGAATACCTGAGGGTGATGTGATCATAAACGATTGTATAACCATGACGCTTCCAGTCCGAGGGAGTGATTAAACAGGTCTGGATTTTAGTGACTCCTCTCAAGAGAGAAGTAACTTGATCTTAGTCCAAGTGTTGGACATTGATCTGAATGTGATTCAGATGCAATGAGAAGATTAAGTATACGGACTTGATTTAATCAAGCATCTATGAGAGGTCTGTTAGATCTGGATTTGAGATGAGATCTCAACATCCAAGTCACTATACGTGGAACAATACAATCATCCTGTCCTTATCTCTAAGTATCTGCGGAGAAGGCACATTATTCTTGAAGGAGTTCAAGAAAAATTCCTGTGATGAATTTAGTATCCAAGCAAGAAGGTTTTGATAATTAAATGAGATTTATTTATCAAAGTATAATATGAATAAGATTCAAATTGTGAGAATGTGTCCAAGATAATTAAATTTAATATGAATAAGATTCATATTGTGAGAATGATTATCCAAGATAATTAAATAGGATTTAATTATCAAGGATAAGCAGATCATGGATAGTGCTATCCAGAATATCTGTGTATATTATAAATGGGATTTACAATATATCAGAGAGAGAGAAATATTGTAGATAGTATTTGCTAATTATTAATGTGGATTGGATCCACATTAGTTAATTAATTAGAAATGTAATTTACAAATTAGTTTGGGATGTGAATATGATTCACATATTTTTCAATGGCATGATTGAAATATTCATAAATTAATTTTGAATTAATTTGGTGCATATTATTGCAATAATAGTTATTGTAAGTAATTAAGAAATAACAATATAAATAAAAGGAGACAAAACCACCAATAATCAAAGGTGGCGTCACCTATAACTTAGTCATAGGTGACGCCTCCTTGATTTTAGGAGGGTTGTTGTCTCCTCTTATTTGTTGTCTTATCATCTCTTAATAAATTAATTTATGTTAATTAAATTGTGTTGTTAATAATTCAACATATATTTAATTTAATATAAATTAATATTGTTGGTTTTTTAACCAACACCAATCATAGCCGTTAGATGGCTCTTGGATTACAATGACCGTTGGATCCATGAGAGCCATGGATTGAGATCCATTGGATCCCAAACTAGTATATAAAGAGGGTAGCCCTAGCCCTTGAAGGGTACACCAAGTAGATGCCTACTCTACTTCTTTCTCTCCCTCTCATTCTCGTGCTCTCTCTCTCTCTCCATAGGGTGGCCGACCACCATTGTTGAGAAAGGAGAGAAGTTCTCGCCTTCGCCTTCGACGACTCGAGTATCTCCTTCTTCTTAGTGGCTACTCGCTATAGAGGAAGATGACGGATTTCGCTTGACGAAATCAGGGGATCTATTGCTTGGATCTTCATCGAGGATTGCGGGAGGAACGTGACTCATCATCGTGCCCGCAAGTGCGTTCTTCGTGGATCGGACTTGAGACAGGAGGATCTCTTGTTTGGGATCTCGCGATCACAACCACGCTTCAAAGGTATTCCTTATACTTTGTGGTTTGATTAAACGATCCGAGAAGTGTTCTCGTGATCATGTGGTTTCATCGTTTGATTTAAAATTTTTTAAATTCCGCTGCACCTTGCGACTAGTACGACTAGTCGCCCCGATCGTATTCGATGCGATCGTCACGCTTTCGTGATGCGCTTGAGGATTCTCAATATCCTTCAAGTGGTATCAGAGCCTTAGGTTGAAAAAGGTTTTGGATATGATCCATGAACCATGGACGACTTGGGTTTGAAATGGTCGCGAAAGTTTTGGCGCATTTGAATTTTCGCAACTCTGTCTAATTAATTTTTTCGACACTGTTTAAATTGTTTAAATACGAAATATTCAATTGTATTTTGTTCCTCATTAAACAAGGAAACCATAAGACTTGAGTTTACGAAATTTGGATTTAATTTGCTCAAGATATGGCCTTTTGAATATGCATGTATTCACAGTTGCGGGAACTGCAGAATAGAACGTGATTAATTTGTTAATTACGGTTTTGTTATGCCTCGAAATGAATGAAATATCACTTAGATTCTGTTATAAATCAAGTTGGCAATCTTAGGGCACTAATTTTGCGAATTTTGGATTTAAATTGATCAGGATAAGTTAATTTTAGTGATAAGGGGTCACTGCTGGAAATTGACTTTTTTTATCATGAACCTTGTGATAGTCATTCAGATAAATGTTGATGAAAATTAATTGTTAATTTTCTGAAATTGGTTATTGATAAATATTTTTTAAATGTTTAAAGATGATAATCAATTCCTTGAATGACATCCCACTAAACCATAATGATAAGATAGTTGATCTTGATCATTGGTTATTTTGAAATCATCAACAAACATTATTTTCATGCAAAACCCTAGTACATCCTACAATAGTTGTAGGACAACTTTTACATGCAAAACCTCTTGCTTGAATAGTATTGGGGATTTGTTTAGCAAATCTCCTTATAATATAATCAAAAAGGTTTTGATGTGTATTATATGGTATAATTTCGGTTGAAAGACCAATGAGCATCTCAAAGTACATGATGATCTATCTGGCATTATCATTTCCTAAAGTGGATATGGTGTCTAGTCAGAGATCGCTGGGATAGCGGGTTGCAACATATGTGGTCCGTCCCACTCTCGCCGGTACTGGCCATGACAACGGGTAGGGACTGGATAATGCCGGAGAAATCAAAGTGTATTTCTAATTATTAAAATTCGAAATAATACGTACTTTGAGATTATACCTACTATTCAAGTAAAGAATTCAAAGTTTGTTGATTGATAATAGGATTGATAGTTAATTTAATGTGATTAAATTAATTATATCCTATTAAACACTTTATTATGAATAGATGTGTATTTCCCTTGGAAGAATTAATTATGTGAATATGATTCACGATAATTAATTATTTCAATTTGAATAAGAGGTGGAGGATCACATAAGTGACATCCATGGTCTCCCATCAAGGCAAAGAATTTCGTCGCCAAAAGTTGTATATAGGAGACGCCTGTCCGAAGTAACTTCCTATATACAATTATTTGGATCGGGTTCTTTGCTTCTCGAAAGAGTAAGGCCGTATACGTAGTGACCCCAATATCGAGTCCTCATATTATTGGGGTGATATTGGATTGCGTATAGCGAGTTTTAAGCTTGTTGACGGTTGGTTCAATTAGCAACGGGTCAACATCATCTCTAGGGTGGTGGGCCCGGGTGTTAAAGACCGAATTGGGAAATTGAAGTTGGACTTGCAAAGCGGAATGTGTTCCCGCTTCTTTTTATCGGAGTCACAGGTTCTCATATTATTGGGATGTGATAAAGATAGGAAAGGAGATCCCAGATCTTGCTAGAGATATAATGGTAAGAATATCTCTTACGTTGAAAGTGATTAAGGGAATGAACTTTCATTGTTGACAAGGCAAGACAACTTTGATATAAAAATTCCTAAATCAAAGTAAAATATGTATATATGATATATATACCCTTATGCAAATTCCTTATTTCAGATAATCCGTCATAAAACCCACTCAATGTTATAACTCAATAATAACCAGTAAAATATCATGGATTGGACTCATGATCCAGATATTGTACTTGCAATTCGACACATAATGTATGTGGTTGCAATGTGCAAGTTTCCTCAACATAATGAGGAATGACAATTAAATAAGACAATAAGACATCATCTTAGGGTTTGTATGTCTCTATAGTCTTGATCTTTCATCGAGTGTACTTTGGAAGTGACATGTCGATGATGATCGTAATTGTCATATATTCCTTATAAAAATCTAAGAAGATGTTCTGGCATAATATGTGCTCTAGACATTTAATCATGAATGAAGTGGTTCTCTAAATTATGCAGAATGGTGGCTCGAAAGAGATGATGTATTCAAAATGTTTGAATACCTACCTGAACCTAAGTCTCTAAGAGTTTAGATGGATGTAGATATGATGAATGTCATCATTCTACTGTCTATACTCTAGTCATTCATGAAGCTTCATAATATTCATATTGTATGAATTTAATGAAGCATGTATAAATGTTGAAGTCCTCTTGTATTGAAATATTTTGAATTCAACATAAGAGATTCTTTATCTTGAACAATGGTTGTTTATAGATGAAGAGAGCACAGTGGAAGCGTGGGTCGGACCCATGTGAGAAGGAAAGTCAAAGAGTTGATTATACTTCTATGACTTCCATATGACATCCAAAGAGTTGGATGAATGCCAATACTGCAATAAGTTGATGTGTTGGTAGTATGACTATCAAGTCTATCTAGAATCCTTAGAGAAGGATTCAGATAGTGCATCATGATAATCTATATCTACATTTGATCATTGAAATTGACTTGCTTATTTGATAAGATAAAGTCTGATAATTGTATCTCAATCTTCTAACAACGCTTGCAATGTGTTGCACATGTTTTAGAAGACTGGAAAAATTTGATCTTAAGATAGACATTGATGCAATTGTTGCAACAATCTCTGTTGGATTGATATACTTCTTAATTTCAGTGGGAGAGCCTTAGTCTTAGATAATGTCTCTATGACCTGGATATTAGAATACACTCATTGTTTGTTTCTAAATGTTGGAAATAAACACGAATTCTGGAATAAACCGGTCATAAAGAGTTATGATGGATATATTTCAGATAGTAATTTGGCATCTAGTAGACTCTACTAAATTAGAAATTTAAGGAATGGTTCATTGAGATTTCTAATACTGAAAGTTAAACCTTATAAGATCAATAGGAGGATAAAGATCATTTGGCAATGATTTAGCATCAAGTTTTGGACATATGCCTGTTGATTTGATCAATAGACAAGTAAGAGATGAAACTTTAGAATGTCTAAAATTTCAAATCTTACATACTTATGAATATTGTATTCAAAGTAAAATGTCCAATACACCCTTCTTTTGGGAAAGGTATAAGATGTCAAGGTATTCGAGATCTCATACATATTGATGTTTGTGAGTCATCTATATCATAGTAAACATTATGGATATGTGATATCTATTGATGATTATGTATGATATATGAGATTTCTTCTCTTCACGTGAGAAACCTTTGAAATGTTCAAAGATTTCGTAATTTTGGTTTAGAACCAAAGTTTGAAGGAAGATTAAATGAATTTGATCTAACCAAGGTAGCAAGTACCTATTAGATAAATT
This sequence comes from Ottelia alismoides, assembly GCA_037367405.1. Taxonomy (NCBI): domain Eukaryota; kingdom Viridiplantae; phylum Streptophyta; class Magnoliopsida; order Alismatales; family Hydrocharitaceae; genus Ottelia; species Ottelia alismoides. The sequence goes on along the minus strand of JAZKJV010010314.1, from coordinate 299,109 downwards.
CAAAGAATATCTTATGGAGATATGAATATCATTTCTATCTCAATCCTCCTGACACACCTAAACTCAATGGAGTTGTAGGAAGATAAAATTAGATCATGTGTGACATGATTTGATCAATGATGAATTTTAGCATAAATTATCCCTTAGTTTCTAGGTATATATGTGTAGTAGAGACTACAATATATATATCCTTAATAAGGTTCCATGCATGTAAGCTGGAATCTAGCACTTGAGAGTGCTACTTCATTAGAAAAATAAAGGTTGGTATTGGATACCTACTTTATGACCTTGAGATTCTTAAAATATCTCATCTTTGATATGATTCTTATAGGATGACTCTCTTGAGAATCAAGATGAAAATAAAGTAAAAGAACTCATTTAATCTTGAGAAGATAATGAGGCTCCAGAAATTAGAAACTAAAAGGGACAATTAAATATGAAACACTAATACTTCTTCAAATGAGTTTGAAGATGTATTCCATGTGTCAGTTAAGTCTGACAATGATCGGACTTCATGTGATGAAGCTCCTGAGAATCATGACACGGAAAGATGGATATTAGCAATAAAGGTCTAAGGTAGACTTCATATACAAGTGCTGTATATGGACCCTCGAGGATCCACCTATAAGGGTTAGACCCATTAAGGTGTAAATGGATCTTCAATAGAAAGAGGGAACCTGATGAGAAGGTAGATACCTTCAAAGCACGGTTCGTAGCCATGAGCTACACACCGAAGAGAAGACATCGATTGTGATGTGGCTTGCTTTTCAGTGATCATGCTTAAACCCATCAGAATATTGCTAACCCTAGCTACAAAATTTGACTATGGCATCTTCAAGATGTGAGTCAAAATTGTATTCCTCTATGAATACCTCTTTGAGGATATTCACATGAAGTAGCCCTAGAGCTTCATGGTTGAGGAATGCAAGATGTGCTGGCTAAAGAACTCCATATTTGGACTCAAATAAGCTTATTGTCGTTGGAACATAAGATTTGATGAAATTATAATTGTTATAATTTCAAATAGAATCTTGATGAACCATGTGAAGCTTAGTGGGAGTGCCATTGTCTTCATCGTGCTAAATGTAGATAATATCCTAATCATTTGGAATGATATAAGGATGATAATAAGTGTTTTATGACCTGGCTATTCCATACCTTGAGATATGATCTCAAAAGATGCCTCTTGGATCTTAGTTCTGAAGGTGTTCAGAAGCAAAGAAAAGAGGGTATTGGGACTGTCACATTTGTAGTACACCTTGGACATGTTCCATTTTCTGGAAATTCCAAGAAAGGCTTTCTTACCTTAAGATTTGGTACTGACCTATCTAAAGGGATAACACCACAAAGAGTTGAGGAAGTAAATGCTAAAAACTGGTTGCCCTTTTGTGCATCAGTTACGAGAAGCTGAAAGTATGCTAAATTTGTATAAAAGCCAGATATCTGCCATGCAGTGGGAGTAGTAAACTGTTACTAATCCTACTATGGAGATAGAATACTTAATTGCAGTGATAACAATATCTTCAAAGATGACAAGGCTTTAGATATAGTGATCTCTAAGTCTTATCTTCAAGAAATTAAGACTTTTAGATGGAGATCTAAAAGGTCTTAACTGTGAATACCTTAGGAGATAGAGATCTCCAGGGATAAGGGCATCCTGATAAGGATAATAGAAATTACATACTGGTTATAATAATATTTCTTTGAGTTGTAGTATCAAGGATACTATGACTAACAAGATTGAGTATTGGTTGCATTAGATGCAACATGTGCATTAGATGCGAGCACTGTTACTGGGGATATGCAAGTGTCGTAAAAGGACTTGGTGTAGTCTCACGGGAACAGAGTGACTGATCAGCTTATCTAGCTATTTTCTAAATAGCCTATGATTGTCACATGAGTGTGGGTTTAAATGATTAGCCCATTAATGGCTCTTTGGGCTAGTGGGAGATTGTTGGACATGTGAGCCCACGACGAGCCATTGTGCAATAAATGTTATTGCACGTATCATTCCCTGATCTGAAATGAAGAATAAATAATTTGCATAATAGGTCCCTCTGTACAATTAGGGTTATGTACCATGGCCATCTTAATGATCATACAGCTGTTGATTCATTAAATAAATCATAGAGGCTAGTGCTTGGATGAATATCTAATGGGTTAGATAGAGGACTCATCAAGCACCGTCAAATGATTATTAAAAGATGATCTCCAGCCTGAGTAGGAGATAGCAATCCTTTCTCACATAGGTTGATATCTGGCCGACCTCTTGATGCAGGTCCTCTGCATGGGAATAGTGATTCGGAGGTGTCAGATTATTTAGGTCAATGGGTTGACTTAGCGAGATCGAGATAACCTAAGTCCTATGTTGAATGCTGTCACAGCATAGGCACACATCCTCTGACCGGAGACATATGTGTTACTATATGTCTGAGTGTGTAAATTTGGCAGACCAGTAGGTTGATGACCTAACCAAGGTCTATATACCGGCGAGCTGGTATGCATATAAGGGCATATGAGTAATACGATCTCTCAAAGGGATCATACAGGTTCACTTGTGACCCGGAAGACATGAGCTCACTCATGAGGTATTGGGGCCGATCAAATTCCATGCATGGTCGTCGTGCTTTGGAAGCATGACAAGAATTTGAAGGTATCATATATGCTTTGGGAAAGCATATGATCGATACCAAATCCCAATGACCAAGATTGAGAAACTTGGTGATCAAACCCTGAAGAAGACAGTATAAAATAGATCTTTATCTTCAGGTTGATCATTGGTCTTCCAGTATGCAGGATGTGCAGGTATTGGGAATACCTGAGGGTGATGTGATCATAAACAATTGTATAACCATGACGCTTCCAGTCCGAGGGAGTGATGAAACAAGTCTGGATTTTAGTGACTCCTCTCAAGAGAGAAGTAACTTGATCTTAGTCCAAATGTTGGACATTGATCTGAATGTGATTCAGATGCAATGAGAAGATTAAGTATACGGACTTGACTTAATCAAGCATTTATGAGAGGTCCGTTAGATCTGAGTCACTATATGTGGAACAATACAATCACCCAGTCCTTCTCCAAGTATCTGCGGAGAAGGCACATTATTCTTGAAGGAGTTCAAGAATAATTCATGTGATGAATTTAGTATCCAAGCAAGAAGGTTTTGATAATTAAATGAGATTTATTTATCAAAGTATAATATGAATAAGATTCATATTGTGAGAATGTGTCCAAGATAATTAAATTTAATATGAATAAGATTCATATTGTGAGAATGATTATCCAAGATAATCAAATAGGATTTAATTATCAAGGATAAGCAGATCATGGATAGTGCTATCCAGAATATCTGTGTATATTATAAATGGGATTTATAATATATCAGAGAGAGAGAGAAATATTGTAAATAGCATTTGTTAATTATTAATGTGGATTGGATCCACATTAGTTAATTAATTAGAAATGTAATTTACAAATTAGTTAGGGATGTGAATATGATTCACATATTTTTCAATGGCATGATTAAAATATTCACAAATTAATTTGGAATTAATTTGGTGGATATTATTGCAATAATAGTTATTGCAAATAATTAAGAAATAATAATATAAATAAAAGGAGACAAAACCACCAATAATCAAAGGTGGTGTCACCTATGACTTAGTCTTAGGTGACGCCTCCTTGATTTTAGGAGGGTTGTTGTCTCCTCTTATTTATTGTCTTATTATCTCTTAATAAATTAATTTATGTTAATTAAATTGTGTTGATAATAATTCAACATATATTTAATTTAATATAAATTAATGTTGTTGGTTTTTTAACCAACACCAATCATAACCGTTGGATGGCTCTTGGATTACAATGACCGTTGGATCCATGAGAGCCATGGATTGAGATCCATTGGATCCAAACTAGTATATAAAGAGGGTAGCCCTAGCCCTTGAAGGGTATACCAAGTAGATGCCTACTCTACTTCTCTCTCTCCCTCTCATTCTCGTGCTCTCTCTCTCCATAGGGTGGCCGACCACCATTGTTGAGAAAGGAGAGAAGTTCTCGCCTTCGCCTTCGACGACTCGAGGATCTCCTTCTTCTTCGTGGCTACTCGCTATAGAGGAAGACGACGGATTTCGCTTGACGAAATCAGGGAATCTATTTCTTGGATCTTCATCGAGGATTGCAAGAGGTACGCGACTCATCATCGTGCCTGCAAGTGCGTTCTTCGTGGATTGGACTTGAGACAGGAGGATCTCTTGTTTGGGATCTCGTGATCACAACCACGCTTCAAAGGTATTCCTTATACTTTGTGGTTTGATGAAACGATCCGAGAAGTGTTCTCGTGATCATGTGGTTTCATCGTTTGATTTAAAAAATTTTAAATTCCGCTGCACCTTGCGATTAGTACGACTAGTCGCCCCGATCGTATTCGATGCGATCGTCACGCTTCCGTGATGCGCTTGAGGATTCTCAATATCCTTCAAGGGGCCACTGTAAATAATGGAAATTGAAAGATTGTAAAGTGTAAACTACTTAACCGATACCGTCATACTTAACGAAAAATTAGGTGGAAATTAACACAGGGTTATGAGTGTAAGAGTTAAGTACTATTCAAGGTCATGGGTGTAATTCGTGATTATAGAGGGTTTCTTGGGTAATTTCGAAATTACTCAGGGTTATGGGTGTAAATATCCCAAAATTTAATTCAATCTAATATCTAGTCATTATATGTCCACGCTATTAAAGGAAATGGGATGAAGTATCGATTTCAGCAGTCCCCAAGAATGGTTCCTGAGCCACCCTTGACGAAGCAGCCTAGTATCATCTCGACTTAGACTCCAATATCTTTCAATAGTCCATCTAGGTTAAGTTATGTGTTAAGTACAAGATTTCTAATCAAGCCACATGTCTCAAGAGTTGTACGGATGACATGAAGGGTTCTAGTTAGGCACAATGAATCGACTCATGAACATAGTCTCGTGGAATCTAAAGAGTTAAGTCAAGGTGACCTGAAGCATCTCAATTCCAGTCTTTAATGGGTTTATCTTAAATTAGATGGATTACAATCTAGAACAAGCTCTAATATTTAGACTTTATTTAAACTTGTTAAATTGTCTTGAGCATTCCGAAAAATACAAATGTTATGTGCAATGCAAGAAAAACTTTTTGTGAAGCATTTTCTGATTTTGAACTTTTCATGGATTTTTAGACAAAAATTGCAAACTTTTATGCAATTTTTAAAAACAATTTGCAGATTTTTTATGGTTTTGAAAATTTATGGGTTTTAAATATTGGTTAGTGAAAGAAGTATGTAAAAATATTTACACATGAGTGTATTCTTATTTACAAGATTTGAGCATAGGATTTACACTGGGATTTTATATAGGTTAAGTTGGTTGTTATTTATAGGTTATATATATAAGGGTTGTAAAGAATTTTATTTGTTATTATTATGTATAGGGTTCTCAAAAAAGATTTTTAACATTTTCAAAAACATTTTAAAAACTTATTTTTGTAAATAAGTTTTACAAACACTTTACACACATTCTCAAAATTTAGAAATTATTTTTCAAAGATTTTTTAAAGGGATAAATAGATTTTTCAAAATAGTTTTACAACCATTTCTAAGTCATTTGCAAAATGAATTTCAAAAAAAATTATGCAAACAAATGAAACAAAATTTTGCAAATATTTACAAAAGGTTTCTACAAAGGTTTGAAAATATTTTTTAAAAAATTCCAATGTTTTTCAAAAGAGTTTTCAACACATTTTTAAACCATTTTTCAAATCATTGTACATAACATTTTTTAAATCAGTTTATTTATCATATTTAAAAATATTTCTGTAAAACATTATTAGGGTGTATTATGTACAATTGACTAATCATATACCCTTACCCCAATCTAGTATCTTAAACACATTATTTTTAAAAAAATACGAAAGTATGAGTTATGGCTAAAGTATTTACAACGTATATACGAACCCTTCTATACTTAGCTTGAGCTATGTACTCATAGTGATTAGATAGATAAAGGAATACATAACTCGTGCTGAGTATAGGAAAGTCTGTATTACTACGACTAAATAAAGAATAAGAAAGCGGTCATCCCCCTATAATTAGGATCAATTAATCCTAAGTATAGCAGACTGTATATAGAATGGGGATGATTGAGGATCAAAATTTATAAAATCACTGATCTCGGCTTGTCTCCCATATAAGTAGGGTGAAATATCTCTAAGTATATTCAAAATATCAACAAGTGGAGAGAGAAGCAAGAGAATAAATAATGAATAATATGAATACACTCATCCTCCTATACTTAGGATGGAGTATATAGTAAGCATATCACAAGTGAATGGGATGAGTGCAAAATGGAAGAATGAAAGAATAGAAATTAAAAGAACAAAATAAGAAAATTAATCAAAAATGTTTTTGCAGGCACTGTTTGGCTCCACTGCTGTTGTTGATGGTTCATCATCAAATACAACATATATGGAGTTAACAATGTCCATGAATGTGTTGTGTTCTAGATATGGCTTCAGTAACTGACGGTTGACGATGAATGGCTGTGTGTCATATGACAATTCTTATATCAAAATGCTTCCATTATCACGCACAGATCAACTACGTATGGCACGGCCCATTTACTTTTCAATTTGCATGGGAAGATCTTCAACTTCACGTCAAACAACAACACTTTCTAACAAGTTCGAAGATCTTTCGTCCGATGTTCCAATCGCGCCAACGCATGACATTCTCTTTGTACATTAAGTTGTTGTTGTATGCGTAGTCTTGGGATTCTATGATCTTGTTTAGATCCAGATTTCTATTCTTACCACCTTTCTGTGAGTCGAGGTTATAGATGTTTATTGCACAGAGAGATTTATGAATGAATTGCGCATGCAAATGGCATGGCTTCCATACACACAATAGGACGACATGCCTAAAGGAGAGTTGTAAGCAGTTCTGTAAGCCTATAGAACTGAATCCAGAAGTTGGGACCAGTTCTTTCTACCAACCTCACAAGTTTCTACAAAATCGTCTTAATTTCTCATTTTGATAATTCTGCTAGGCCATTGGATTGTTGCTGAAAAGGAGACACGAATCAGTGATCGTTGTTGTACTCCTTCACTACATTCTTAACCTCTTTATTTAAGAAGTGTTTTCCCCCATCTGAAATCAGAATCTTCAGTATCCCAAACCATGAGATGATGTTCTCTTTCAGAAACCAGTAAACAATGCGGCTGTCAGTGACTCGAGCAAGGAAACTCTTTAGACACATTTACAAAATTTGAAATTATTTTTCAAAGATTTTTCAAAGGTATGATAGATTTTTTAATTTTTTTTACAACCATTTCCAAATCATTTGCAAACTAAATTTTCAAAAAAATATTCAAATAAATGAAACAAAATTTTGCAAATATTTATAAAGGTTTTTACAAAGGTTTGAAATCATTTTAAAAGAAAATTCCAATGTTCTTTAAAAGATTTTTCAAGATATTTTAAAACCATTTTTCCAATTATTTTGCAAAACATTTTTAAACCACTTTATTAATCATATTTAAATTTTTTTTTGAAAAACATTATTAGGGTATATTCTTTATAGTTGACAAATCATATACCCTTACTCCAATCTAGTATTTTAATCATATTATTTTTAAAAAAAATGAAAGTACAAGTTATGGATGAAGTATTTACAACATATATACGAACCCCCCATACTTAGCTTGATCGATGTCCTCATCGTGATCAGAGAGAAAAAGGAATACATAACTCATGTTGAGTATAGGAAACTCTATATTACAATGACTAAATAAAGAAAAAGAAGTCGGTCATCCCCATATAATTAAGATCAACTAACCCTAAGTATAACAGACTGTATACAAAATGGGGATAATCGAGGATCAAAATTTATGAAATCTCTGAGCTCGGCTTGCCCCCCCCTATACGTAACGTGAAATATACCTAAGTATGTACAGAATATCAACAAGTTGAGAGACAAGCGAGAGAATAAATAATGAATATCTCAATCATCCCCCCTACACTTAGGATGGAGTGTATCCTAAGCATATCACAAGTGAATGGGATGAGTGTAATATGGAAGAATGAAAGAATTGAAGAATAGAAATGAAAAGAAGAAAATAAGAAAATTAATCAAAAAATACTTTGGAAGCATTGGTTGGCTCAACTACTATTTTTGATGGTTCGTCATCCAATACAACTTGAATTGAATCAACAACGACCATGAATGTGTCGTGTTCTAGATAATGCTTCAGTAACTGACTGTTGATGATGAATGGTTGTGTACCATCTGACAATTCTGATATCAAAATGATTCCATTGTCACGCACTAATATGACTATGTATGGCCCTGTCAATTTACTTTTCAATTTGCATGGGTAGATCTTCAACTTCACGTCGAACAACAACACTTTCTGCCAGGTTTGAAGGTCTTTCGTCTGATGTTCCGATTGCACTAGTGTTTGACCTTCTCTTTGTACATTAAGTTGTTGTTGTATGCGTAGTCTCAAATTTCTAGGAGCTTATTCAGATGCACTTTTCTATTATTACCACCTTTCTGTGAGTCGAGGTTACACATGTTTATTGCCCAGAGAGATTATGAATTAGTTGCACATGCAGATGACATGGCTTTCCATACACAAGATGATAGGGCAACATGCACAAAGGAGACTTGTAGGCAGTTCTGCAAGCCTATAGATCTGGATCCAAAAGTTGTGACCAGCTCTATCTATCTAACCTCACAAGTTTCTACAGAATCATCTTAATTTGTCTTTTTGATTATTCATCTAGGCCATTGGATTGCGGATAATAAGGATATGTGACTCGGAGATCGATGTCGTACTCTTTCACTAATTTCTTAACTTCTTTATTTATGAAGTGTCTTCCTCCATCTGAAATCAGAATCTTCGGTATCCCAAACTATGAGATGATATCTTTTAGAAACCAACAAACAATGCGGTTGTCAGCGGCTCGAACAGGGAAAGCTTCTATCCATCGACTCATATAGTCTACAACAAGCAGGATGTATTCATAACTCTGATTGTTAGAAAATGAACCCAAGAAATCAACGCCCTAAGCGTCGAATCATCAGAAATCTGAATAAATTTTGAGGGGCATAGAATCTTTATCACTGAGGGTTTTCCCCATTTTCTGACTATCAATACATGCTTCGACATATGTTGTAGCATCCTTGAATAGTGTGGGCTACTAGAGGCCACACTGTAGTATCTTTATTATCATTTTACTTCCAAAATAGTGTCCACCATATTCGAGCTTATGGAAGTGCTTGAGATCACTTATGTACTCATCTGGATGAATGCACTGACACCATATGCAATATGTTCATTCCCTGAACAAGTATGTATCTTCCCATGGGTAGAAATGGATATCAGACATAAACTTGTCCTTTTTTATTCTCGTCCAATATTGTGGGACTACCCCAGAGATGAGGTAGTTCACAAGATTGGCATACCAAGGGAGAGATCCAATGCTGAATTGGATTCATCGGGGAAGGTCTTTGTAATTGGTGCACTGCTCAGCTGAGTATCTTTGCATTCAATAAGTGAACTGCTATGACATTCTGAACTCCAGGCTTGTCTCTGATTTCCAAGTCCGATTCCTGGATCAATATGAGTAGGTGTAATTTGGCATCATTCCTCCACTATAAATATCTAATCAGTAAAAGTAATGAATTTAGATCCTAGAAGATAGGATATGAACTTCTCTAAAGCGAAAACCATTGCTAGCAATTCTTTCTCTATTTCGATATATTCTTCTATGCTTCATCAAGTGTTTTGCTAACATAGTGAATGGCATAGGGAAATTTCTCTCTTCTTTATCTTAAGATAGCCCCAACTACAAAATCGGATGCATCCGTCATGATCTCAAATGGAAAAGACCAATCGGGTGGCTGTAGGATGGGAGATTGAGTGACTAGGTCTTTTAACTACTGAAAAGATTAGAGAACCTGCTGATCAACAATGAACTTGGTCTCCTCGCATAAAAGCTCAGTAAAAGGTCAGGGAAGCTCATTGAAGTCCTTGATGAATCTTCTCTAAAATCCAACATGCCTACGGAATGACCTCACATTCTTAACATTTCAAGGTGGTTCGAATTTGGAAATGACATCCACCTTTGTTAGGTCGACTTCCATGCCTCACTTGGAAATTACATGGTCTAGCAAAATACCTTCTGGTGACCATGAAGTGACTCTTTTTGCAAGAAAGAACTAGATTGACTTCATGACACTTCTATTACACTTGGTCTAGGTCCATAAGACATGAATCGAAGCTTTCACCGTAGACTAAGAAATCATTAGTGAAAACTTTGAGAAAACAACCAACCATATAGGCAAAGACAGCAAGCATGCACCTTTAGAATGTGGAAGGAGCATTGGCCAATCTAGAGTACATTCTTCGGAAAGCATAAGTGTTGAACAGGAATATACTATTGCTTCCTCTTGGTCCTCAATGGTGATCGCCACTTGGTTGTACCTAGGGTACCCATCTAAGAAATAGAATAATTCATGTCAATCTTTCAAGAACTTGTTCAATAAACAGCAGAGGAAAGTGGTCCTTCTTTGTTGCTGCATTCAGGCAGTGGTAATCAACACACACGTGCCACGATATTGATACTTGAGTAGAAATTTCCTCTCCTTGGTCATTTGTAACCACGGTAATCCCTAATTTCTTTGGCACTACATGTTGGGGGCTTACCCATTTTGAGTCGGAGATGGGATAAATAAAGATTGCTTCAGACCATTTTGTGTTTTCCTTCATTACTACATCCCGAAGAATAGGGTTCAATCTTCTCTAGATTTATTGGGATAGTCTGTAGTCATCTTCAAGATATATGTGGTGTAAACACAAGGCCAAATTTATCCCTCGGAGATTTGATACTTTACAACCAAGTGCCTTGCGGGTTTTCTCTATAACCTCAAGAAGTTGAGATTCCTGATCCACAGTCGGCCTGCTGCTCATGATCGCCGGATAAATATATATTCTTCACCCATAAGGAAAGTGTATTTCAGGCTTACCGAGAGCTATTTTTATTCAGGTAATTGTTCATTGTGCCCCGTGGACAGATAATATATTGGTTGATGAATGGTTTACTACATTCAATGAGGTGATGTCCACCTCTATCACTTTGATAAAAATGTACCGAACATGTTTGCAATGAATTATTTGTATTGGGTTTGGCATGAATTTTCTTCAAACAAGATGTTCAGTGATTCATTATCTGTCTCCTATTTGACAATGGAGCAAAGATGGACTGCGATTTCTAGGTCCTCCTATGAAGAGAGGACTTCCTATATCAGAATATTATTCAAAGAAATTTGGTGATTGTTGAGGTCAATAATGTCACAGTCTTCAGATGTCGGTTTTGCTCTACCTCCATCAGATGTAGCTTTCGGCTCGGCTATCATGTCCATGGTGACTCGGTCACTACAAGAGCAAAATGTAATCTTTCTAGACCTATAATAAATGACTGCTTCGTTAGTTCGAAGGAACGACTTACCAAGAATAATGGGAGTCTAGAGTAATGGTGCAGGAGAATCCATATCCAGGACGATGATAAATCCACGGGGAAGTGCATGCCCTCCACAGTCATGATAACATCCTATAATAAACCCTTGGGCCACTTGATGGATCTATCAATGAACTGAAGGATCATATGAGTGGGCTTAAGCGAACCCAGTCCAAATTCTTCAAGTTTTGAGGAGGGTGTGAGGTTTATAGAAGAGCTACTATCAAGTAGAGTTCGTTCGAAAGTCTGATAAAAAATATGGCATTTGATTAAGGGTGCTCCCTTGTCTTTATTTTTTTATGGGAGATCATAGATAGAATTTACTACGGCCATGGTTAGGATGTTCTTTTCTTCTTGGCTTAGAGGTACATTTCTCTTTCAAACCTTTCTTAACAAACGGCATGTATTCCATGACCTTCATCAATGGCAAGCTTAAAATAAGATTTTCAATAATTTCCATAACACCAGGGTCAAACAATGTTTTTTCAATTGTTCTATTTTTTTGGAATTTTTCATTACACCTTAAAAGGGAATATTCACAAATTGTTCGTATTCATATCACTATTTACAAATGACCGGCTAAGAAAAAAGCGGTCAATCAAAATTGGAAAAAACAAATCTACATGAGCTTCAGCTTCATTAGTAGGCTCTAAAGTACTTGCTGGTGCTAGCTTCTCTTGAACTGGTGCGGCTTGGCTTCGTATCTTATTATCTTTTTTTAGAGATTTTCATGTTGCTGATTTTTTGGTATTTTTACTCTTGGTGGTGGTGGTGCTCTAATGTTGCTCTTCCATCGTTTTCTTCCTCACCCAACTGTGTTGCTGCTCTGGTTGATGTAGAAGATGACTCGCTAGAAAATGCTTTATTCTTCCCCTTCTGTGGGGCAAATGGCTGCAATATCCTACCACTCCTTAGAGTCACAACATTAGATAAAACAAAATCTGAAATACCTGTCTTTGCGAGAGTGATGTCTCATCACAAACTGCTTGTTCTTTTCGCTTGAAATGATTGGGGTTGGCCTCTACCTGCACTGAAATGGGGGTTTTTGTTACAGTGAGGTCATAGAGCTTCTATCTCATCTCTACTATGCCTTTAACTAGCTGAGCCAAACAATTGAGAGTGGGGTTCACAAGAGCTGTCGCAGATGATTCAACATGTGGACCACATTGGGAGTGATACTGTTGTGGAGGTTGGGAAAACTAAGGGTTGTAGTGAGAATGAGGTTGCTGCTATTGAAAATAAGGAGGAGGGTGTTACTGATTCTGATGAGTAGCTATGTACTGGTGATGCGGTTGGTACTCGCGGTACACAGGCTGCTGGTAATTCTGATTTTGTCTCCATGTATTCTGATATGGTGGAGATTAGTTCTGCAAAGGCTGGTGCTATTGGACAAACCTCCCATCAGAAGGTTGGTGATACGATCGAATTGCATAGGATTGGCCCTATTGTTGTCTGCCTATATGGGCCAATTGTCCATCATTATTCTAGTTGCTTGGTGATCGATCCAACTTATCTAGATGTTTGGTTCTTTATTTGATTTGGATAATTTCTCCAAGTCCTATGATCATTTCTTAATGATATCAACCATGGACAGGTGGCTCCTGATAAATACTAAGTTTGGATCTCTCGTCTCTGTCTACTACATGTGATGCTACCATATTGATGGGCTTGTGGTGGATATGAGGCTGATGCTAGTATGCACGAGATGAGGACAATACATCCTTTCTTTCGTCCATTTCTTTAAATATTCCCCATACAATGTCCTCATCCTTATTGAAATGATATCCTATACATGCGGCATCTACGAGTCTCTGATTTCAGTATTCAAGTCCTTGAAGAAGTGTTGGACCAAGCTGGTCTGAGAAATGTCATAGTGGGGGGCACCTCTCTTGTAAATCTTGAAACATCTCCCAAGCTTCATGTATGGACTCGTGTCATCCCTGGGAGAAGTTGTTGATACACGCTCACATCTGATTTAGATGACCCAATGGATACAACTTTTGGATGAAACGTGGACTTTAGTTCCTCCATGGTCGTCACGACCTTCTCCAAGTGATTAACCTAGTATAAAGCATTGTCCTTAAGGCTAAAAGGGTAATGCAGTCATTTTGACTACGACTAATGGAATGTTAGGGTAGTGAGTGGTGCGACAAATGCGAGAGAACTCCTGGAGATGGATATAGGGCTCTTCATTAGTGTTCCCATAAAAAGAAGGGAGAAGAACCAAGAATTGGGGCTTCAACTCAAAATGTTCGTGGACTACAGGAACGTGAATCCACTCGGTCATCTGGCCAGAGCCAGGATTGTATGTCTCTTTGAACGTGGGGTTGTGAGCCTCTCTTCTTGGCTTATATGTTTGTCCTCCAAAGGGCCTATCTCCTTGTTCATCATCTCCTCCTCACCCTCCTCTGTTCTATCTCTCCTCAGGTCATTGAGCATGTACTGGAAGGCGACCTAGGTGAAAGTTTAATCTGTCAACTATTGCTAGATGGACTATATTGATGTGAGCGACTGTGCACTCATGAAATTCTAATCTAGCCGTAGACACTGATTTGGCTATTATGATCTCTTCCCTTTTCCATGAGGACCATCTCTGAATTAGACTCTGAGGAATTAATCTACATGCTGTCCAGATTTCGACTAAGGCATCCATGAGTTGACATCTCAAGAGAGAAGCAGAATAGATGACGAATGGGATACGATGTTTAATAGATGAAATAAAGAGGGTAATGGAAGACGGCTCAATGTGAGAAAAATAAATGAAGTAAAAATAGATGAAATGAAAAAGGTAGCAAGTGAGTGAGACTGATCTTTGACCTAAAATCTAATTCAAAAAACCCAAGTCAATTGGATTCACCAACTCATGCCAAGGTAATCCGTAAGAGTTCAACTATTTTTATCTTTTCAATTTTATTTTGTTTTACATGCAATCTTATAGCAAGTCCTATGAATCCATTATTCACATTCTTTATTCTTTTATTTTAGCAGAAATCCCTATGTAAAATACCTATAAATATAAATTAAATTCAATAAATTAGCATTGTGCATGCTTTTGTTAATAATGTATATATAACATTTTTTAATCAAAATAAAAGAATAAAGAAGAAAAGAAAAAAGAAATAAAAGAAGCTTATAATTATGAAATAAGTACAGACTGATCAGAACCCCGAGACAAAGTCAAACATTGTCCTAATCGATAAGGAATAAAGTAGGGAGAGATAGGGTCTCTATTTGTTCATAAATTCTGAAGAAAATCTTTTTGATATTATTTATTCTTTATTTATTCTGTAAATATCTGTCACTGTTCATTCATCAATAAAAAGATCTCAATTAAAAATGATTCAATTCCTTAATTAAAATTGTAAATAAAGTGTTTATTAAATAATAAAATTAAATTGTTTAAAATGTACCATACATATAAGTTCTATTTATTTATTTTGTGAATAAATTGTATATATTGCATTTTTTATACTTGTAAATATTCCTAATAAAGTAATAAAAATAAAATAAAATAATAAAAAAAATAAAGTCAATTCTTCATTATATACTAGCACCAATAGTGTATATATTGTACATAAACCTAATTAATTAAAACATACAATAAATCATAAAAATCCAATAATTTTTTATACACTTTAAATTATTTTATAAATAAATAAAATATGAAATAGGATGTATTTTTGTAAAAATAATAAAATAGGAATACATGTGTATAATATATAGGTATATTACACATATAAATACTAACATATAATTCATATAATGTATATACTATTATATGTATTATTAAAATTATTAATAATAAAAAAATAACTTGTAAAATAACTAACATTTTTCATTTTTTATAACTTTTTTAAAAATCATTTAACCATTTTAATGAAATTTTCTATCATTTTGTAAATATGATTTTTCTGATTGGTCAACCTGGGTCAACCTCCCTCTCCTAGGTCCGGCCTAGACAATTGTTCGCTGGACCTGATTTCTTTGCTTTCTCTCTCCCGAGTCTGACCACCTTCTACCTCGATTCACGTACCCAATTATTCGCTAGGGATCCGTAATCCTCTCGGATAGCTAAGCTTGGTCTGGTCTTCCTTGGATTGCACGATTCTTCTCGATTCTTCCTGAGATCTAGGAGCACCTATAAATGCTCTCCTCCTCTTCCGTTATGCCTTAGTGATGAATCCATGATTATTCGCCTTTATTCTTTTATTTTAGCCTCTTTTCCTTAGTCAAATACCTGTAAATACCATTAATTCCATAAAATTACCATTTTGCATGCATTTGCTAAAATTGCATTTTTAACACTTTTTGTACATAAATAAAAGAATAAAGAAGAAAAGAAAAGGAAAAGGATGGGTTTATGCAATAAATACATACTGACCCAAACCCCGAGAGAAGGTCAAGACTTGACCTGATCAACTAGGAATAAAGTAGGGGGAGATAGGGTCTTCTGTCAGAAAAGGCCAAAAATACTTTGTAAATATTTTTCACGTATATTTGTACAAAACTTACATTATTTTATTTGTACATAATTTGACCTTAAATTGACTATTTTTGTAAATAAAAGTTGTAAAAAAATGTGTTGTAAATAATAAAAATCTTTGTAAAATAAAATATTGTATATATTGCAAATAATTGCACCTAGAAAAAGCCGCAAAGTGACAATTAAAACACCAATTCTGACTCCATACCAGCTCAAATTGAACCAAACTCACTTCCATCGTACTATAAATGAAATTATCTTTCAAATGGCCGTGGTTTCATTTTTCTGGAGTTACGGTTAAAAAGTCGGTTTCCTGGGGTGTATTGTGCAGTTTACCCATATATTTATGTATATTTATTTTTATATATAATGTATATATTTGTAAATATTATTTTTGTTAAAAATAAAATTTAAAAAAAAATAAAATTAAAAAAATCTTTTATAAAAATTATTTCTATATTTGTACCTATGTATATTGTATTATATGTGCATAATACTTGTATATAATTAACTTCCTTTTATAAAATTCACCAAAAAATTATTTATCTAACTTTAATTAATTAATTTAATGTAATTACGAATTTTGTATTTATATTTAATTATTTAATTCATTTATTTGATTTAAAAACTTGTATTTTATATTAGATTTTATTCCATGCCTTTAATGGCCACCATTAAGGTGACTAATTGATTTTCATTAATTATTTAATTTATTTAATTTATTTAAATCCGAATTTCGAAATTAATTAATTTATTTATTTAATTATTTTATTTAATTAACCCATAATCACCTTCTTTTTTTGTACATACTTTCCCCTTTGTTTTTCTTCTCTTTTTAATGGGCTCCTCCTCCCTCATTCACACTTGATCGATCTTTGGTGGAGAGGAGCCCGATTTCCGAGAGGTTTCTTGTTGAAGAGGGCGTCTAGCCTCCGACCCGGTCGGTGACAGCGATTTGAGCTTCGTCGAGGCCATCATGGTGTGTCCGAACCCCGAGGTGAGATCCACTTTTACTTCTCGTTATTTTTCATAGGTAAATCGTAGGCTTAGAACTTTGCGTAGGAGTAGTGATTAGTTTTTAGATTAAAAATCTCAAAATTTCCACCACATATTTTCCGCCCGATACCGATCTTTCATCTCACATCTCTATCCACGCAATTCTTTATCTATCTCACGTAACCACACACCTCCGGACACGTACGGTGGTCGGAGTCTTCGGATCTATCTACCGCCTCGCCAAGATCCATCTCCATTCACACCTCCTAATTTTGTGCATAAATAAAAAAATAAAAAAAATATAAAATTATTTTTCCTCTTTCTCTAACGTTTGTTTTGCAGGAATAAATAACAAAAACAAAAAATTCCATATATTTGTGTTCATCTCTAACATCTATTTTGCAGGATAAAAAAAGAAAAAAAAGATTTATTTTTGTTTCTAACATCTGTTTTGCAGGATCATAAAAAATAAATAAAAAATCTTTTCTCTTTTTATTTTTGTTTACAGTAAAACAAAAAATTTAATTTTCATTCAATCTTTTATTACAGTTTTTACAAAATAAATAAAAAACAAAAAAAAATTACGGCAGGTCCCAGCGCCGCCCTCATCCTCGCCCGACGTCCGCCCCTCCAGCATGGTCCTCTGGCCGCCGCCCACCATCAACCGCCCGCCGTGCTTGGGGGTACTACGCCCGTCAGCGCCACTCCTCCGCGGAGGCCTCCGCCCATGACACGCGTGCCCCTGCGGTAGCGCCGCCCTTGCGCGTCGTCCACCATCTTCCTCAGCCCCTTGGTGGGCGGCGGTGGCCCCTTGCTTGGCCCTGCTCCAGATCACGCCACCGCGGCTCCGTCCTTCACTGCATCGACGACGTGCCACCACCTGTGGCTCCGCCATCTCCAGAAGGGGCGACGGCGGCCCCTTGTTGCCCCTCCCCATTTGCTATGTGAAACAAAAGAGAACCCTAGGGAGGGGATAAAAAATGGGTAAATTGCAGTAGCTCTCCTGTATTTTATTTCTGATAACTTTTCATTTTAAAATATTGAAATATTACATATTGGTCCCTGTACTGTAGAACTTAAACCTTGCTTGCTATTTTTGATTAAATAAATGTTTTTATGATTGCAAAAATTCTGAAAAAATTTGTGCATGCCTCTGCTATAGTTGTTCATCTTGTGTAAATTTTTCATAAATTTTTATTGTCGTTAGATATAATTTAAAAATTCAGAAATAGTGATTTTGTGTCTGCCCGAAATTGAAAAATTCATAAAAAAATGAAAAATTGCTTAAAAATTCTAAAAAAATTACTATAGGTGTGTTTTGGTGTTCTTTAATTTCTATCTATTTTTTGTGCATTTCCTATTTATAAAACTCCAAAAAAATGCAAAATACGAAAAATGAAAAAAAATGTAGAAAATTCTAGAAAAATCCAAAAATTTTGATTTCAGTTGCTAATTGTAGATATTATCTTGTAATTAATGTTAAAAATAATTCCCAGGAGTTTTGATACTTAAAGGATTTTTAACTTGCAAAATACTACTGCCTGTGCAATGTTTCATTTGTTTTGTACTGTTTCATTTTTAGAAAATAACAAAAACATCAGAAAATTGTGAAAAAAATTACCAAAAAGATTTTAATATATATAACCCAAAAACATTTTCTTTGGACTTTTCTGTATATTTTTTGTTATTTTGAAAAATACAAAAAAGGTGTTGTGTGTGTGCTTTCATTCATTTGTGCTTATTCAAAAAAAATATTAAAAAAATATAAAATTCAAAAACCACTAAAAATTTAGCTTCAAAATCTGACTACTTAGTTTTTCAAACATGCTCCTTGTATTCGACCCTGGTCGCTATACCAGGTAAAAAGAATAGCGAAAGCCGCTTACATTGTTTGATTGATTTATATTTTCTTGAGTGGTTTAAAATAATTTTTCTCGATGACCGAATCGCGCGGTTGAGAACGACGATTTTTTTGATATTATTTTATCCATCTCGACCTATCGATTTCCGGCTCATCAGAATGACGCCGTTGCCGGGGAGCACGGCTTCGTAGTCATTTTTTTTATTTTGTCTCTTTTTATTATAATTGTTTTCTAACCTTCTCTCTCTAATTTTTGTGCGAGGCGCTGCTTGGACATCTGGGAGTTTACTTTTTGAGGATCCGCACAGGAGGAAGAGCAGGGAATTGAAGAAGAATTTTATTTTTTGAGAGAGAACAAAATTTTTTGTAATAATTTAGACTCTTGAACTTTGGACTTGGACACCTTATTCGGGGTCTGTTTCGCCAAGTGCCGGTGCACTTGGGGGACCTCACCGTTGTTTTTCGCCTATTTTGCTTTCTAGTTTATTTTATTTTATTTGTGATTCGCGTCGAATTTGAACCCTAGACTTAGGATTTTTATATTGATTGTGACGTAATTGATTAAGGTCCCAGCCTAATTATTTGTCTGCATCTATAGATCGATAACTGGACTTAATTAATTAAATCACAAAGAAAAGGCTAATCTAAGTTACTTGAGAGGTAATGTGCTGCTAGAGGCCGTATACAGCGCTGATAGGATCCGTTGTGGCGGACACCGATCGGCATCAAAGACCGGACCCCGATCTCTCTTGTTGACTTATTAGCTATTGTGCTTCACGTGTAGAAATCATTCGCCTAAGGCCGTTTTCTTCGTGCATCATATAGGTAGTTTAAATTTCTGTATTTAAATTTCTGCGCGGATCATATTGCATGTAGAGTGCTGGAGTAAGGTACGCATTTTCTATCTATGCATGCATCATAGTTTTTGACCGTGTATTGGCATTTTTGACTTCCTCCCCTTGTTTCTTGGACTCAAATCAATCAAAGAGGAAATCGGAAAATTCGTTAAGCGTTATTTTTTAAAAAAAATCAAAAAAAAATAGAAAATCAAAAAAATAAAAAATGGGACTGGTAATTGAACTTGACTCTAAAATTAAACGTAATTGACCACTTCATTGTATTGGGAGAGCAATCCCCTCATTGTTTGCACTTTTACTCGCTCGCGTACACACTAAGGAGTAGTGTCCAAATCTTATTGAAGCCTCCTAAGTGTTTGTACAACTTTAGTTTATCACCTAACTCTTAAAATTGAAAAGATAAAGACCGAACTTTCACCGTCAGACTTGTGTTGAGTTGGTGAATTGGGGGTTTGCTTTGTGTTTTGTATGTCTTTGGTGTGAGTCGGTTACGATCATTCTTTGAAACATTAGCAGTCACCTTCTGTCTCTATCCCACCCTCCCTCCCTTCTATCTATCTCTCTCCCCCACCATCTCTCACCCTCTTTCTATTCTTTTCCACCTTCTATCTATCTCTCTTTCTACTCTCCCACCCTCCCGCCCTTCATTTTCCTCGCTTCATGATGGGTCGCCTTCCATTCCAGCCGAATTTTACGGCTTCTACATTTCATACCCACCATGCCCACCCACTCTCTTGGGAGATCGGAACTCCGTCCGATATCCCATCTTCTCCCTACCCACCTTCTTTCTTGGGACATGCTGTGAGTGAAACCCGAAGAGACCACATTGACCAAATAAGAAACTCGAGCGTTCACCTTGCTGAGATGAGAGTGCATCCCATAGACAATCATATGGTGCAGTTGCGAGCTTTAGACAACTTTTATCCTAGGATGATGGATGAATACATAGATCAGGAAGTACAGTCCACTTCTACTTTGAGACCATTCGTCCTGGATTTAGAGTTAATTGATATACTGCCGAAATTCTTTGGGGATGTGTACGAGGAATCGTATTTACATATCGAAGAATTTGAAGATATTTGTAGATCACGATCATATTCTGATATAACTTCTGAGGAAATGATGCTGATTACCTTCCCATTTACACTTCAGAGTAGAGCCAAGAGTTGGCACAGACGATTGGGAAGGAAGATTACTATGTGGGGAGATTTACGATCATTATTTTTGCAGAAATTTTACCCCCAACGTAGAGCAGAGATGATGCGGTCTTGTATTCGTGATTTTTCAGTTAACCCCCAGAAGCCATTGATAGATTCATGGTTGAGGTTACGAAAACTTGTGAGGCGATTTCCGGATCATGGATTTTCTATGACTGACCTTATCCATATTGCCATGAGGGGGATGACCGCAGAGCAGATTGCATATGTCATTACCTCGTGTGGTGGTTCACACCATTGTCCCAACTTCGATTTAGTTGAGACCATCTTGGGAACACTTTCTGATCCTCCATATTCACAAGATGATTTATTCAGGACAACACATGAGGGAGAGATGACAACAGTGGAGTGTGTGACACACCATGCCGATCTTGATAGCACACACAAATCAGAGGATATGGATGCTACTACTTCTCATTTGATGGATGTGTTGCCTACTGCTGTGAGTTCCGAGAGCTGGACATTGGTTGAGTTTTCATTGGATTTACAGTCAGATTATAAGCCAGTCCCACTCTTTCACGTATAAGATTCTTTGATTCTAGATCTGCTAGGATCCCAAGAGATAGAGGAGGAACCCACATCTCAGCCATCCTTTGAATCTTTCCAGTATCCATACGCCGTTGATTCAATGTCTTGTCTTCAGAAGATATTCTCAGACTCAGAGATATATTTAGATTTGTCTCAGCGGAGAGAGCTTGATGAGGGACCAATTTTGATTCGACAGACCTTGCTAGTCCCATATTTGAGCCTTGTGTCCTCCCAATTGATGAGGTCGATATATTTTTGGAGGACCTGATTTTCGACAGCATAGATCCCCAGTTTCCTAATGATTCGGCATTACTCCCCGAGGGTTATCTGTGGGAGGATGCCATGGACCATGTGTACTCGATTTCACTTTCTGGGAGTGCATCCGATCTGGCGGATCACGAGACCGAGTATTTTGGTATACTTATAATGAGTTTGATGTTTCTCTCCTCGATGACCCTCACGAGGATGTCCCGATCTTTGAGGTATTCGATGATTTCACTGATTTGTCTACCTTCCATGCATCGAATATCAACCTTTATAGTGAGTCTCCTGATCTTGATCTTCCTTATCTATTCGAGACGGTGATTGACGTGGATGATTCACTGCGAGATCATTCCTTCTCCACGTTCGACTTCTTCGGCTCTGCCATTTCACTCCATACATATCTTGAGCTGACGATTTCTTTTGTGCTACCGGAGCCCGACTTCATCTGCCCATATCTTTACCCGATAGCAAATACCCGCCTGATTGATTACCTGGGTGTTATCATTTACTCTCTTGACCCTCCTTACTCTGTTGTTGTTCTCCCACCGAGACGACAACAACAATATGATATTCGCATTACAGATGCCGTCCTGAACCTTGACACGGTGTTATCCTAACATTTGCGCCCAGCTAGGGGCGTAAACTCTAGCGCTTGTTGAGAGGAACCTCAACATTGATTGACTCACATCTATATAGACCATCTGTCCATATCATACATTCTTTCTGTCTCACACCCCAACTCCATCTCATGATCATTCCATACTTAAGGTGTACTTTACCCTAAGTATAGGGGGTGTCAGACGTTTGATTATTCTTTTGATTCTTTTTACCTTTATTTTGTTGCCTATACCTAGGGATATTTTACCCTAAGTATAGGGGAGGTAAACTCTGTACATTCTACTCATCGGTCTTCCCTTTGTGTACAGTCCACTATACATAGGATTACTTGATCCTAAGTATAGGGGGATAACCGACTTCTATTGTTTATTCGTCGTTGTAGTATACTATTCTTTTCACTTTTCTATACGCGGCACGAGTTATGTCTTTCTTTTCAGCTCTTTGATCACTATGAGGACATAGTTCGAGCTAAGTATAGGGGGTGTCGTATATATTGTATATATACTTTAGCCATAACTCGTACTTTCATATTTTTTATTATGGCTAAAATACTGTATAAATACTTGTAAAAAACTAACTAATAAAAAGATGCAGAAAATTCCTCAAAATTCTTTTTGTATATATTGATTAATAAATTAGATTAAAATATTTTGAAAAGTATTTTGAAAGTAGTTTGAAAATCTATTTGAAAAATCTTGTGAAAACTATTTGAAAAATGTTTGAAAAATATTTTCAACCTTTATAAAAATATTGTGGTTTGTGAAAAAAATTCTTTGTGTGAAATAAAATTATTTTGTAAAAACTATTTACAAATGTTTGGAAAATGGTTGAAAATTTTTTTTGAAAATCTATATATATTATTTGAAAAATGTTTGCAAAATAGTTTTCAAATGTGTGTAAATGTTTGTAAAATTGTGTGAAAAATTATTTTGGACTATAGTTTTCAAAATTATTTGTAAAATTATTTTTAAATAAATTTGAGGAATATATGCATCACAAAAATAAAAAAATGAATAAAATAAAAATTAAAAATTAAAAAATTCCAACTGTGTATATACCTGTATAAATTTCTCATGTTGTAAATCCTTTCATCCGATTCTTGTAAAATAATTAACTCACTCTTGTGTATATATGTATCACATCCCTAATTTTTTTCTTTTTCTAAAAAAAATTTGTATATACTTGTATATATTACTAACCTTTTGTTAAAAAAATACAAAACCCAAAAGTTTATAAAATTTTGAAGAAAAAAACAACAAAAAAAATCTTTTTTCATGTCCATCATTTTTAAAAAATCGATAAAAATTTCAAAATTTTGAAAATTTTTTCACAAAAAGATTTTATTTTCTTTTCCTTGCATGTACATACTTTCTTGCATTTGCATGAGCATTTTTCAGGATGATCTTTGACATTTAGACTAAGTCTGGAATAAATTTGAAGAATGGAGCTTAGTTGGACCTTAATGCACTTAATTTCAGAGGAACCTTATAAGATTTGGAGTTAATACTTTTTAGGTCCTAGTGACTTAATTCTTTGAGTCTATAAGACTATGTTCACATGTCATCTTGATGAGTCTAAGTAGAATATTTAACAACACACGCATAATTCTTTCAGACCGTGGCTTACCTTGGACAATGCACTTTACACGTAGCTCTTCATGGAGGAGGTAGTGAGGGAGCAGAATCTTTTGGCTTGGGGTAGCATACGAGGGTAGTACATCTAGGCGGAACCTCTCATCCTCCTCTAGGGAGGGAAGTGCGTCTCAACCTAGTCTGGTGATGTTGATGTCTAAAGACAGGAGCTGTGGGGTTGCAATAATGCTTCAAAAGAGGGATAGTCTACTGGCTCAAGAGGAAAAACTCCTTATGTACATGCTACACCTTGTATATATTATAAAAAAAAGAAGAAAAAAATGCAAAATCTCCAAAAGTGGATAGTCTTGATAGAAAAATAAAATGCTTGTCGGAGTGTATATACAAGTGAAAAAAAAAGAATAAGAGCTTCAAAGTCATATATTTGTGAGCTTGCAGTGGGTGACATGGCTACACTGGTCATGCATCCAAGGATAGGTAACTACACTGGTTACCGTCCATTCTCTTCTCCACCCCCTCTTCTTGAGCTGGTTGTACTTGAACTTAGAAGGGAATATCCCCACTCCTCGAGGAAAGAGTTGCCAGATCGGGGGATTAGAGTTACCTTGTTGAGAGAGGATGTTTCTTTGCTACTTTTGAGATGAGGAGCTATATTCACTTACACCGTACAAGTAAGAATTCATAGTCATAAGAATTTGTGTATGTAGACTTGTTCTGATCTGACTGTTGAGGAGACCTGAATAGGAGTCTTATAGAACTTAGAGGCTGTTAGGTTGTAAATCCATTTCCCATTAAGGTTCCAACACACTAATAATCCAAAGGTCCGACAGAGCTCCAGACTACATTTTTATAAAGATAAAGTTGAAAGTCAACATTGTTCTAACTTCTTTCCTTTTTATTTTCTTTATTTTCATTTTCACCTATTTTCCAAATAAGTGTTTGCTAAGGGACTAGCAAAGGTAAAGTATAGGGAAATGATGAATCCACGATTCATCACCTTTATTCTTTTATTTTAGCCTCTTTTTCTTAGTCAAATACATGTAAATACCATTAATTACATAAAATTACCATTTTGCATGCATTTGCTAAAATTACATTTTTAACACTTTTTGTACATAAATAAAAGAATAAAGAAGAAAAGAAAAAGAAAAGGATGTGTTTATGCAATAAATACAGACTGACCCAAACCCCGAGAGAAGGTCAAGACTTAACCTGATCAACCAGGAATAAAGTAGGGGGAGATAGGGTCTTCTGTCAGAAAAGGCCAAAAATATTTTGTAAATATTTTTCATGTATATTTTGTACAAAACTTACATTATTTTATTTGTACATAATTTGATCTTAAATTAACTATTTTTGTAAACAAAAGTTGTAAATAAAATGTGTTGTAAATAATAAAAATCTTTGTAAAATAAAATATTGTATATATTGCAAATAATTGCACCCAGAAAAAGCCGCAAAGCGACAATTAAAACACCAATTCCTACTCCATACAAGCTCAAATTGAACCAAACTCACTTCCATCGTACTATAAATTAAATTATCTTTCAAATGGCTGTGGTTTCGTTTTTTTTGGAGTTACGGTTAAAAAGTCGGTTTTCTGGGGTGTATTGTGCAGTTTACCCATATATTTATGTATATTTGTTTTTATATATAATGTATATATTTATAAATATAGTTTTTATTAAAAATAAAATTTAAAAAAATTAAAATTTAAAAAATCTTTTATAAAAATTATTTCCTTATTTGTGCCTATGTATATTGTATTATATGTGCATAATACTTGTATATAATTAACTTCCTTTTATAAAATTCACCAAAAAATTATTTACCTAACTTTAATTAATTAATTTAATGTAATTACGAATTTTGTATTTATATTTAATTATTTAATTCATTTATTTGATTTCAAAACTTGCCTTTTATATTAGATTTATTCCATGCCTTTAGTGGCCACCATTAAGGTGGCTAATTGATTTTCATTAATTATTTAATTTATTTAATTTATTTAAATCCGAATTTCGAAATTAACTATTTATTTATTTTATTTATTTATTTATTTTATTTCATAACCCATAATCACCTTCTTTTTTTGTACATACTTTCCTCTTTTGTTTTTCTTCTCATGGGTTCCTCCCTCATTCACACTTGATCGATCTTTGGTGGAGAGGAGCCCGATTTCCGAGAGGTTTCTTGTTGAAGAGGGTGTCTAGCCTCCGATCCGGTCGGTGACAGCGATTTGAGCTTCGTCGAGGCCATCATGGCGTGTCCGAACCCCGAGGTGAGATCCACTTTTACTTCTCGTTATTTTTCGTAGGTAAATCGTAGGCTTAGAATTTTGCGTAGGAGTAGTGATTAGTTTTTAGATTAAAAATCTCAAAATTTCCACCACATATTTTCCGTCCTACATCGATCTTTCATCTCACATCTCGATCCTCGCATTTCTTTATCTATCTCACACTACCACACACCTCCGGCCACACACGGTGGTCGGAGTCTTCGGATCTATCTACTGCCTCGCCAAGATCCATCTCCATTCACACCTCCAAATTTTGTGCATAAATAAGAAAATAAAAAAATATAAAATTATTTTTCCTCTTTCTCTAACGTTTGTTTTGCAGGAATAAATAACAAAAATAAAAAAATTCTATATATTTGTGTTAATCTCTAACATCTATTTTGCAAGATAAAAAAAGATAAAAAAAGATTTATTTTTGTTTCTAACATCTGTTTTGCAGGATCATAAATAAATAAATAAAATCTTATATCTTTTTATTTCTGTTTACAGTAAAACAAAAAAAATAATTTTCATTCAATCTTTTATTACAGTTTATACAAAATAAATAAAAAACAAAAAAAGAACGGTAGGTCCCAGCGCCGCCCTCATCCTCGCTCGGCGTCTACCCCTCCAGCGCGGTCCTCCGGCCGTCGCCCACCATCAATCGCCCGTCGTGCGTGGGGGTACTATGCCCGTCAGCGCCGCCCCTCCGCGGCGGCCTCCGCCCATGACACGTGCGCCCCCACGATAGCGCCGCCCTTGCGCGTCATCCACCATCTTCCTCAGCCCCTTGGTGGGCGGCGGCGGCCCCTTACTTGGCCCCGCTCCAGATCGCGCCACCGCGGCTCCGTCCTTCGCCGCATCGACACCGCACCACCACCCGCGGCTCCGCCATCTCCAGAAGGGGCGGCGGCGACCCCTTGTTTCCCCTCCCCATTTGCTGTGTGAAACGAAAGAGAACCCTAGGGAGGGGATAAAAAATGGGTAAATTGCAGTAGCTCTCCTGTATTTTATTTCTGATAACTTTTCATACTAAATTATTGAAATATTAAATATTGGTCCCTGTACTGCAGAACTTAAACCTTGCTTGCTATTTTTGATTAAATAAATGTTTTTATGATTGCAAAAATTCTGAAAAAAATTTTGTGCATGCCTCTGCTATAGTTGTTCATCTTGTGTAAATTTTTCATAAATTTTTATTACCGTTTGATATATTTAAAAATTCAGAAACAGTGATTTTGTGTCTGCCCAAATTTGAAAAATTCATAAAAATTTGAAAAATTGCTTCAAAATTCTAAAAAAATTACTCTAGGTGTGTTTTGATGTTCTTTAATTTCTACCCAATTTTTGTGCATTTCCTATTTATAAAACTCCAAAAAATTACAAAATACGAAAAATATAAAAAAAAATTGTAGAAAATTTTAGAAAAATCCAAAAATTTTGATTTCAGTTGCTAATTGTAGATATTATCTTGTAATTGATGTTAAAAATAATTCCCAGGAGTTTTGACACTTAAAGGATTTTTAACTTGCAAAATACTCCTGCCTGTGCACTGTTTCATTTGTTTTGTACTGTTTCATTTTTAGAAAATAACAAAAACATCAGAAAATTGCGAAAAAAATTACCAAAAATATTTTAATATAAATAAATCCAAAAATATTTTCTTTGGACTTTTCTGTATATTTTTTTTATTTTGAAAAATACAAAAAAGGTGTTGTGTGTGTGCTTTCTTTTATTTGTGCTATTCAAAAAAAATATAAAAAAATATAAAATTCAAAAACCACTAAAAAATTAGCTTCAAAATCTGACTACTTAGTTTTTCAAACATGCTCCTTGTGTTCGACCCTGGTCGCTATACCAGGTAAAAAGAATAGGAAAAGCCGCTTACATTGTTTTATTGATTTATATTTTCTTGAGTGGTTTAAAATAATTTTTCTCGATGACCGAATTGCGCGGTTGAGAACGATGATTTTTTTTATATTATTTTATCCATATCGACCTATCAATTTCCGGCTCATCACCTAGTCGCTCCATGCCTCCTTATTTCTCTGCCTGCATCCGTAGGGTAGTAATAATACTCTGTCGAAGCCTCTCAGAGTCTGATTTGGTGGTCGTTCAAGCCGAACTCACTTCGTGGCTGAAACCCTTTGCCACAATAGCCTCATCCTCCCGCAGTTGGGTTGAGGCCACGATCTCGCCACTCACTCTGCCTTACTCTTTCGTCTCATCCCCGATCACTAGGTAGCTTCTTAATCTTTCTTTTCATCGTGCATTATCGATTTCTTCATCTCTGTTGCCGTTCATTGCCACTACTCTGACCATCGGGTCTGGAGCTCCATCTCAGTCGTCTACCCACATCGATATCTTCACCACATCACCATCCATCTTCCTTCACAACCTGACCCCCTTAGACTTGCTCATCGGAGCTAGGTTAAGGTTAGACCTCCTTCCTCCATGATAGTCAGAGGTCGAACACCATCCACCCCTCCTTCTCTTATTTCCTTTGCTGAATAACCCTAACTGAAGCTTCGACTTTGAGCATAGCATCCCTTTGCAAGTTCAGACATGCACGAGAGAACAAATGCAAGCCTCAACTTCAGTGATGGAGCTGCTCCAGGCGAGTCAACCTCCATATCTCCATCGAGCCATTCAATACCCCATCTAGGACCTCCACCTGATGCGGTTCTATTCCAGTGACGTGTTGGACCGTTTGGCCGGCTCATCGAGGCACTGCAGCACCATATATCACCGATTGAATCAACCCTGACGAGAGCTTCATCCTTATTCCTCCAGCAAATCTCATATTCGTCAGATGAGAGCCCACGTCCCATATCTGATCACGAACGTACAAGCACACCCAAATTCTAACAGTTTTATATGATCTAGGGGCGAATCTGACACGCATGTTCCAGACTAGTCTCTGAACCGTCAGATCTTTCTCAGAAAATATCAGAGTCGTATGCATACGTCACAAGCGCCACATGCACCGAGAGGGTATATTGCACTTTACCCCACTTTCTTTCTTTTATTTCGGTTTAATACAATAACTGTAAAATTAGTTTTGAACAATTGAAGTAAGGGTCTCATAGTTTCTTTATTTGCATTTTAGATTAGTCGAGTTGAAGTCATGTGTATCTTCACGTGTTTTCTGGGATATTTGCATATTCGAATCTGTATTTTTCATTTATTATCTAAAATCTGAAAAGGTTTTCAGTATTTGCATTTATAACCCTCTGAACCTGAAGCATGTGTAGCACATATTTTTACTGGATTAATTGCATTGAGGTCTCTAGTTTTTATTACTTATTAATATTTGGTCCAAGAACTTAAATAAATTGCATTTTGGTCCCTCTATAGCCAGCATTTTTATTTTATGTCTTTCTAATTACAATAAAAAATTAAATTAATTCAAAAAATTCCACAAATTTCCCTATATCTCATGTTATTATGTTTTCCATGTGATGATTTTTAAATGTTGATTTTCTTTTATTTACTATTAAAAATTCAAAAACAACCTAAAAAGTGGAAGTTTGCCTTAGAAAATTCATAAAAAAATTAAAATGGCTTTAAAAATTCCAAAAAAATAGAATAACTTTATTTTGACTTGTTTAATTTTTATTTTCAATTTTCATCATATTTGTTTTTATAAAAAACTAAAAATTTGCAAAATCCTAAAAATACCATAAAAATCATTTAAAATCATTTGAAAATCCAAAAAATGTGATTTCATTCTTTATTTGTAGATATTTTCTTATAGTTTTTGTGAAAATAGATTTCCAGGAATTTTGAGTTTCTTTTTTATTTTTAATTAGAAAAATACTCCTGATTATGCATTATTTGTGTGTTTCTTAGTTTTTTATTATTTATAAAATCTATAAAAAAATTCCAAAAACCCCACAAAAATTATCAAAATTTTTACAGGAGTTCGAACCAAAGAGGTCAAGGAGGTTACATGTGGTCAACTACTTCTGAGCACTGATTGGGTCACCTGTATACGCTGCACGACAAAACTACAAATAAAATGCTTATTATCTCAAAATAAAATAATAAATGATTTTATTAATTTTTGGAAAAAACATAAAAAATGTCTATTATTTTATATAGTATTTTATTATGATATTTAATTATTTTAATGAGTTAATTTATTTTAGATTACTTTTTACAAGTATAAATATGTATACTTGCCCATGTTTTGAATATTTTTTATTTTATATTTTACATTTCTTTATTTTATATATATAATTTATATATTTATATCTTATTTTATATATAATCAGATATATTTTTATTGTATTTTCCTGAGTTTATTTGTACACTTAATTAAGTATATGTATTTATTTCATAGGTATATGTACAAGGCATTCATCTATATACAGAAGTAGATTTATTTATTTGAGTATCTTTTTAATAAGCTTATTTTATTCTAATCATATTCGTATACTATAAAGAATATATGCAAAATATAAAAATATAAAATAATAAAATTTATAAATAATAAATAAAATGAATATTTTATTCAAGTAAATTGTACAATAGGGGTCGAACCTAACTTTTACATCATAACTCCAAATGAAATGAAATCACGTTCATTAAATAGCTAAGAAAAAGTCATATACAATTAATGGTTATTTTGATGCATTTTGAGATCTTATGGAGAAGATATGTGTATGGGAAGTTCGGGTTTTGGATTTTTATCCAGTATGTAGAATGCATAATATGCATTATTTTTGTGTGAAATCAATTTTATATTTTTCTATGTATTTTTATATGCAGCTTTCATGTACAAAATTTATTGATTTTAGGTAAAAATAATAAAGAATAAAATAGATCCCAAAAGTATCTTAGTGGCATTGATGAATTAGGGTTTCTTTTATTTTCTGGCCCTTATCTCTCCAAACTTTATTCCTTGTTGACCCAGTCAAGATGATGTCTAGGTCTCGGGGTTTACGGTCATAAAATATCTTTGGCATTTTATTTCTTTTTTCTTTTCTTTTCTTTATTCTTTTGTTTTGTCTTTAAATACAACATTTTATACAATATCTACACCATAAATAAGAGGTGTTACTTTATGCAAAATAATGATATATACATGCATTTAGATATGGTTTAAAGGCCAAAATGAAAGGATAAAGGTGGTGAAATTGAGATTCATCAACAAGGTGAGACCAATACTATCGTTGAGGCGACCATTCACAAAAGCTGAATAATTCAATGATTAACCCCCAAAAGATGAAGCAATGCCAAGTCAAAATGTGGAGTCAAAATTTACTATAACTCTACAAAATGCATGCATAGTGCAAGTATGTAGAGTTAGAACACAAGGAGCATGGGGAATATATAACAAAAATTAGTAAAAGAAGATAATAATTGTTTTAATGTTTTTATGATGATTTTTTTTATTTTTAGTGGGTTTTAATTATTTTATTTTTTGGAATTTTTTAATTTGTATATTGTTTTGTTTTTGTTTTTATAATTTCTATATTTTTTAAATTGCCTTATTTTAACTTTTCATTCTAATAAATAGAGATAATAAATATATGTACTATAATTGATGCTAGAATATATATCAAATAAGAAAAAATTAAAAAAATACCATAAATACGATATTTTTATTTTTTATGGGTATTAAAAATATTTTTGGGATTTTTAATAATTATAATAATATAAGTAAATATAGTTATATAAATAGATGTGGCCTTTTTATTTTTATAAATTAAAAAATATTTTTTGTAAATTGCATTCAGTACCTAAGAGAAAATGATTTTTATTTCTTGTATTTTTTTACTAAAAATATCATTTGGCATAAAAAATTATAGGAAATTTATTTTAAGTGCCTTATATCTTATTTCAATACATATATTTTTCGTAGGGTATTTAAAATATAGTCCTTATTTTTTAAAAAATCAAAAACATTGCATTTAATCCCTATTTATATTTAAAAATTCACAAAAAATTACAAAATCACCTTTAAAAATTAAAAAAAATAGATAGCATTTATTAGTGTATTATACAACTGTAATGCAAAAATCCCTAAAATAACAAAAAAATCACTAAAAAATAAAATGCTCCAAGATCCTTATAAAAATTTATAAAAAATATAAAAAAATATTTCTATTTCCAAATTTTGTTTATTATATCTACTATATATAAAAATAGTTTTAGGAAAATTTGGGAATTTTATCTATTTTTAAATCCCAAGACAATTCAACAAATTAATATAAGTCACTATTTTGACATTTTTATTCAGCTAAATATACAAAAAATAGCAACAATTATGAGAAAGAATAAAAAATGGATAAAAATATAAAAAGATAAAAACTAGTTTATTTCCTTATTTCTTGAAATATTTATAGCTATTTCTGAAGCCCATAACAAAGTATATGGGAAAACATGCAAAATGCCTAGAATAAATAAGTCAATATACGTTGGTGAGGGTATAAATGAAATAGTCAAAAACTATAAGGTTCAATCTATAATTTATCCCAAAAAATTACACTAGATTTAAATTTTATGGAATAAAAAGAAATACCAGAAAACCCAAAGGGCCCCTGCAAAATATCCGCCCCCTCTTGTGCACGATCACGTGAGGTGATGTGGTGAGGGACTTAAACATAAATATAGAAAGTACATGGGCCAAATGACAAATATTACAAAATACTTATAACTGAAGAAGAAAGTTTTTATATTAAAAATAAAATACTAAATAATCGGGCTAGTGGGAAAAATTTACCCCAAAGGCGCAATCGAGAGGTCGATGGCGTTTTACTTTGACACGTGAATGACATGGATGCGTTGATACTTTTTCATGGATCTGCGACTGGGATTAGATCCCTTGGGAGATCGGACGATCGATGGCATGCAAGATTCGATGGCACGGCTTCAATCTGGAGCTGAGAGATGATCAAACGACTAATGCTCTCCCTGAAGAATAGAGAAGAACAACTTATCTGATAAGCTTTGATCCTCAATATACTCCTCCTCCCGTAATCAAACATGCTACCAAATGGTGCAAAAGAGACCTGACATCGCTCTGCAACTGTTGATATCGCCAGAAAGCTCCTAGTGGTGGGGTCCTATAGATCGAAGAAGGCAAGAACTCCAGGAAACATGTTCCTTTGTCAGAATTACCTCTGAAGAGGCTTTGACCACCTAGTACATGCAAGTAGAAGCACAGGCACACAAAAAGGAGGCTTCTGGGGGCTTGTTAGGTGGAGATGGAGTGGGATGGCATCGGACAGAGGCTCTCCGATGTAAGGAGGAGGAGGAGCATCGATATCCTGATCCAGGAAGGATCATGTTGAATGGAAGAGCTTGGGGCGAAGCAGAAGCGAAGGGGGACGATGTGGAAGTGAAAGATGAGTCAGAGAAAACAACTGGATAATGGTGGAACACTAGCTAGAGTGGAGCGCAGGAGAACTACAAAAGCTAAAATCTAAAGCAACCTAAACTACCGTTATCCTATGGCTCAATATGCCATAGTAGAGAGTTGTGTAGACCACCGAAAAGATCTTGCCGACGATGGGGATCGACGTTACTCCAGACACTCCCACAGGCTGCAAACCGATGTGGATGAAGCTGTCACCTTCATCGACATGATTAGATAAGGATTTTAGGGTGGAAATGCCTGAAGAGGGATCAAAGTAAAAAATGGACTCCGTTAAGGGTTATGTACATGTAGAGGTTGGCTGGAGAATCGTGCTCGATTCAGAGGTCCAATGATCGAGAAAATAATCAGGCGTGATAGGTCTTTGATCGAGGAATAGACGTACTAAAGGAATCGGTCCAAATAGATGCAAAGATCGGTCTCCAAAAATTGGTGAAACAAGGTTGACTGCCTCGACGCAGGGCTATATGGACCAAGGAGTTGATCAAAGTCAACCCTCAGTCTCCTCCCATTAGTGTGAAGACCCCAAAACCTAAGCATGGACTTAACCGTAAAAGTCAGATGGATCTGAGCTTAATTGTGAATCTTCTTTTTTTCGAAGATCAAAAAAATTCATTTGATATCCATCACGTAGTTCTCATTGATATCTTTCCAACGAGTCTATGAACATGAAATTCCAAGTTCAGGAGCCCGAGTTACGACTATTTTAGTTAAAGGGGGTCTAGGCTATATTCAGATTCGGACCCGGATCTGAATCCGGGTACCAACCCATATAACCCCTCCTATCTCGTCCAAAATGCCCAAAATCTGTATCCTCATTCAACCAGCCCTCTTCCTCCTCCCTCTCCCTCACTGAGGCTCGTCGGAGCATGACGGATCGGTGTTCCGAAGCTAAAATCGTGTTGAGGAGGCCCGAGTCATCCTCGTGGATGGTTTCATCTTGCGAACAGAGCGACGAACTCACCATTCTTCGCGGGTGATGAAAACGAGGTAGCATGTTTTCTTGAGGTATGATTTCCCCTCCCTCTTGCTACGAATTCCACACACTTTTGAACATATATGTTGGATCATCTAGAACCTTAGTGATTTTGGTGGTATGGTTTTCTTGCTCCTTTCCTTTTTGGGGTCTTAGCACTATGAATTGGTACTCATTGGAATAGATATCCATAGCAAGAGATTCTCTCCATGACCTTCATCCCCTTTCAAACTGAGTACTTTAGCATGGGGTGAACATTCCCTAGGATTTGGCATTTTACGCTGAATTGGAATGATGTCACGAGCATGTTAACTCATTTTGTCTTTGTCCTTTCGACCTTTTTGTAGTTTTGTCTATTAGGTGTTTTATAGAAATCCAATAACATATATATACTATTATTGTTATCTTAATGTCATTGGCAATTTGTTACATAAAAGATGAAAGTTGTTTGACATAATTCGCATCATTTCAGTTCTATCTAACACTGGTAGTCATTGAGTTGACATTGTCTTGTGGGGTACCTTACTGTTGCATATCCTGACAACCTGATCTAAGGTGAATTCATAAAGAGCTGATTTGAACATTTGGACATGTAGTGGATGAAAAAGAGGAGCATCTACTGTAGCAAGCAAACAATATTGTGTTTGTTATCCAACTCTTCTGCAGGTGAAATATATTTTTTCCTTTGCATTAAGAAGGGTTTCTATCCATCTCAAGAGGTATCACTTGAATATAGTAGGCAACCAACCACGTCAATTCATTTAATGGGTCAACCTCTCTGAGTCTCGTGCATTTTGCAGTCAACAGTTTGGCTAGAGAGAAATACAACCACAAATGACTATCATAGGAACTTAGTCCACTGAATTAGGTTGGTTAGAGAGAAAAATAATCCCTTCCTATGAGCATTGCTATACTGAACTAATGTAATCGGAGAATCTATATCTTCATACCTTTTTTATTTACAAATGGGGTAATTCCCTTGGACAAACGAATTAAGAAGGCCTGGATTTCCTTTATGGTTGTAGATATGAACACCTGTGTCTAGGCATTTCCCAAGCTTCACCAGACTTGAGACGTCAGAATGGGCATCCACGGTATTGAGCACAACACTATGGTCTTT
The DNA here is from genome assembly GCA_037367405.1 of Ottelia alismoides. Classification (NCBI taxonomy): domain Eukaryota; kingdom Viridiplantae; phylum Streptophyta; class Magnoliopsida; order Alismatales; family Hydrocharitaceae; genus Ottelia; species Ottelia alismoides. The sequence continues at coordinate 263,392 of JAZKJV010010314.1, read as the reverse complement.
ATGTGGATTAGTCCCTTGCTTAAGTTAAAAAGAATATAAAAGGGAAATTTCCCTATTTAGTTTTTATATGGTGGAAGAATCTGGAGTTGACTTGGGATTTGCTTGGATATCATTCTACAAAAAAATTGCTAGGGGTGAGAAGTAGTGGTTAAGGAAGCATCCTTACCATCCCCAGGTACCACCAATATTTTGAGTTCATTTTTTTAAAGAAGTTTTAAATTAGTGATCTGTTGAAAAGAAAATCAGACATGCTTAGATGGAGATGTTGGCAGTTTAAGGTTGCATAGGATAATAATGAAATCATTTGGAGAGAATGGATGATAGCTATAGAAAATAGAAAATAGTGTGAAACGTCAAAAAGGCAACAACGAAAAAGGATAAATGACCAAGTCCAGGAGATTTCAATACACCTTGGGTGTAGTTGATGAAAATGTCAACTCAATTAGTCTGCCCTGGGTTATAGTGATAACCATCTATTCGCTAATTGTGAAACAAACTGAATATATAAAGAAGTTGTGAATTAATTAAGCTGGACTACTTTGAGTAAGATGCCCCCTAATTGTAATACAACTAAGGACTTAGTCCTTTTGATGGATTTGTCCAGGAGATGTATTGTTTTAAGCCAAACTGTCTAAGTACATCCTTGTGGGATAGTAATCCCGTGGAGAGACTATTCCTAAGCAAACCTTTTGAAAAGAAATATCTTGTTCACATGTGTTCATGAAGCATGATAATTTTAGATTATAATTGTTATGATATCATGGTGATTGAGCAGTGGAGTAGTGGTGTCAAGGGAGGAGCATGCACCCTTGGGGCCTTGGGTAGAAGCCTAAGTGGCCACGATCCCAACTGCTACGTGTAGTTGTGATGGTTGGAGGACATGTTGCTTGACACACTGAGGTACTAATCTGATGGTGTTCAGCCTTACACTTGCGTGCCTTTTGCCCAATGTTTCGAGTGCGGGCTAAGTACTCTTGGATGTCCACTAGTGTTTCGCTTGTTACTTAGAGTTAACACTCGTGTATGGGCCAGTGTAGGCAACATTGATCAGTATTCTGAGTAGGAGCACTAAGAGGGGAGTTCCGGGAAATGTGGTTAATGAAGTTGGGATGAAATATGAATCTCCTATGCATAAGAAGGATTGTGTTAATTGCGATGATTCACGGGTTGGAATCTTAATTGTGAATCAGAAGTACAATCGTGAAGTGGGACTAGGTGGATGTGTTGGGAACTTAGTTAGGATGCATTGTACCCCATCGCATGCCTATGGAGTCACCCCAACCCTAAGGCATTGTTTTTGCCTTAGAGCCATAGAGTGAGGTCTCATCTAGACCAAGACCACAGACTATCCACGAAGTTTGGTTACTCATACCTATATTCAGATCAAACAATAATATAAAAATATAATTCTTTGTGAGATCAATTACTCGGTTGTTTATTTTGCACACATTTAAATTATATCTTTCTTGTTGTTGTATATTTTGTTTACATCGTATTGGGCAACTTTTCTCATTACCTACATGTGAATCCATAGGTTCTCAGCAAAAGCCGCAACAGTGAGCACCACTTGATTACGTGGAGTTACCTCTTTTTGTTTAGCTTCATGATTCCTTCTTTTGGTATAGTTTGTACTAGCTCTTACTAATTTTCCTTACATGTAGCATTTTGAGAGACATGGCATGTATAATGTATGTTGAGACACATTTCTTTTATGCATACATGTACATTCTATGGACATGGATGGATATTGGAAATGCAATGAATGGAAAATGGAATGTGATTGTAAACATGTTGAATGCAAAGTAAAATTTTAATTTCCAATATTATGTGCTATTTTATCCTACTTATGTGTATGTCATAAGATTTGAATGTGGAATCTATGTACGTTGAATTAGTTTGCCGAGTACTCGGATCCTAGGGGGACAAGGTTGTCATAATTGGTCCACGTAAGCACATTGTACAACAAAAAGAAATTAAAATCCATTATTAATTGATTAAAAATAGTTAATGATTTTATTAATATTTTGTTAGAATATAAAAATATTTATTGTAGTATTTTATGGTGATTTTTATTTCTACAAGTTAATTTATTATGAGTTACTTTTTAGAAGTATAAATATAAATATATTTACTTATATATGCATTTTATTTTTATCTTCAATTTCAATTTTATTATTTTATCTACCCATTTTTATATTTATAAATTATTTATGTACATATAAATATATTTTTATTATATTTTTTTGAAGTTGTTCATATACTTAAATAAATATGTACATTTATTATATAGGTATAAGTATGAATAATTCAACTATGTATTAGTGTGTGCTTCTTTATTTTATTGTATTTTTAATGACTTTATTTTATTTTAATTATGTATATGTATTGTAAATAATACTTACAAAATTATAAAAAATATATAACTATAAAAATATAATTAATAAATAAAATGATTATTTTATTCAGGTATAAAATACAATAGGGGTTCAAAACCAAACTTTTCCACCTTAACTCTAAATTAAATGAAACCACATTCATTAAATAGCTAACTAAAATTTATATACAATTAATGGTGATTTGATGAATTTTGAGTTCATATGGAGAAGATACATGTCTGTGAAGTTTGTGTTTTGATTTTTATTCGGAGTGTGTATGGCACATTGAGCATTATCTTTACATTCAATAAATTTGTATTTTTCTACGTATTTTTATTTATAACTTTCATGTACAAATTTTATTGATTTGAGGTAAAAATAATAAAGAATAAAATAACTTCCAAAATGGACTTATTGATGTATTGAAATTAGGGTTTTATTGTATTCTAGGCACTTATCTCCTCCTACTTTATTCCTTGTTGACCCAGTCATCATGATGGCTAAGTTTTGGGGTATAGGGTCATGCAATACCTATGGTATTCCATTTCTTTTTCATTTCTTTATTATTCTTTTATTTTGGCTTTAAATGCAGTATTTTATACTATATTTACATTGTAAATAATGGATGTTAATTTATGTAATATAATGTTATATGCATTTAGCTAGGATTTAAAGGCCAAAAATGAAAGAATAAAGGTAATGAAATGGATATTCATCTACATGTCCTGTATGATTCTCCATATTGCAAAGGCACAAAAATTCAAAAAAATATGCAAAGGAGAAAATCCAGAAAGAAGAATAAGGACAAGACTTTAGCTTCTTCTTCTAGTTCTCCTACTATTTCATTTGATTTACATGGAGATAGTCCCAATTTTACAAAAATGTTTGCTTCTTCTTCTTCTTATCCTCTCGATGTACATACGGTTAAGGAGGATGTACAAATACCCTTCCCAGAAGCTCTGAATTTAGGAATGGGAGTAAAATTAGAAACTTCAAAAGGAATCAAGACTCTGCATTCATAAAAGAGATGTTAGACAAATTTGAGATCAAGCTCACTCTTTCGAAAGCATTGGTCCAGATTTCCTCTTCTCAAGAAGTTCTTGAAGGAGCATGCCATAATAAAAGAAAGAAGAGGAGAAATTACTATTTTGAGAAACAAGTGTTGACCATTGGTACTTGTTGTGCCATCTAGCATACATCTCCCAAGAAAAAGAAGAGAGATAAGAGAGTACCATTATTCGATGTGAGATTTCATATCATGAGTTCGAGCATATCCTTTTAAACAACAGTTCGTCAGTGAACATATTACCCTTCTATCTTCTCATGACACTTCAATTAGGCCCTCATAAGAAATCTAGAATAATTCTTCACTTTCCAAATAGATCAGTTAAGAGGTTGAATGGTATACTTAAGAATGTTGTCATGATGGTATACATCACAAAATTCACTGTGGATTTTGGTGTCATGGATGTTGACTCCTCAATGCCATCACTGGATGCTGCCATTATTCTTGGTAGGTCTTTTCTGCATGTAGCCAAGGTCGTTATTGATTATGGGACTGATATGGTGACTTTTCCCTCCAGCAGCATAGAGCCAAAATCAAAGCCGTGAGAGAATCTTGTATCAGATGAGTGTCATTCCATTAAACACAAGGACATGCGACTTTACAATTGAGATTAGACATAATTCTACTTCTCTGGACAATATTGAGACCCAGGAATTCCTCTCCAAAGATGAAAACTTGGAGAGCTAGCCTTTTGTGATCCACTGACACATGTTTGGAGATGTATTGATGACATTCGTGGGATATATGTCATTGAGTCAAAATCGTTGGTGGCACCTGATTGTGATCCTTTGGAGGTTGAACGTGATTTGGTTGTAGATATTATATTCTATCCATCCAGCTGGGAGACTATTGAGCCCTTATTTCACATAGAATCTGATAAGGGTTTCGCTGATTTTTGAGATAGATCATATTGCAGAAGAATTTGACTGCTTCCTCACATCTACTTTGGATATGAAACATAGGTCTTTTCAATCACATAAAGATGAGGATCCGGTTTTGGAAGATGTTTCGATAGCAGATTCTGATTCGTATTCTTATTACTTCAGTGTTGATGATGATTTTGATTCAGAGACCATGGAGCATCTTATAGAGGTGAGTTATGTTCATCTTTTAGGCCATCTGGGCCAAACTGTGACTATGGAGTCTAGGGATCCTCCAATTTAGATACGGATATCTTTGAGGATGGCCACGATGTCGATCACTCTCTTGTACATTCTATTTTTCACCGGTCGTGCAAGAAGGTCAATCTACCACATTCTTGAGCTTGTACAGTTCTTTTTTATTCGTTCATTCTCTTCTCCTTGAACATACGTGTTTTATATTTTATTCATTCATTCTTTCATTGTTTTAGACCCCATGTCTCGCTTAGGATTTTTGCTATAATTAGTATGTACTTTATCCTAAGTAGATCGGGGGTGTAGACATTGTGTTGTTTATTTTCATTCTTTTCTATTACCCTTGTTATTTCTTATACTTAGGGTGTGTTTTATAGTAAGTATATTGGTAATATCGTTCTTTTCATCTTTTGATCATTTATTGTGTATCATCTATTCTATTACCCTTGTTATTTCTTATACTTAGGGTGTATTTTACCGTAAGTATATGGGTAATATCGTTCATTTCATCTTTTGATCATTTTCATTTTGTGTATCATCTGTTCTCTCGCTTGTCCCTCAACAGTTGATATTCTCCTGTATACTTAGGGATATTTTTCCCTAAGTATAGGGGGACAAGTCAAGTCGTTGATTGTGTACTTTCTCTTGACCTCGATAGTCCTCATTTTTTGGTCTCCTATAATTAGGATTAGTTGATCCTAAGTATAGAGGGGACTATTGACTTCTATTCATTTCTTCTGTATTCTTTGAGTCATTATGGTATAGTATTCCTATCACTAGTATATACCTAGTGTGAGTTATGTCTTTCTTTATCGCTTCTTGGTCTTTATGAGGATATGATTCATGCTAAGTATAGGGGGTGTCGTATATGTATTCTCTATATACTTTAGAAGCCATCACACATACTTTATTGTATTTTTAATAGTATGGCTCTAAAATTATGGATTTATATTTTCCTTTTGGGTTTTTAAAAGCCATAAGAAAATTGTAAATATGAGTTATAAAAGAGAATTAAAAGTTGTATATAAAATGTGTTGTAAAATACTTGTATATAAAATTTATAATTGTTTAAAACTTTAAATAAAATTCTTCTGTAAAACTTATATAAAACTTGTGTATAGATTATGTATAAAATTCTTTGAAAAATATACATAATCCTAGTTAGTACATGTAATTGATTAAATTCACTAATTCTTTCAAAATACCAAAAAAGGTTATTAAACGTTCTAGAATCCATTAAATTTTCAATTCTTTTGAAATTTACATAAAAAGTTTAAATTAAAAAATTCACTTCATATAAAAATAGTTGCATTCATTAGCATTTTTCAGAACAAGATTGATTCTTGAACCAAATTGAACTAACTCTAAAGGATGGAGCTTGGTTTAGGCTTTGATCTAATTAATTCTAAAAGGACTTTATTATGATCTGGAATTGAGACTCTTAAGCTCTTTTGACTTTATTCTTTGGGTTCCATAGGATCATGTTCGGAATTCAACTTAAACTTGCCTACGTAGGACACCTGGTGCCATCTCTATAACTCCTCAATAGTGAACCAATTTTAGACTCATGCACACCACACTTAGACCGATTTGATGGGGTTTCGAAGGATGGTTCATTTTAGTGGTGTATTTCCATCCTTGTCTAGTGGCATTGATGTCTAAAGACGGGGGTGTGGGGTTGAAATAAAACAACGGATGAGGAATGGTCTACTAGCGTAAATTTTCTAAGACTTCAAAATATGGGCAGAAAAAAGATTCTATATCCATCAGGACACAAAATATAAATTTAGTGCAACAACATTTCATACCAAACAGAAGTCGAATACCAATGCATGACCACTATGGTCCACGCTTTAGAAAGCACGCATATCTTGGTGGAGACTTGGCTAAAATGGTCGAGCTTCACAGGTTATGTGACTATACCAGTTACACTCCATTTCTTTTCTCTATCTTCCAGCTTCTCCCCATTTTCGATTGTGAACGTACCTAAACTCAGAAGGAAATAACCCCTCTTGAGGATCGAGTAGCTGGATGAGGAACCAATGGGAGTGCATTATTGGAGTGGTCGGCTTTTCACCTCCTCAAGTAGGAAGAGCTAACACCTTTCACACATAGTACAAATTGATTACAAGGTTGAATAGTTCACATGATGGATGGGTGGATCTGAGCTGGTTGTTAAGGTGAACTTGAGTACGGATTTGTGGAACTTTAGGACTATTAAGACTTAAATCCTAATTCTAATGAGGTCCCGACAAATCATTAATCCAAAGGCCAATTCCAAGTTCTTGATTTTGGTTAAGTGAAGTTCGATTTAAAAAAACAATCATGCTCTAAGTTCATTTAATTTTTTTTTCTTTTCACTTTTTTATCTTTTAATTATTCTTAGAATAAGTGTTTGCTAAGAGAGTAGCAAAGGTAAAGTATACGGGAATGATAATCCATGATCCATCCCCTTTATTCTTTTATTTTGTCTAAAATCCTTAGTAAAATACATGTAAATATCAACTAATTCGCATTAATTAACATACTAACTTCATTTGTTAATATTACATATTTACCACTTACGTAATCCAAAACAAAAAAAAGAGAGAAAAAGAAAAAAGAAAGAAGGATGTAAATATGTACAGACTGATCCTATCCCCGAAACTAGATCAATATTGACTTGTTTAACAAAATAAATAAGTAGGAGGAGATAAGGATCTTAATCTATGAAAATGTCAGATCTTGTACGCATTATTTACATTGCACAAGATCATCAATGTACATATACAAATTATCTACCTTGTACACATCCTCATCCATTTTATTTGTCTTTCATATAAGAGTCATATCACTCAAACTATAAATATTTTCTTCTTCAATGGTGTCTATAATAATGTAGACTCATTTATAAAAATATAATAAAAACAACTTAATGTATATATAACATGGTACAAAGAATCGAAAAAAGTCGTAAAATGAACATTCAGAGCTAATATCTACTCAATATGAACTTAAAATTTGCAAAACACAATTTCATTATATTCATCATTAAATTATTTGTAAAATAAACATGGCTTCGTAAAAATCAGAGTTGATATGCAAAAGTTGGCTTTTTGGGGTATTATGGTACATGTGCAACTGTATATTGTTTATTTTTATTTTATTCTTTGTATTTCCCCATTATTTATATTTTTATTATTTTCCTTATATTTTATAGTAATTATATAAAATAAAAATAACTAAAGTTTAAAACAATAAAATCTGTATATACTTATTATATAGGTATAATACACATATATTGTACATATTCTATTTATTTAACTAATTAAATAGTGTTATTGAAATAAAATAGAAATTTATTTATAATCCCTCATAAAATTTATTAAATTAATAAAATATAAAATAAATAATTTTTATGTAAAATTAATTAATTAAAAATCAATAAATTATTATATATAGGTAATCTACCTCTATAATTTATAGTATTTATATCATTTAACTAACTAAATTAAAATAAATGATTTATTAAAATTCATAATTAAATTATTTATAAAATCATTTAAACTTTTTATTTATGTTTTTTATTTCTTTAAATTAATTTTATTATTTATTAACTAATTTACTTTGTACTTTATACATTGTATGTCTTCTTCCCCATTTTGTCGTCAACTTCTTTCCTTCTCTCTCCGCCACATGTCACCACTTGGTTGGCCACATTGGGTTGACTATCCAACCTCTTTATTCCTCCTCTCCTTCTCCTTCTTCTTCTTCCTCCTTTGTGCGTAACTACCTAGGACCACCTCAACGGCCTGGTCGTTCGCCAACCTCCTCCCTCATCGTTCCTCTTCGGCCAGATCAACGTCTAAGTACATTGCACATGGACCTCCCTTTCTCTATTTATAGGAACCAGCTCCTCTTCGAGCCGGTACTAGAGAAAGAGTTCCAAGTATGGTGACAGCATACTGATCCTTAGTCATCGAGGGAGATCGAGAGGGATCCGATGAGGTCGACGTTGACATCATGGCATTTCTCTACCGTGCATAGCCTATGCACCACCGTGCGTCGAGGCAATCACCAATGAGCTCATAGGAGCTCGATTCCTAGGCATCCAGACCGTTCCTTCTTTGTCCACGTTAGGTTTCTGCCTCTATTTTTGCCTTCTCCTCTCAATACTCCACTTCTTCTCCTTTTTATACCTAAATCACATACTATCGATTTCATCACACCTCCGATTACCATTTCCACCATCTAAAATATTCATTATTATTCTATACTACACATATGTACACCTCAGTCGCGCACGATGGCCGGAGCTTGAAGGCCAATCCACCACCTCTAAGGCTTTCTCTCTCATCATTCCCCTTGGTTTGTACCAAGCATCATGCTCGAGTCGGTCTTGGATATGAAAAATCCTTAAGCGCATCATGGAAGCATGGAGATCGCATCATATGCGATCGTAAGCGACTAGTCTCACTAGTTGCTCAAGGAAGCAAAATTTTAAAAATTTTAAAATGATAAAACCACATGATCCAAAAACACTTCTCGGATTGTTTCATCTAAACCACAAGAAATTATTTGGTTTACCTATTCAAGCGTGGTTTTGATCGAGTCTCTAAACAAAGATACCTCCTGTCTCAAGTCCTATCCAATGGAGGAGACGCTTGCGAGCGCGTTGATGAAACGCATGATCCTCACAATCCATGTTGATTATCCAACTGATGAATCTCCTGATCTTATCACACGAGATCCGATGTCTTCTTCACGAGCAAAGGTGCACTGAAGGTGACGGAGATCCTCGAGCGGTCGAAGCGGTATCATAACGGCGATGCTATGACAACGGTGACCCTCTCTAGGGTTTAGGATGGACGACCACTCTATGAGAGAGAGAGAGAGAGACTTGGCTTGTAGATAAAGAGAGGGAGAGAGCATGTAATGTGTATCTAAAGAAGGGCTAGAGTTGCCTCTTCTTTTATAATATTTTGGGAGTCCATGGATCCTGATCCATGGACAACACAAAATCAATGGTTGATATTGATTTGTGTTTCTTTCAATGGTCATGATTTTATTTTTAAAGATACAACAAGAATTAATTTAATTAAATTAAATTTATTGATTAATAATCAATAAAATTTAATTTCAATTAAATCAATCATCTATGGAGATAATAGGAAGGGGGGCAAGCCTACTTCCATAAGAAGAAGGGACGACAACCCATTCCAATTAGGAATTGATGGTCGTCCACCCTCCTCTTTAGGAATGTGGCATGCAACTCCTATTTCATTAGATTTCATTATCTCATGATTCTCTCCAAATTTTGCAACAACTTTTTTTTGCAAATTATTTCACAAAAATAAATACGATTTATTTTGTGAACATTGCAATCATGCCAATGGAAATTTGTGAATCACATTCACAACCCAAAATAAAATGTAAATTACATTTTCAATTAATTATCCAATGTGAATCCGATTCACATCAACATTTAAATTGTAAATGTTATTTACAAATAGCTATCTCCTATATATTATAAATCACGTTTACAATATATATGATTGATATGGATAGTGCTATCTATATTATTCATATCCATGATAATTAAATTGTATTTAATCATCTTGGATCTCTATTCTCATGTGCTTAAATAATATGAATCACATTCACAGTATTCACATCTTTGATAATTAAATCACATTCAATTATCTTAGATAACTCTCCTTATATGTCCAAATAATATGAATCAAATTCATGTTATTCATGACAATTAAATCACATTTAATTATCCATTTCTCAATCATCGGATACATTATCAACAATGAAATTATCCTTGAACTGTTTCAAGGACAATGCACTTTCTCTGCGGATATTTGGATATCAAGATAGGGTGGTTATATGTTCTGTGTATAGTGACTTGGATATTGAGATCACATCTCGAATCTAGATCTCGGATACCTCCCACAGATGCTTGATAAAATCAATGACGAAGATCGAATCTTCTCATTGCATCTGAATCTCATTCAGATCAATGTCTAACTACTAGACTAAGATTAGATTACTTCTCTACTGAGATGAGTCACTAAAATCCAGACCTGTTTCATCACTCCTTTGGAATGGAAGCATCGTGGTTATATAATCGTTTATGATCACATCACCCTCGGGTATTCCTAATACTTGTACATCATGCATATTGGAAGACCTAGAATAAACCCGATGTTTTAGATTTATTTAGATTGTCTTCTTCAGGGTTTTATCATTAAGTTTCTCATTTGATCATTGGGAGTCGTTATCAATCATATACATTCCAAAAGCATTTATCATATCTAGGTGTTGATCATATACTTTCTAGAAGCATATGTCAAACCTATAAATTTAGTCAAGCTTCCAAAGCGAGACGACCGTGCAGGGAATTTGATTTCCCAAATCTCTTGAGTGAGCTCAAGACTTTAGGTTCAGTATATGAACATGTGACCCTTTGAGAGATCGTATTACTCATATGCTCTTGTATGCATACCAGTGCACCGGTGTATAGATCTTGATTAGGCCATTAACTTATTGGTCTTCCAATGTACATACTCAAACATATAGTGACATATGTCTTTGGTCAGAGGATGCGTGCCTATATCATGATAGTATATGACATAATTGTTGAAGAGGATTTTTCACGGGTCTAAAATATGTCTCACACGAGGTGGAGACACAATCGTCATGGCGACCCGCAAGAAACCCAATTCAGACAACAATCAACTCACAATGAATGATCAAGCAATGAAAATAAATGTGGAGTTAAAATCTATTTTATTTAACACTACAAAATGTGTGTATAGTGAAAGTATGTAGAGTGTCGAACATAGGGAGCAAACTAGATAGATTGGGCTATGAAGCACAAAAATGTGATTGTAAACAATTTATCTCTATATTATTTTTTGTGGTTTTTTAATTTTATTTTTTTAGTTATTATTTTATATTTTTGTATTTTATTTTAAATTTTTTGTTTTTATATTTTCTTTTTATATTTGTATATTTTCTTTTTCTTTTAAATCTATAACATATGGATATATAGAGTACATATACAATAAAAGCTAAGATATATATAACTAATAATCTAAAAAAGTCAAAATATAGAAAATAAAACATTTTTAAGTTTTTAAATAGTTGTTACTATTTTTGTGATTTTTAATAATTTTTCTAATGTCTATGTATTTTTAAAATAAAAAACGCTCTAAATCAGGGTTTAATTTAATACCCGAAACTGAAATGGAAATTGAAAAGAAATCAAATGGAGTCTAAAACTTTCCAAATCAATTTTAATATAAAGATAATATTATAAATCAAATTTAGAAATATAAAATTAATTTTTGGAATTTTTAGAGATTTTTTTATATTTTTATAAGGATGTTTGGGATTTTTCAATTTTTAAGAGTTTTCTTTCATAAATTATAGGGATTTTTGGCCTAGGGTTGTAAAATAGCTAATAAATACGAAATACATTTTTTGGAATTATTTTCAAAAATATTTAATATTTTTTATGTGTTTTCTAATCTAGACAGGGATAAAATAGGATATTTTTTATTTTTAATAAATAACAAAAAGTCCTAAAATGTGTGCGTGGATGGTGTGTGCAGTCAGGAGCATTCATGTATCTTTGTGAGCAAAATAGCTATTTTAAATAAATAAAGGAAACAAAGAGAAACTACATTACTTATACGGTATTTTTGTAAATAAAAATACGCCCAGGGGCTTTCCTAAAAATTTCGCAAAATATTAAAACGTGCCTAAAAAGTTTTGGGATTGAAGGAAAATACAAGGACCTGCGGGAGGTTCCCTACAAAATTGCCAGCACCTCACGTGCACAGGCACGTGAGGTGACGTGGCGAGGAAATAGATGGAATTACAAAATGGTTGGCGGTCTATTTGTAATTATTACAAAAATCAGATAATAGCAGATGATAGTTTAAATGATAATATTTAAATATAAAAAGTATTTCGGGCAAAGCGTAAAATACCCACAACGGGCAGATCGAACGATGATGGCTAATCAACTTGACACGTGGAGTGCTCCTACGTCGTGATACACCCTCGTGGATTGATGACACAGATTAGATCCCTGCGAAGGGATCGACGGTTGATGGATCGATCGATCTGACGCCAGCTGCAGCACGGGAGGAACATGCACAGATCTGATAGCTCTCGAGGATGCTGGACGAACGGAGGATGAGATCACCCCAAGCGAGTTTGAATCTGGTGTTGTGTGCATCTTCGACCTCCTGGAGCTCCACCAACAAGCACTCCATGTTCCTGCTGCTCCAACGAGTCTTCATGATCCCTCGAATAGGTTTGGGCTCAACGATGGAGCCCTGGAGGTCATCGACGCCTGGAGGATATTCTTGACTTTAGCTTACCCTTAGATGGGTCCTTCCATCCCTGCAAAAGGGTAAGAGGCTTCTCAATACAAAGGGGAATGGATTTGGGCTTTTATTTGGTGGTTTTCGAGTGAGATGGAGCGGGGTGGATGAGCTCTGACGGTGGAACGGAGATGGAACTCGAGATCATGTTCCAAAGAGGAGCAGGTTGAATGGAGAAGGGGGTTTCATAGAAGAAGTGAAGGGCAAGGTGTGGAGGTGGTCTGTGGTGGTCGGGTAGTAGGGTTGATGATGTACGAAGGTGGCCGGAGCTCAAGAGCTCTGGAGAAGGTTTAGAACCTAATCTAGGATAAAACAACATATAAAATACGTAATAAAAGCATAAAATTAAAGATAAGAGATATGGATAACTAAAGGCCTAAAGAAAAGCATACCTCGATGGTTAGAAGACCAGAGATGAGCACCTTGACAGCAGCAAGCCACCGGAGATGGTGGAAGCGCCTAAAGACTTGCCTAAACTCGCTGCAAAGTGGTTGGAGAGGGACCTGTCACGTCCTTGTATCCAAAGCACATGATGAGATAGCCAAACATGGCCAAGAGGAGGTTAAAAAGAGAGAGGAAGGTTGGGGAGGGCATATGTACAAGTTGACGAGGCGCTCCAAAGATCGAAGTGAATCAGGCAATGTAGTGATTCAATCCTTGAGACAAACAATGGGCGTGTAAGAGCAATCCTCGAGGACAAAAAGTCAAGAAGACATAGATCACAAATGATGCAAGGAGCGATCTCCAATTAATCGAGAAAATGGTGAGAAACGAGGTGTCAGAGGGCTACAGGCGTAGGCGAGGTCCTGGTTGGTCCATGTGGACCAACGATGAAAAACGTCCTAGAAAATATTTAAAATAGATATTAAATAATAAAGGATTTTATTAATTTTAGGTTATAAAATAAAAATGTTTATTATTTTTCATAGTATTTTATATGATTTTTATTTGTTTTTTAGAGATATATATTTACAGGTTACTTTTTAGGGTGACTATATAGGTATATTTATCTTATTTTAATGTCTTTTGTTTTTATTTTATATATTTGATTTTATTACTTTAATTTATTATTTGATATATTTTTAACTTATTTAAAGATACTTAAATATATTTTTATTATATATTTTCTATGTAATATATACACTTAAATAAATAAGTCTATTTATTATATAGTTATAGGTATTTCATCTATGTATTTTCTTTGCATATTTTATTTTAGAGTTGTATTTATGTTTTTATTCTAGTTTTAATATGTAAATATATTATAAATATTTTTTACAAAATTATAAAAATAGTAAAGAATAAACAAAATGATTATTTTAATCGGGTATAATATACAACAGGGGTCTAAAAGCTAACTTTCACAATTTAACTCCAAAAAATATGAAACCACCTTCATTAAATAGCATGTTAAAAATTATATACAATTAAAGTGATTTTTTTATATTTTGAGTTTTTATTTGAGAGATATGGGTCTGGGAAGTTAGGATTTTGGAATCTTTTTCTGAGTATATCTTTTACTCGATATATTATTTTTGTATGAAATCAATTTTGTATTTTTATATATTTTATTATCTACTACTTTCATGTAAAAGTTTCTTTATTTGAGGTATAAAAAGTGAAAAATAAAATAGGTCCCAAAAATGAATAAAGTGTGAATAAATATATGGGATTTTTATGGAATTTTGACCCTTATCTCCCCTACTCTATTTCTTGTCGACCTAGTCATCAAGATGCCTAGGTGTCACAGTTTAGCATCATAAAATATCTTTGATATTTTATTCTATTTATTTTCTTTTCTTTATTCTATAATTTTGGCATTAAAAACAATATTTTATACACACTTTGTACAATAAAGAATGAATGTTAATTTATGCAAACTAAGGGTATTTACATGCATTTACTATGGTTTTTAAGGCCAAAGTGATAGAATAAAGGTGATGAAATTGAGATTCGTCAATAGGACTTTTGTTATCTCGATCTCATTAAGTCAACTCTTTGACCTAACTTATCTGACACCTTCGAATCTCCATTCCTTTGCAGAAGACCTGGATCAAGAGGTCGGTTAGATATCAACCCATTAGAGAAAGCATTGCCATCTCCTATACAGGCTGGAGATCGTCTCTTGATGATCATTTGAGGGTGCTTGATGAGTCCTCAATCTAACTCTTTAGATATTCATCCAAGCACCAGCCTCTATGATTCAACAATTGAATCAACAGCTGTATGATCATTAAGATGGCCATAGTATATAGTCCTAATTGTACAAAGGGGCCTATTATGCAAATTAGTAACTCTTAGATTCAGATTAGGGAATGATATTTGCAATAACAATTATTGCAAAATAGCTTGCCGTGGGCTCGCTTGTCCAACAATATCCCACTAGCCCAAAGAGACATTAATGGGTTAATCTTTAAACCCGCACTCATGTAACAATCATAGGCTATTTAGAATAGTAGAAAGGTAAGTTGATCAGTCACTCTATTCCCGAGAGACTATGCCAAGTTCTTTTATGGTACTTGCTTATCTCCTAGTAACAGCGCTCGCATCCAATGCGAATGTTGCTTCTTATGCAACCAATACTCAATCTTGTTAGAGAAGTTACAGTGTCTTTGATGCTATAACTCAATAATTGTTATAACCAGTGTGTAATTTCTATTATCCTTATCAGAATACTCTTATTCTCTGAGTTCTCTATCTCCTAAGACTAAGACCCATTCTTAAGTCTTATAAGGCATCTGCAGTTAAGACCTTTTAGATCACTATCTATCAAGTCTTAAGTTCTTGAAGATATTGTTATTACTGCAATTAAGTATTTCGTCTACATAGTAGGATTGGTAACAGTTTACTTCTCCCACTGCAAGGAAGACATCTGACTTTTGTACACATCTAGCATACACCTGGATTCTCGTAACTGATGCACAAGGGTAAGCAGATTTAGCATTCACTTCCTCAACTCCTTGAGGTGCTATCCCTTCAGATAGCTTAGTACCATATCTTAAGAGAAATGATCCTTTCTTGGAATTTTCCACAAAATGAAACATGTCCAAGATGTACCACTAATGTGACGGTCCCAATACCCTCTTTTCTTTTCTTCTGAACAACTTCATAACTAAGATCTAAGAGGTATCCATAAGATCATATCTCAAGGTATGGAATTTCCAGACTATAAAACACTTATTATTATCTTTATATCATTCCAAATGATTAGGATATCATCTACATTTAGCATGATGAACACAATGGCACTCCCACTATGTTTCACATGGTTCATCAAAATTCTATTTGAAATCATAATATTTATAATTTCATCAAATATTATGTTACAACTACTAGAAGCTTATTTGAGTCCATAGATGGATTTTAGGCTTGCACGCCTTGCATTCCTCATCCATAAATCCATGGGGCTACTTCATAAGAATATTGTCGATGAGGAATTTGTAGAGGAATGCAATCTTTACTTCCATCTTGAAGATGTCATAGTCAAGTTGTGTAGATATAGTTAGCAATATACTGATGGATTTAAGCAAGGTTACTAAAGAGCAAGTCTCATCACAAGCGATGTCCTCTCTTCGTGTCTATCTTGTGAATACGAGTCGTGCCTTGAAGGTCTCCACCTTCTCATCAGGTTCCCTCTTTCTCTTGAAGATCCATTTACACCTAACGGGTCTCACCCTTATAGGTGGATCCTTGAGGGTCCATATACAACACTTGATATGAAGTCTACTTTAGACTTTATTGCTAACATTCATCTTTCCATGCTATGATCCTCACAAGCTTCATCATATGAAGACAGATCACCGTCGGACTTAATTGACACATAGAATCTATCCTCAGACTCATTTGAAGAGGTATGAGTGTTTCATCTTTAATTGTCACTTTAGTTTCTTAGTTCAGGAGCCTCATTATCTTTCGAGATTAAATGAGTGCCTTCACTTCATTTTCATCTTGATTCTCAAGAAAGTTATCATCTAAGATCATATCCTTAGAGATGAAATCTTTTAAGTATCTCAAGGTCATAAAGTATGTATCCAATACCATCCTTTATTTTTCTAATAAAGCAGCACTCTCTGGTGCTAGATTCTAGCTTACTTGCATCCATGACAAAGATATAGACCAAGCAACGCTAAATCCTCAAGTGTTTAACACTAGGCTAAGTTCTTATGAGGAAGTTCATGTTTAAATTTGCATGGAATCTTGTTAAGGATAAATATTGTAGTCTCTACTACACATATACCAGGAAACTAAGAGATAATTATGCTAATATTCATTATTGATCAAATCACGTCACATATGATCTAATTGCATCTCCCTACAACTCTATTGAGTTTAGGTGTATGAAGAGGAGTGATATAGGAATGATATTCATATCTTCATAAGGTATTTTTTGAATTCATCTAATAGGTACAAACTACCTAGGTTAGATCAAATTCATTTCATCTTCCTTCAAACTTTTGTTCTAAACCAAAATTGTGAAATCTTTGAACATTTCAAAGGTTTAAAAGGTGAAGAGAAAAAGTCTCATATCACAAATAATCATCAATGGATATCACATATCATTAATTTTCATTATGATATAGATGATCCACATACATCAATATGTATGAGGTCTTGAATACCTTGGCATTTTACACTATTCCCAGATAAGGGTGTATTGGACATTTTACTTTTTGAATATAATAATCAAAAGTATGTAAGATTTGAAATTTCAGATAATCTAAAGTTTCATCTCTTACTAGTCTATTGATCACATCAATAGACATATGTCTAAGGTTTAATGCCAAAACATTGTCAAATGATCTTCATCCCCCTATTAATCTTTAAAAGTTTAATTTTCAGTATTAGAAATGTTAATGAACCATTCATTAATTTTCTAATTTTAGTAGAGTTCTATAGATGTTAGATTACTATCTAAAATATATCCATCATAATTCTATATGATAGGTCTACTCTAAAATGCACGTTTATTCCCAACATTTAGAAATAAACATTGAATGTATTCTAATATCTCAGTCATAGAGACATTCTCAAAGACAAACGACTCTCTCACTAGAAACATGAAGTCTATCTATCCAATAGAGAATGTTGCAACAACTGCATCAATTTCCATGTGGATGTCTATTAAACCTTAAGATCAAATTTCTAGTCTTCTAAAACAATTGCGAGTGTTGTTATATGAATACGATACAATTATTATACTTTGATCTTATCTAATAAACAAGTCAATTTCAATGATTATATGTAGATTTATAATATCCCGATGCACAATCTGGATCCTTCTCTAAGGATCTTAGATAGTCTTGATATACTATCAATACATCAGCATCTTGCAGTATTGGCATTCATCCAACTCTTTGGATGTCATATGTATGGATATCATAAAAGTACAGTCAAGTCTTTGACTTTCCTTCTAACTTGGGTCCAACCCATGCTTCCACTATGCTCCCTTCGTTTATAAATAACTGTTGCTTAAGATAAAGGATCTATTATGTTGAATTCGAAAGATTACAATATAAGAGTATTTCAACATTTATACATGTTTCATTCAATTCATACAATATGAATATTATGAAGCTTCCTGAATGACTTGAGTATAGATAGTAGAATGATGACACTCATTGTATCTACTTCCATCATAACTCTAAAAGACTTTGCTTCTGGTAGGTACTCAAACATTTTGAGTACATCATCTCATATTGAGCCACCATTCTGCAGTAAACCATGTCATTCATGATTATATGTCGAGAGCACATATGTATGCCAAAACATCTTCTTAGATTTTATAAGGATTATTTAACAATTACGATCATCATCGACATGATACTTCCAAAGCACACTCGACGAGGATCAAGACTATAGAGACATGCAAACCCTAGGTTGTTGTTCTATTATCTATTTAATTATCATTCCTTATTATTACGAGGAAACTTGCACATTGCAATCACATACATTATGTGTCCAACTGCAAGTAAAATATCTTGATCATGAATCCAATTCATGGTAATTTTACTAGTTATTATTGAATATAATTTTGAGTGGGTTTAATGAGGATTATCTGAAATAAGATGTTTGCATAAATATATATATATATATATTACTTTGATTTAGGAATTTTATATCAAAGTTGTCTTGCCTTGTCAACACTGAAAGTTCATTCCCTTATTCTCTCTCAATGTAAGAGATATACTTACCATTATATCTCAAGCAAGATATGTGATCTCCTTTCTTATTTTTTTACATCCCAATAAAATGAGAAACTGTAACTCGGATAAAAAGAAGCGGGAACTCATTCCGCCTTGCAAGTCTAACTTGCATTTCTCAATTTGGTCTTTAACAGTCGGGCCCACCGTCCCTAAGGTGATGTTGACTCATTGTTAATTGGACCAACCATCAACATGAATAGCACTCGCTATGCGCAATCCGATATCGTCCCAATATGTTGAGGAACTGATATTGGGGGGTCACTATACATACGACTTAACTCATTCATGAAGCAAAGAGTCTGATCCAGATGTGCTTGTATGCAGGAATTGTCACATCGGATAGGCGTCTCCTACATACAATCCCTAGAGACCGAACCCTTCGCCTTGACAGAAGACCATGGATGTTACTTATGTGATCCTCTATATCATGTTCAGATTATAATTAATTATTATGAATCACATTCACATAATTAATTCTTCCAAGGGAAATACTACTCTATTCATAATAGATAATTTAATTTTTAATTGGATATAATTAATTTAATCATATAAAGAAAATTATCAATCCAATCAATTAACCAATAAATATTTTCTAATTGATATTTGAAGAACGATATAATCTCAAAATACGTATTATTCGAATTTTAAAAATTAGAAAATACATCGTGATCGCTTTCAGCATTATCCTTTCCTTACTCGTTGTCATGACCAGTACAGATGGGAGTGGGACAGACCGCTGATGGAGCAACATGCTACCCCAACACTCCCTGACTAGAAACCATATCCGCCTCAAGTCATGATAATATGGTTTGATCATTTTGTATTTGAGATGATAATCGGTCTTTCAACCGAAGTTATACCATATAATATTTATCAAAACCATTTTGATAAGTATTATAAGAATATTTGCTAAACAAATAACCAATCATATTCAAGCAACTATGTTTGTTGGGATGGAACCATTGTGATTTAGAGCATATCTAATCAATTTTAGTTAAGGTAATGTCATTTAAGAAATAATCATCATAAATATTTCACAAATATTCATAAATAATTATTTCAGAAAATTAACCATTAATTTCATTAATTGATTAAATGACAATCATGAGGTTCTTGATTATGAAAGTAATTTTCAGCAGTGACTCTCACTTACCAAAATTAGCATATCTCAATAAATTAAGATCCAAATCATGCAAAAAGGTTTCTATAATTTTCTAATTTGATTTACAATAGAACCCAAGTGATTTGCATGCATTTCAAGGCAAATCAAAACCGTGGTTAACTCTTTAAGCACATCATAATTCGTCTTCCCAAAATAGTGGATACATGTTCAATAAAAAAGGCATAACTTGATCAAACGATTTCCAAATGATGCAAACTCAAGTCGCACTATTTCCTTATTTAATGGGGAACATGATACAAGTAATAATTTCAAGTTTAAACAATTTAAACAGGGAAAAAATCACACAAATTAGGATTTCAAGATAAAATATGATAAATTTTCACTAACCCTAAAGTGTCATTGTCGTCATATGTTTATAGATCGTATCCGGAACCACCGACCTATGGCTATGATACCACTTGAAGGATATGAAAATTCCCTAAGTACATCATAGAAGCATGGAGATCGCATCATATGCGATCACGAGAGACTAGTCGCACTAGTTGCTTGAGGCAACGGAGTTTCAAAAAAATTAAAACAATGAAACCACATGATCCAAGAACACTTCTCGGATTATTTTATCAAACCCACAAATAAGTATTAGGTTTACCTCTTTAAGCGTGGTTGCGATCGAGTCTCTAAACGAAGAGAGCTCCTATGTCAAGTCCCATCCAACGGAAGAGACTATTGCGAGCGTATTGATGAAACGCGTGCTCCTCGCAATACATGTTGATGATCCAAGCGGCGAATCTCCTGATCTCGTGACACGAGATCTGATGTCTTCTTCACAAGAAGGTGCACCAAAGGAGATGGAGATCCTCGAGCTGTTGAAGCGGTAGCATAACGGTGATGAGACGATGATGGCGACCCTCGCTGGGGTTTAGGGTGGACGGCCACTCTATGAGAGAGAGAGATAGAAACTTGACATGTAGAGAAAGAGAGGGAGAGAGTATATAATGTGTGTCTAAAGAAGAGCTAGGGTTGCCTCTTCTTTTACAATATATTGGGAGTTCATTAATCCCAATCCTTGGATAAACAAAATCAATGGTTGAGATTGATTTGTGTTTCTTTCAATAATAATGATTTTCTTGTTAAAGACACAACAAGAATTACTTTAATTAAATGAAATATATTGAATGATAATCAATAAAATTTAATTTCAATTAAATTAATCATCCATGGAGATAATAGGAAGGAGGCAAGCTGCTTTCCATAAGAAGATGGGACGACCACCCATTCCAATTAGGAATTGGTGGACGTCCACCCTCCTCTTTAGGAAGGTGACATGACTTTCCTATTTCATTAGATTGCATTATCTCATGATTCTCTCCAAATTTTGCGACAACTTTTGTTGCAATTATTTCTCAAAAATAAATCTAATTTTTTTGTGAACATTGCAATCATGCCATTGCAAATTTGGGAATCACATTTACAACCTAAAATAAAATGTAAGTTACATTTTTAATTAATTATCCAATGTGAATATAATTCACATCAACATTTAAATAATAAATGTTATTTACAAATAGCTCTCTCTTATATATTATAAATCACATTTACAATATATATGATTAGTATTAATAGTGCTATCCATAATATTGATATCCATGATAATTAAATCGTATTTAATCAACTTACATCTCTATTCTCGTGTGCCTAAATAATATGAATCACATTCACATTATTCACATCTTTGATAATTAAATCACATTCAATTATCTTAGTAACTCTCCTTGTATGTACAATAATATGAATCAATTTCATATTATTCATGATAATTAAATCACATTTAATTATCATTTTATCAATGCTCAGATACATTATCAACAATGAAATTATCCTTCAACTCTTTCAAGGATAATGCGCTTTCTCCATGGATACTTCGAATTAAGGACAGGGCGATTCTACGTTCCACATATAGTAACTTGGATATTGAGATCACATCTCAAATCCCGATTTCGGGGACCTCCCACAGATGCTTGATAAAATCAAGGATGTAGACCTAATCTTCTCATTGCATCTGAATCTCATTCAGATCAATATCCAACATTTGGACTAAGATTAGACTACTTCTCTATTGATAGGAGTCACTAAAATCTATACATGTTTCATCACTCGCTGGGAATGGAAGCATCATGGTTATATAATCGTTTATGACCACATCTCCCTCACATATTCCTAATACATGTACATCCTGCATACTGGAAGACCTAGAATAAATCAGAAGTTTTAGACCTATTTAGACAGTCTCCTTCAGGGTTTATCATTAAGTTTCTTATTTGATCATTGGGAGTTGGTATCGATTATATACTTTCCAAAAGCATATATCATATCCAGCTATTGATCATATACTTTTCAAAAGCATATATCAAACCTACAAATTAGGTCAAGCTTCCAAAGAGAGACACCGGTGCATGAGATTTGATTCCCAATATCTCAAGAGTGAGGTCATGTCTTCCGATTCAGTAGATGGACATGTATGATCCCTTTGAGAGATTGTATTACTCATATGCCCTTGTATGCACATCCGCACGCCGGTGTATAGACCTTGATTAGGCCATCAACCTACCGATCTGCCAAATGTACATACTCAAACATATAATAGCACACCTTTCTCCTGTCAGAGGATGTGTGCCTGTATCGTGACAATATACGATATAGGACTTTTGTTATCTCGATCACATTTAAGTCAACTCTTTGACCTAACTTATCTAACACCTTTGAATCTTTATTCCTATGCAGAGGACATGCATTCAGAGGTCGGTTAGAAATCAACCCATTAGAGAAAGGATTGCCATCTCCGACTCAGGCTGGAGATCATCTCTTAATGATCATTTGACGGTGCTTGATGAGTCATCAATCTAACTTTTTAGATATTTATCCAAGCACCAGCCTCTATGCAGCCTGCACCCGAGCTGATCGGTCATATAAGCCCCTTCCCAATGTCCCCAGGTTGATTCAACAATTTAATCAATAGATGTATGATTATTAAGATGGTCATGGTACATAACCCTAATTGTACTAAGGGACCTATTAAGGAAATTAGTAACTCTTCATTTCAGATTAGGGAATGATATTTATAATAATAAATGTGGCAAAATGGCTCATTGTGGGCTCGCATATCCAACAAATTTGTGTCATTGCAGGCACAGGTACTCATCAAGAATATCAGCTGCAAGGATTGAATTGATCTCAACTACGCTTCGATCGGGAATCTGATGTAGAGCATCCGCAAACGAAGACTATCATAGTTGAAAAACCATTGATGGGATACACATCTCACTTGGAGATTTGAAATTGGAGCATGTACATGCACAAAGAATATATGAACTCCCATCATATCAAGGAAAAAACTATTTGAAACATGACGAGAAAAATCTACTGAAGAGCATCGGTCCACCTTCGATCAAGGTGCAAATCGAGACATCGCTCCCTGAGGACGAATAACAGCCATGAGATCCATTGCCACCGGAGATTCCCTCAGTCGCCTCTCCACCGCAAAAGCCAAGCATCGTCGTCGCTTCATATTTTGGGGAAGAACAAAGGGTCGGGCTCTAGATTCAACTCCAATCATCCGATTAAATTAGATCGGATGCTCCAAAATAGCCATCGCCCCACCGCTTATCAATGCACATGACTCGTGTGTGCATGAGCAGATATTTTGGACTTTTTTGCAAACTGCCCCCCCCCCCCAAAACTTGTTGTAATTACGAATAGGTACCGGTGCTTGAGATTACATGAACACGTACGTAATTCCTAGTCTTTTTGCTAGCACACCCTCTACTTTCATAATTTCATATGCGCACCAATATTTCCATATTATTACATAAACAACCCTTTGTATAGTATATTTTTAAAAAATACCCATTATATTCAAAATAAATAAATTACATAATATAAAAATATAAAGAAAATACCCAAAACATCTTATATTATATTCTATACAATATTATATCGGTTTTCAAAAATAAAAGGTTTTTTCTATTTTTTAATAATTCAAAATAAAATATAACAATACAAAAAAAACGTATAAAATACATAAAAAATAACTTTTAAAAATCCATACAAATTCTACATAGAATATTTTACTGTATTCTAAATAGTAAAGCTAAAACAAAATAAAAATAAAACAATAAAATCCTTATAAATTCAATATTACATCAAAATTTTAAAATTCATAACTAATTCAATAAAATCATAAAAAATGCATGATAACTTTTTTAAAGGTATTTCCATTCTCTTTATGATAAAAATAAAATCTGAATATTTTCTTATTTTTGGCATTTTAAATTTCAAAATGCATCCCCATTTTGTATAAAATCATTGTTTCGCTTTAAAAGCCAATTAAAAAATGAAAACAAATTATAAAAATTACCTAAAATACCTAAAACAGTAAAATAAATATAAAACATAAAAATTAGCAGAAAAAATCAAATGAAAAATATAAAATCATACACATGTTTCTTTACACATAGGTATACAAAACACATTAAAAATAATACACAACTTAAAACAAAATAAAATCAATAAAAAATCATAAAACCTTATACCTTAGATAACGCTATTATTTTTCCCTAGTTTCTACAGTTTGCCTCCTTCGACACTCTTGTACTTCTTGTTATAATCTTTTTCTGTGAGCTTCGTTCGCTCGACACAATGACGTTTTCTATCTGTTTTAGATGACTAAATCGAATGTGTATTTCACATCCTCATGATCTATGCCAAAGATTTGCATTATTCTTCAAACATGTTAGATATATATTTACCTTCTCTATTTAATTTAAGATCTTTAAATATTTTGTTTGTTTGTATAACATCCTCATTATTGAATATAATAAATTGCTCTAAGGCGTCATCCTTGTTCTTCATTACAAGTACATATCAGTATCTATTTCTATCATCAATAAGGGTGACAAAGTATTTTGTATTATCTCTATGCACTAGATTCAAGATCTCATTATCTCTAGAGACGGAGTGAAAAGACATCTTATGTGTCTTAGCTTGCACATATATCTTACATTTCCGAGTTTTATCAATGGTATGTTTAGATATCAACTCTAAGTTCATCATTCTCTTAATTGAATTTAAGATTACATGTCCCAATCTAGCATGCCACTGATCACATGATTCTAAGATATTTATCACATGATGAACATAAATAGAACATCCAGATTTTAGAATTTTCAAAGAACAAATATTCACTGAACCATATCTAATTATAAACAACAAATAAAAATCTATCAGATAACTTTTTCCATAAAAAATTATCTTGTCTCATAATCACAATTTTGCTAAATTAAAAATTAAGCTCAAAATAATTTCTAACTAAAATTGAGCCAAACAAAACTTTCTTCTTCATGTCAGCGATATGAAGCACCTCATGCAAAATCCAGACATGTCTAGAGGAGAACCTCAAGATGACTTGTCATGAACCTAACGTCCAAGTCATAAAATCATTCCTCATCTTCACAGTCCCACCATTGTAGGTCTGATAAAAAGAAAATACGTTCTTTAAAATAGGTATGTACATTGTCTCTCATATCTATGAGGCACTCATTTGGATCATGGATATGGTATAGTTCAGGTTTTACCAAGATACCTTCCACTAATTGATGAATCTTCATTTCATGATCTTTATTCTTTCATTTTGGACGTAAATCCCTAGTTAAATGCATATATATAGAATTAATTTATACAAAATAACAGTCAATTATTGATCTAAATGTTGTATAAAACAACATATTTAATGCCAAAATAAAATAATAAAGAAAATAAAGGAAAAAGAGGAAAGTGTCAAAGACATTGAGTGACCTTAGACCTTGAGGCACAATCATCATGATGACTTGGTCGACAAGGAATAAAATAGGGGGGATAAGGGCGAATAAATGCACTAAAATCCTAATTTTAATTCCTTAATAAATACTTTTTGGGACACATTTCATTTTACTGTTTTTATCTCTCAAATCAATAAACTTTGAGCATGAACATATTACATAAAAATACAAGAAAAATTACAAAATTTGTTCTATTCAAAAATAATGCACAATATGCACGTGACATGCGGAAAAAATGATAAAGAAAAATTCTCAGACCTGTACCTTCTCCATAAGCTCAAAATTCACAGACTCACCTTTCATATTCATAAAATTAAATTATCTATTTGGAGTTAAGATGCAAAAGTTGGCTTCTAGGCCCTCATTGCGTACTATGCTTGTATAAAATTATCAATATATTTACTATTCATACTTTTCACTATATTTATTTTTACAAATTTGTAAATGTTATTTAAAACACATGCATATAATAAAAATAAATTAAAACTATCAAAAATAGAAGAAAATAAACACTATACTTTAATATATAGGTAAAGTATACATGTATTATATATACGTAATATATATCCCAAAATCAAAAATTAAAAAAATAAACAATATACTTTAATATATAGGTAAAGTATACCAATATTATATCTACATAATATATATCCCTAACTATCAAAAATAAAATAAAATAAACAATATACTTTAATATATATGTAAAGTATACCTATATTATATCTACATAATATATATCCCTGTTAATTTAAGTAAATAAATAACTTCATAAAAATAAAATAAAAATATATACATATGTATTAAATAAGTTATAAACATAAAAGTATGTATTTAAATTAATAAAATATAAAATTAAAATAAAATACATAATATATAGATAAATATATGTATAATTATATATGTAAAAATTAACACCTAATAAATTGACTTGTAAAAAAATAAAATCATAATAAAATACTACCTAAAATAATAAGCATTTTTTATGTTTGACAAAAAATAAAAAAATCATTTATTATTTTAAGTTGACTAAATAAGTGATTTATTCTCTATTTTGTCATCATGTGGTTGATGTGGCCCAATCAAGGGATAGCCTTAGTTGACCCGTCAGTGAACTAGCTCCCTACTCCTGTAGCCTTGTCAGACCCGCTGATCGCCTCTTCTTCCTTGATTTTCCCTGCACGCATCTTGCAGTTTCTAGGACGATTCCTTCAAGAAAAATGTTCCTCGATCCATGATCTTTCACGCCCTAGTCATGCCTCGATCAATGGATCATTATTCCTCAAGTAAACCATAGTCAAAGACTCCCATGTACAAATACCCCTCATCAAGCCCCATTTCAAATGTGATCCTTCTACGGCTCTTGAACGCTTAGATCCTTATCCATACTTGTAGATCTCAGTGACAGCGATCTCTTCGTCGATTTGCATTGCATGAGAGGAGTAGGAGAGGCGATCCAAGCCCTCGTCGGAGACCTACCGGTGGAGCTTCTGTGCTCCTTATCCTCAGTTAGGTGAGCTCCATTTTTTTTCTTGCTTTTCTGTTCTTAGAACTAGTAGTAGCATACTTTAGGTTTTAGTTTCGTGTAATTTCATCTTTTATTTCGTGAAATTCAATTTTGTGGTTCATTGGAGCCTCTTCTAAGACAACTAGTTTACCGTGCTCCGACCGTGTTCTACTTCGCTAGACCACTCCACTAACAGGATTGCTGCCATTTTTCTTGTACCCGCTCCCTCCACGTTCTCTACATCACTTGCACCTCCATTCTCCTTAATCGATCCCATATCAGGAGACTGTTTTTCCTCCTCCTATCACAGGAGCACCTCTGTTGCACCTTATCTTTGCTCATTTTTGCACCAAACCAGGCCCAAAACCCTCCCTTTTCTTGTGCAACACTAACTCTGTAGAGCCTGACACTTGAGGACCCGATCCGGGTCGGTTTTTACTGATTTGAAGGCACCTTAGCATCTCTAGCATCTTAGCTCTCCAAGATCCCAATGATGGGTCTCGGACTCTACTGAGCTTCCTAGCCGATGCAGGGGGACCTCTGTCTTTGTTTTACACCACCTGGGAGCCGCCCCGGTGGCTGGAGTCGATCAGGAGCTCGAATTAAATCTCGGCCCGTTGAGAGTTCTTCCCGTTTCTTCAAGGGGTGCTTCTAGCCATGCGATCAAAATCCGCCCCTCAGTTGTATAACGACCGTTGGATAAAAGCACCCATCACTGTCACATCAAGCATCCAGATCTAATCCAGCTCGTACATCGACGAACCATCATCAGTCGTCTAGGAGGCGAGCATGGCAAGTGAAGCATCCTTGACCGTTGATCGATGCGTAAGGGGTATTTTGCATCCATTCCCCGTGTATTTTGTATTTTACCTTTACTCCATAAACTTACATTTGTAGTTCAAAACTTTTTGTAATATTTGCATAAAACCCATGCATTTATTTTTTTTTCTTTTAGATCTATTCCATGTCATCTCATGTACGCATACACGTAAGAGGGCAAGACATTTTACAAGGACCCCCTAATGGCTTGTGTTATTATTTAATCTAAGGATTTTGTATCCGAGTGATGTTTTTAAGAAAATTGCAACTATGTCCTATAACTTTTTCGATATTGCAAAAATACCCCTACCAGAACATTATTTTCTTGAATATTTGAGGATTTTTGCATGTATTCCCTTAGATTTTTGTAAAGTGTTCTAAAATGCATTAAATGTTTATTTAAATTGCATGTAGGTCCAAGTAGTACATGTAATTTTATTTATTGTATTTTGATTATTAAAAAATGTATTTTGCATCTAAAAATTTTAGGAAAAATTTTTTAAGTGCCTCGGACTATCTTAAATCACATATAATTATTTTGAGGCCATTAAATCTATTTTCCTATTTTTGAAATAAAAAAAGTTTATTTTTCTCTTGTTTGCATTTAAAATATGTAAAAAAAAATAAACAACTGAAAAATTCCAAAAAAATTAATTATTTTTATTATTGTATTTTGCAACACCAGATCAAAAATTAGTAAAATTACAAAAGAAAAATACTAAAAATTAAAAATACAAAAAACATTATAAAAATCATTAAAAATTATTTAAAAACCCAAAAATATTAGTTTCTCTTTCTGAATTTTTTATAGTCTATATTACATATTAAAAATAGTCCAAGAAAATTATGAGGTATTTATCTATTTTTAAATTCCAAAATAATATGGCACATTATTATAAGTCCTTGTTTGACATGTTTAATCAATTTAAAATGTAAAAAATAGCAAAATTTATAAGAAAATTAATAAAAATAAAGAAAAATATTTAAATGGAAAAATATTTTATTTTCTAAGTTTTGACTATATTTAGGTACATTTATGATATAATACCTTAAATATAGCATATATATTTTCACTATACATTTTTTATTATTATTTAAGAAATGACATAATTATTTAAAACCCTTAAAAAATAAAATAGTAATGTACTTATGGATAGTTTTCTGATTATATATATTATATAGTAATTATAATATACTTATTATCTATATATATACTTATACATATACTTATTACACTGATACTAAAAAGAAGAGTAAAAATAAGAAAATATAAAAATAAAATAAAAATTATATAAATTATATAAATTTAAAATCCAAAAAAATAAAATATCAAAAACCTACAAAATTAAAAAATCTCACACACAAAAACATTTGTTGATTTTCTTCTTGACTATCATTTTTTCCTATCCATGTTTCTCCTTTATGGTTTGAGCTCTACACCGGCATACTATACATACTATTTTATTGGGTATAATAAGTTTAGCTCATCTTATTTATTGATTGATCATTATTGTGGTTTGATTGCTGTTGTACTAGATTGTTGATATTTGAGAGAGGAGAGAGCAGTCGACCCAGTGATTGCCAGCCCCGACTTGTCGCGCACCACAATCCCTCCTAGACTGAACGTTAGGATCCCTCTACCGTCTCAATGATCCATCACTTGCTCCAAATCCCACAATGATCACATTCGCTTGAGCACTCTCATATGTATTCTTCTATTAAGCTTTTAAGGATAGTCATCCTTTTTCCAATGTCCAACTGGATTACAGTACTATTAGAGTTCTTCTTTGCCTTTTGTTGGATAATGCCATTGGATTTAAATCTATTCTTTTTTATCTTTATCTTTTGAGGTCATGAAATTAATTTGAGTTTGAACATCAATGAGAATCGCATGTTTTTGTTTTTATAATCCTACTATATTGTGATTGACATCATCACATCATCCATAAAAAAAATTCTTTTGATGTGTTTCAGGGTAATTCTTCCCATGACATAGGGAATTTTTCTATGGAATACATGACTTGTAACTTTTCTAGAAATTTCATTTCGGTATCTTCCAATCTATAGAACATGAGCAAAAATTCGTGTACCTATTCAAAATCGATTTTCCTTTTGACTATAAAATACTTCTAGTAATTCATGACTGAATATTTCTCAATATCACGATCTTCCCTATTATATTTCTTATCGATTCCTTTGCATAGCCCCTTTGCAACCTGTTTGGATGAACAATATACTTAAAACAACATGTTGGACATGGTTAACAAGATGCAAGCATGACATATATGATCTTGTTCTTTCTATGATGATTGCATCTTTTGACTATCAGGTGTGGAATTTTCTATTTTCACAGTAAGACAATCAATTTCAAGCATAGAAATCAGTCCAATGGTTGTTAATCATATCTTCATGCATTCTTGCCAACATGAGAAATTTTGTCCACCGAACTTTTCAAGCATCCCTGCCATACCAACCCTCAACTTAAACATTGTATATGATGTAATATTAACCATGGTTCCTTATATTTTCTCTAAGATTGTTGAATGCATAAAACAACATGAATATAAAAAAATAATAGTTACCAAAATTCATACCAAATTCTACTAACCGCATTTCATGTCTATATCTAAATAAAATGAAAAGGGTAAAGAGTTCTAAAGAATCAAATGATTGATTCATAATTAAATCCCTCCGTGATAGATTTTATCAGAATTTTAACTAAACTAGGGATCAAATAGTATAGTTATTTGTTGATAATTTAGATGATTACAAGCATGATTATTGCTTTCCAATTGGTTGTTTCTGTAATTGCAACACCATCAATCTTATTGATTAGCATACACATCATATTTTCTTCTTCTGATGGTTGGTCAAAGAATAAATATTGTATGTTCTGGTACATTGTTATGGATTGGATTAGTATTTTTGGCAGCTATCCCTAATTCTCTCATCTCTTGAATCTTGTTGGTACCATCAAAATGGGTCCTTCTTTTTCAAAAAAAACTCAGATTTACTCATTTTTAATGAAGATTGTGCAAGAGGAGGGACAAATTATGATGTAGTGTCAAAGGCCTCAACCACATATAGATATAGAATTGCTAAGAAAGCCACGCCACTCAGGTCTTCGAGATAGATAGCTAGGTAGAGGGATTCCTAAATGTTGCGAGAGAATTTGCGAGGCTATTATATCTATTTTGAGGAGACAAATATTTGCATGATATATAGTATCGAAAGTCCTTAATAATGTTGGAGCAAGCAGACATAGTCTTAAGGGGGAATAGCTTAGTTGGTTAGAGTGTTGGTTTGTCACGCTAGAAGTCACAAGTTCAAAACATGCTTTTTCCCTCCCCAATCCTCCTATTCACGAGGAAGATGACACTGTCCTCGAGGCTAGCAAGAAGATGATAAGATTGACCTAAGAGAAAGTGTGCACTTTAGGAGACTGGTTTTATATGTCTGGCTAGACGAGCATGAGCCAATTCACAGATATTTGGGATTTGATTACTAAGGAATCAAAACTTTACAAATAAAACATAAGGATTATGACTACATTGTTGTTATTTCATATGTATATAGTTACGGTTGTACTATCTCAGTGTGCTTATGATGTATCACCAGGTAGATTTTTAGCTAGTGTGTATCATTTTACGAGAATATAGTATGGTGTGGACTAAATGGAAGAGATATGTGTAAAAGTGTTTACCCTGAATATTTATTTCAATGGTATGTATTAAACATGATGTAATAAGTCATTCGCAAAACATAACCCAATTAGAGCGATTATTTAGGAACCTACTAATAAACATATTGTACAATGAACCAAGGCAAGATTCAAAAAGAGCGAGCAAACGAATAAACAGAATGAGGCAAACAAAGAACAAAATAGATTAGATCACATGTTACCAAAGCGTCCATGATTTGATTATCTTTAGAGAAGATGTTATCCCTACAACACCAGTGCATAGGGTGTCTTGTGATTCTCTTCTAGGATATCGTTGTGTTACCATTGTTGCATGCACACACCAATTGGCCCTGTCCTAGAAAGTACCTTACAAAACAGAATAGTCATGAGAAGAAAAGAGAACATTTCATGGTGGGAGAACATAGAGAAGAGGAATGCTTGATTGAGAAGAAAATGTGTCATGGGATGTTTATGGAGACGTCTTCATACACCTTCGAGATCTGAAACTATCTACTGAAGAAGGCATCTCCTCGAATGTCAAAACAACTAGAATTTGAATTGACTCTCCCAAGATGAAAATGGAGCAAAGTATGTACGTGCGCGTGGTCGTCCATTCATCTTCTCTACTATTGTTACAAGAGCTTGGGATGAGGAATCAAAGATAAGTCAACTAAGTTTTTAGAACTACTCCATGTGGTACTAAAAACTCATCCAAACTCCGATCTTATTTCAAATTGGGAACTCCAACTTTCCCTCCAACTAATTGGGATCCCACTTTAAGCCAACTTAGCTTTCATTTGTAATTACATAGGTTTATTAATTTTAAATCTAAATACACCAATTTATACAAAAAATGCAATATATCCTTGGGAAGAATTTGTTGAATCCATTTAAAATAAATCTTATCGTGTATCTTTTTTAAAGAAGAGATCAGTCGGTCGTGCATCATATAAAAAGAATAAGAGTCATAATCAGAGGACAGATCGTCTGCTACAGGCGGGAGGGCAGCGGAGTCTGTTGTAGGCGTGTGCGCCGCTCGATCTTGATCGAGTGGTTCGCACGATTTTGTACATTTTGTGGACCCGTACCATGCAAAATCATGTGAACCGTCCTCTCACGATTGAGCGACTCACGCGACCACAGCAAGCATAGCACGACAGCAGAGGATACACTCTGTCATAATCGTTTATAGAACCAGACAGATAAAGATGATCCAACCCCCATAGGCGGAGGGAGAAAAAATCAGAGGGTGTAGAACATGACACCAGAATAAAGTCCACCATAGAAAGCTGGAGCCAAGTTGATCACAAAAACTGCTAATTAGAAGCATTGTATACTAAGCATGAGCAAAAGTCCTCAAAAGTTCAGCTTCACAGAAGTTGACATTGCACCTCAATCGATCCTTTACGATGGGGCGTGGGTTCTTTCAGCAATCAAATGGGTGGAAAACAAACCTTGTCTTTCTCAAATATTATTCACAAAAATATCACAATATAATAAAGAAGAGACACATACAATGATACAAGTAGTCTACGGAAACAAGCACATAACATGCCGATGATCCATAATGCAAAAGGTCAATTGCTATATAGCTCTAATCCATCCCTTTATCAATCCACATAACTATCTAATGGCTCTTTGACCATATCTGTCGTCCCTTTTTGGTCAGGCATCCCCTCCTACCTGCTCTCGTTTCCGTCTCAACCCTTTTTCTCTTTGCATTTAATTCATCATTAGCTCTCTATGTTTCTAGGATGGATGTGCCTCCGTTTTATCTCTTATTCCTTGCCCTTTATTGGCATGGTTAAGCAAGAATGACCTTATATATGCGATTAAGGTTCCCATGGTATTGCAATCATTTTCAGAATCTCATCGAGGCATGTGCTTCATTGCATTGGTGGCCACTTGGTTCGACCTTCGACTCCAGCATCCTCCGCATGCCTCCATGTGTGAATGTATCCCTTTATCCAATGCTTTTAAGCCTTCCAATCAACATGCGTACATTCCCACGGAAAAATGTTCCATACGAAGTCTTGTGAGTGGCAGAGATAGAATGTGAATCAAATAGACATATATGCAAGAACAAAACAATACAAATGTACCAGGTTCATCCTTAACTAAACTGTGTCCTCGACAAAAACCACAGTGGATCTAACTCTGATCTATAAGGTGGTATAATGGCGAAGGGTTTGAACCTCGCCCCGCCGCTAAGTAACCCATGCTCGACGGCGGACTTTGCTCGCGAGCACTAGAACTGGGGATCACGTGATGGACAGTGCAAGCCTGAAGCAAAGGGGGTCTCCCATGTATCGTCATTATCAAAGCAATTTGCCAACTTAAAATTATTAGTTACCAATTCTCAGGTCGATCGTTAGTAACGAACGATCTCTTCCCTCCATAAAGCACGCATAAAACAGATTCACCAACATATTACGCAAGACAACATCAAATAAATTAACCCATGAGCCAATTCATAGCAGCTTATGTATCAGAGATAAAACATGCAGCCAGAAAATACTAAATCGAACCTGCTGCACTGCTGGCAGAACCTCTGCTCCAATCCATCGACCATCACTTTGGGGGCCTTGGAATGTGCCTCGCACACCCTGTGCCTACAGTGGTACATCTTCGCTCCACTCATGTCCTCCTTGCACCCCTCCACCTGACACATAGGCGGGCCCGGCGCTAGCCTCCCTTTCCTGGTCGATTTCCATGACGGCCCGCCTCCCGGATCCTCGAGGTAGACCTTCCCGAATTTCTGCCCCTGTCCTCCTTCGCAGGAGGAGCACCGCCGTCGCTCCAATGGGGAAAGGCTTTGGTTCTCTTGGTTTGGAGAGCGTCCAAGAATGTTGTTAGCACAGTGATGCAACTCTCACTTCCATTATTGAGCAAACATCTGGCGTGGCTTTGATGAATCACTGTGCCTGAGACTCACAGTGAATGCATACAGTGTCGAGCGCGAATTCACGAATGAACCTATGGTTTAGGGTGGTGTTCAGGTAGCGGACACGGGAATGGTGGGGCCGACCACTTTAAACTTGATGTTCGTGATGCATGCTGCATCGATCAGTGCTGCATTGGTCAGTTCTGTTGAAGCATTGTTGCGTTGTCATCAATGATCCATCATATTCTTATTTGCACTGTTTGCTAATGCGCCTGAAATGTCTAATGAGGCTCTTAAATTTCAACGGGATTCTTTTTTGTTTCTTTCTGTTTTGTTGATTAATCGAGGGCTCCTATATATCTTCACCCTCAAAATTAGATGCATAAGAAAAATCTAAGAGAAATAGGTAGAGTTCACTCTTCCTCTCTTGCAGATCCAATTCAATATACAGGCAGATACGATTTCAGGACAGACGTCACGTTTAAAGCGGAAACCAATAAAATTTTGAAAAATGAAAGGGATACTTGCTGGACAACTAACGTGTAATAGTTTATGGTTGCTTTTGCATTCAATTTGGGATGGAACCAAACAGTTTCACAGGTCAGTAGTCCTTGATCATGATATGATCTATCGATCATGATTGTGGTATTCTAGGCAATATAGCGAAAAGCGAGGGCGACAGTGAAGGCAATGCAGATTCTCAGCCCTCTCCTTCTTCCTTCTCTCCATCAGCCACCTACTTCTTCTCCTCTCCCCCTTCCCTCCCCTCTCTCACGTACCCCTCTCTTACCCAGCCTCCTCCTCATGCTTCCACACACCTACCACACCCCCCACCACCACACACACACACACCCCATCACCATTCACACTATCTCACCATTCTCATGGTCGGCTTATTCACTGACCCACTACCCTGCCACTCTCATACTCAACTTAATCGTTATCTAAAATCACCCGACACTAATGGGATGCACGTGTTTTTAGAAGTGCATGAGGCTCAAAAGAATGGCTTTGTATGTGGCCAACCCTACCGATGATTCGATTCCATTGATGGCTATAACAACGGGCACACAGAAATACCCTGCTACCAATGATAAAGAGGTTTTGCACTGGTCTGCTAATCAAACACAATTAGCAATCATTGTAGTGATCAAGTGTCTCTCAATTAACAATTAACCCATGATTAATTAAATAATCAATAATGCGATGTATGAATTAGAATGTATTATAACTCTACAAAATGTGTGTATAATGTAAGTATGTAGAGTGTCAAACTCTGTGGAGAAATTGGTAGGTAGTTAATTATTAATAATTATTTTTGTATTTTTCTTGCTTTTTCTTGTTTTTATGTGAGTTTTTAATTATATTAAATTTTTATGGAATTTTAATTGTTTTATTTTCAATTTTCAGTTTTCAATTTTATATTTTAAATTTTTGAAAATGTTTAATTTCTTTTTGATTTTTTTAAATAAGATATACATATACGAATATATAAAAATATAGATATTGTAAGTAAGATATAGTATGTATAGTTAACATAGTTTTATATATTTATATAAGTCAAATATATTAAAAATATAGAAAATAAATTTTTTAGTTTTATATGTTGATCTATTTTTGTTACTTTTTATATAATTTTTCTATTTTTTATGGATTTTAAAGTTGTAAAATATGAAAAATAGTGAATAAAACAAGCACCCAAGATTATTTTAGGCTTAATAAACATATATAAGTCTAAAAATAACATAACTATTTTAATTATATAAGAGATATAATAAATAACAGTCATAAATAGAAAGAACATTTTTGCATTTTTAGATAATTTTAAATAATTTATTTAAGGATTTAGGTTTTTGTGTTTTTAAGTTTTATAATTTGTATTTTTAGGTGATTTTTGGTTATGTGCTATAATATATAATAATATTGATAATATATTTTTTCGAAATTTTTGGAAAAGGTTTTATAATTTTTAGGATTTTTATGCTAAATGGGAGGAAAACATGTGTTTTTGGAATTTTAGAAAATAGAAGAATTACTTAAAATAAATTTCAAGTGTGAAAAAGCATGGTGTCAGACACTGAACATAAATTTCCTACGATTGTTAGAGCAATAAAAGTCACTAAAATGCACAAGATACCAAAAATAAAAATGTCACTGTTACAAGGATTTATTTGCAATTTATATACACTTAGACTTCATTTCAAAATAGGTCTATAAACTACAAGGATATAAACGTATTTTTTAAAACACCTCACATGACGTTACACTTGAGGCAAAAGGACTTAAGTATAATACAACAAGTCTAGGTTCCGAGAGGCAAAATATCTTATTTATTTTACACATGATATTATATTTATAGAACTAAGTATTAAATACAAAAAGGCACAAGGGTGGAGGTACAAATTACCCAAGAGGCCTCGTGCTTAACATGTACGGTGGTTATCGATGGTTCTGAGCACGCAACATGGTTCAACTTATGATGGACGTCCCAAGATGGTTGACACTTTACCTGCTTTGAATGGCCCAGATTAGATATGGGCCATGGTGTTGATCAAACGACTGTGGAAGGGTCAGTAGCAACAGGGAAGAACATTGTCCCTATTCGAGCTTCGATTCTAGTTTCCTCATTGGTCCGGCATGCTACTTCACTTATGATCACCCCAGAAGGATCCTAGGGCATCATCAAAACTGCAGGATGGTCCAATCAAGTCCTGACCTCATTGATCAAGTCTTGGAGGGCAGTTTGCTCAAGCGATCTAGGCATTGAGTTCTTCACTTGATTCCATTCCCAGATGGTTCTCCAAATCTTATCTCCATCACAAAAGACTCCAGGGCTCGAGGGAAATCTCCTCGACTCGGTTTTGAAGCTTATAGCATAAGAGGTGAAGGGGGCGATTATCTCCAGAGAGTGGCAGAGATGAAGATCACATTTGCTGATTGGGGGGGAAATCAGGTTGATCGGGATGGATGAGTAGATGAAGAACTATATGAGGAAGGTGATGGTATGATTTGCAGATCGAGATGACAGCCGGATCACAGTGAATACATGGTCGGAGCCTAGTGCTCTAGCGAACTGTGAAATTATGATTTAACACTAAACAACTGGAAATTAAACTAAATTGAAGCAACAACAAGGCTAAGATATGAAACTGCAATTAAAATAACCTAAACTACTATCTCAATAGTGTTACTTGGAGCAAAAGGAACCTTCGTCAAAGACACTCCGACGAATGGTTGGATCAGCCTCTCCTCTACCTTATCCTCATCGTTGCAACCGAGGAATCACTTGTTGTCACCAAGGATTCAACTCAGAGGGCTTTCCTTGGTGTTACGATGGAGAACAAGAGATGAAACTCAAAAATGGAGGTGAGGTGTGAGTTTTATAGACATGTGTAGGGGTGATCTCGTGAGGAAGATGTCGTGAAGAGGACAATGGGTTGGTGGGAGATAGGGACATGGCATGAAACAGGGTTGAGGGGAGTGTAGGATGATGAGATGCTCAAGGAAGAAGAAGGTGAGGAGGGTGGAGTGAAGATGGGATTAGATGGGAGCTTCTCGTGCTCTGACAGAAGTCAGAGCACCGATGGGTATAGTTGACCCACATGTAAGCAAAAGAAGGGATCTCATAGGTCCACATAGGACTAGATGAGACAAAATAAAAAAAATAAAATTCTTATTAATTTAATAATAAATAGTAAATGATTTTATTAATTAAAACTCAAACCATGAAAATTGTTTATTATTTTTCAAACTATTTTATCGTGATTTTTGTTTTGTTTTACAACATTATTTGTGAGGTGTTAATATTTACATTCATATATATATATATATAACTATATTATATGTATGAATTTTATATTTGTATATTTAATACTTATTATCATATTTACATATTTTATATATTTATAATATAATTAGATACCAATTTACATATTTTTGCTTTATTTTTTTTTGATTTTATTTATATACAAAAAAAATTGTATGTATATACATTATAGGTATAGTGTACATATATTGTATAATATATTATTTATTTTAATGTCTTGTACAGATTTTTATATCTGTTATATTTGAATGTGATTTATATAATATATACAATTATTTAAAAATATAAGAAGAGTAAAAATATAAAGAATAATATATATTAGATTTATATACAGATACATAGTATAATAGTACCCCTTAAAGCTGACTTTTATATCTTAACTCTATTTTTAATAAAATATCCTTCATTAGATAGATAATTTTAATTTGAAATACAATGGATGTGAGTTTGGTGAATTTTAAGTTCATATGGAGTAGATATTGGTCTATGAAGTTTGGTTTACGGTTTTTCGTCTGTATCTACAAGTGGCAATGTGCATTATTTTTATTGGTTATTATTTTTGGAAATTTTTATATATTATTATGTATAAGTTTCATGTTGAAAACTTTATTGTTTGAAGTATGTAATGTGAAGAATAAAATAGTGCAGAAATGTATATTTTCAATGTATAAAATTAGGATTTTATGTACAGTATTTGGCCCTTATATCCCCATACTTTATTCCTGGTCGACCAAGTCAATATTGACTTAGTCTCGGTGTTTATGTCTTTCAGTATCTTTGATATTTCATTTATTTTTCTTTTCTTTTCTTTATTTTATAATTTTAGATTTAAATACAGACATTTATGTATTAATTACAAATGAGTAATGAATGTTATGTTGTACAAGTTAGCATTATTTACAGTTGTTTTGTTAAGGGATTTGAAGTAAAATGGAAGAATAAAGGTGGTTGAATGGCTATTCATCACCCCTTCCCCTATACTTACCTTTGCTAGTCCCTAACAAACATTTATAAGAAGAATAATTGATTCAAAGGAGAAAATAAAGAAACGGAAAATAAAGAACTTAGAATGATTGTGATTTTTAAACTTTTCTTCATAAAATTAAAGTTGGAGCTCAGTTAAGACCTTTGGATTATTAGTTTGTTCGGAACCTTTTTTGGAATTGGATCTAAAACTTAACAGCCCTCAAGCTCCTCAATCCTCTGTTTAGTTCACCTCAATATCTAGGTTAGAGAAAGTCTTTTCATATGCAAACCCTTATGACTATGAGTCTCATTTGTACAGTGTATGTGAACGTAGATCTTATAATCGAAAATAGCACAAAATAGTCTCCATTAGCAGGATAACCCTAATCCCCAATCTAGCTACTCTTTCCTCGAGGATCGTGGTATTTCCTTCTGAGTTCAAGTACAACTGGCTCAAGAAGAGGGGGTAGATAAGACAATGGAGTGTGACCAATGTAGTCACATATCATGTGGAGCTTGATCAGTATAGCCAAGTCTCCAGTTGCCGGCAATCTTGATGTCTTTGACTTTGAAGCATAATGCCTTGCTTATTTGATACATTCTCCAATAGGATTGATTTTTCATTGAGTTTTGTCTGTCTATTTTTTTGGAGTTTTTTATTTTTTGTATTTTTATGTTATATACAACAACATTTACATAAATATATTTTCCTCTTGAGCTAGTAGACTATCACTCTTTTGAAGCTTTGTTGTGACCCACGACGTCCTGTCTTTATATGTCCATACAACCAGACTGGGTTGGGGGGCATTGGCCACCTATTGGGCAGACATATGTTTCCATGTGTGTGTTTCTTAAGCTAAAGAATCATGCCCTCACCACGTCTTCAGAGTTGAGATAAGTGCAGATTGCTTGTCCAAGCTAGG
Organism: Ottelia alismoides; assembly: GCA_037367405.1. Taxonomy (NCBI): domain Eukaryota; kingdom Viridiplantae; phylum Streptophyta; class Magnoliopsida; order Alismatales; family Hydrocharitaceae; genus Ottelia; species Ottelia alismoides. The sequence goes on along the minus strand of JAZKJV010010314.1, from coordinate 222,652 downwards.
TCATTATCATCAAAAGTCATGTGTGTACTTTGAAATATTATACTTAGGCTGGTAAAGATGCCATGTGAACATAGTCTAGCGGACATAAAGAATTGAGAAAGAATTAAGTCTCATTGGCCTGAAAATTCTTAATTCTAGTTCCTATAAGGTCCATGTGAGATTAAGTTGATTATGGTCTAGTCCAAGCTACAATCTTTATATTTTATTAAGACTACTTCAGTTGTTACATCATTCTGAAAAATGTGCATGCAATGCATGAAATATATTTATGAAATCAATTTTCTTATTTTTTACTTTTATGGATTTTTTCAAAAATTTGTAAATTTTTATGGTAATTTTGAAAGGGGTTAGAAGGTCGAATGTATTCACACATGATATGTACATATTCACAAAGGATTTATACATATTTACAAGGAAAAATTTTTATACATGTACATATAAGTTTTATATAAAAATTTTATTTAATTATTTTTATATTTGAAGAATTTTTCCATGATATTATCTACAGGATTTTCAAAATAATTTGAAAATATTTTGTGCAAACATTTGTCAAATAATTTGAAAACTTATTTTGCAAATACTTTTGCAAAGAATTTTTCAAAAATGATTCTATAAATATTTTTTTGTTTTTTTACAAACTTTTTTACAAGGAGATTATTTTTTAAATGGTTTAAAACATTTTACAGTGATTTTTCAAAGGTTTTCAAAAGATTTTTTATAATATATTAAAACCAATTTTCAAAATCATTTACAAAATAGTTTTAAACCAATTTTTGCAAATCATTTTTTCAAAAAAAATTATACATATTTACAAGAGTTTATTTTTTATTGTCGTAAACCCTTACCCAGTATAGTATATTAGCGATATTATCGAAAATACATGAAGTACGAGTTATGGATAATGTATATATAACATATATATGACCCCCTGTACTTATCTTGAATTATGTCCTCATATTGGTCAAGGAGAAAAAAATGAAGACATAACTCTTGCTAAGTAGAGAAATGCTTATACTACAACAACCTGAATAAGAGAACAAGAAACTGATCACCCCCTTATACTCAAGATAAACTAATCCTAAGTAAAGTAGACTGTACAAAAAGTAGGGGTGATTGAGGATTAGATTTTACAGAAAATCAATGACTTAGCTTGTCTCCCCCTATACTTAGGGTAAAATTTCCCAAAGTATGGAAAAGAAGTATCAATAAGTTATAAAACAAGTGAGGAAATAATGAAGAATAACTCAAATGTACTCATCCCTACTATACTTAAGATCTGGTCGTCCTATGTATAGCACAGATGAATGGTATAAATGAATAAATAGAAGAATGAAAGAATTGAAAAAGAGTGAAAAAGAACCAATCAAATATATTTTTGTTTTGTTGATTGTTTGAATCTTCTGACATTGCGGTTGGGAGACTTTGCCAAATACCATATTTATTGAATCAACAACATACAGGAACATATCATTCTCTGGATACGGCTTCAGCTACTATCCCTTGACCACAAATTATTGTGCGTCAGATGACAACTCAGATATCAGTTTGTCATGCATAGTTCTCACTAGAAATGTTCATGTCCATTTACTCTTCAATTTGTCCTGGAATATCTTCAACTTTGCATCAAATAATTGCATGTATTGTCCAGGCTCGAAAGTCTTTCTTTTTATGTGCTTGTCGTGCCAGCGTTTGACCTTCTCCTTATACATCAAACTATTATTGTATGCATAGTCTCAGAATTTCAGGAGTTTGTTTAGATCGATCTTACAGTTCTGACCATCAATTTGTGCATCTTAATTACATATATTTACTACCAAAAGAAAGTTCTAAATGAATTCCACTGACATATGGTAATGATTTCCATATACAAGATGATAGGGAGACATACCCAAATGAGACTTGTAGGCAGTTCGATAATCCCATAGAATGGAATCAAGAAGTTGAGACGAGTTCTCCCTATCTAGCCTAACAAGTTTCTACAAGATTGTCTTGATCTCCCTATTATATAACTCAGCCAAGCCATTCAATTGCGGGTGGTAAGGAGATGCGACATGATGATCAATGTTGTACTCCTTCACAAGTTTCTTGACTCCTTTATTAATGAAATGACTACCCCATCTGAAATGGTAATTTTAGGAATCCCCAACCGTGAAATAATGGTGTCCTTAAGAAAGCGACAAACAGTATGACTATCAGTGGATCGGGTGGGAATATCTTCTCCCCAACAACTCATGTAATCCACGACAAGCAGGATGTATTAAAAAAACCTTGACTGTTAGGAAATGGGCATATAAAGTTGATGCCCTAAGCATAAAAAACATTTGAGATCTGAATAAAATTGAGAGGCATCGAGTCTTTAAAATTGACGGTTCTTCCTATTTTTTGACAGTTAGTGCAGCCTTTAACATATGATGCGGCATCGTTGAATAGTGTAGACCACCATAGGACATAATGTAATACTTTTGTTTCCATTCTGCTTCCAGAATGGACTCCATATTCGAGCTTATGACAGTGCTCGAGGACATTGGTGTATTCCTCCTGAGGAATGCACTAACGCCAAATGTTATCTGCACCTTCTTTGGAAAGGTATGGATCTTCCCACTGGTAGAAATGAATATACGACAAAATTTTGTCCTTCTTTACTTTTGTCCAATTTTGTGGAACTTTCTCAGAAACGAGATAGTTCACACTATCTACATGCCAGGGAGAGAAGCAATACTAAGAATATAATTCATTGGGAAAGGTCTCTGTAATCGGTACTCTACTCAGTAGAGTATCTGTGCATTCTAATTTGAAAGATGATATGCTATGATGTTCTTAAATCTTGGTTTATCTCTAAATTACAAATCAAATTTCTGGAGGAGAAGGATTCATCTGAGTAGATGTGACTTGGCATCCTTCTTCAGTTATAGGTATCAGATAACAGAGTGGTCAATATATATAATCGCTTTGGAACCGAGAAGATGGGATCTGAAATTCTCAAGGGCAAAAACAAATGCCAACAACTCTTTCTCTGTAACTTTATAGTTCTTCTGTGCATCGTCTAGTACTCTACTGGCATAGTGAATGGCATAGGGGATCCTTCATGGCGTTCTCTTAACACAGACCCAATGGTGAAATCTGATGCATTCTTCGTGATCTCGAATGTGAGAGACAAATCGGGTGGTTGTAGGAATGGTGCTTGAGTGACAAGTTCTTCCAATTGAGAAAAGGCCAAGAGAAATTTCTAAACAATAATAAAATCGGTCTCCTCGCCTAGCAATTTTGTAAGAGATCATGTAATCTTGCTGAAGTCCTTAATGAATCTTTTATAGAATTGAACATGCCCGAGAAATGACCTCACATTCTTGACTATTCGTGGTAGCTCAAGTTTTGCAATCACATCCACCTTTGTTGGGTCGACCTACATAGCTCGTTTGGAAATGACATGGACCAGCACAATTCCTTTTGTTACCATGAAGTGACTAGTTTCCCATGATATAACAAGATTGACTTCACAACATCTATTAAGTACTCAGTCTTGACGTGCAAGAAAAGCATAAAACTATCACTATAGACTGAGAAATCATTCATGAAAGCCTCAAGAAAACTATCCACCATATCAACAAAAACCACCAACATGCACCTTTGGAATGTAATGTGCGTGTTACATAATCCAAAGGGCATTCGCTTGAAAGCATAGGTACCAAACGAACATGTAGAAGCCATCTTTTCTTGGTCTTCATCAGTGATTGCCACTTGGTTGTACCCAGAGTACCCATCCAAGAAGCAAAAAAACTCTTTCCCTGCCAACCTTTCATGCACTTGATCAATAAAAGGCAGAGAAAAGTGAGTTGTCTTGGTAGTTGAGTTCAAGCTCCTGTAATCAACACAAATGCACCATGAGGTAGGTACTCGAGTAGAGATCTCCTTTCTTGGTCATTTATAACCACCATAATTCCTGATTTATTTGGAACTTTGTGCAATGGGATAGCCCATTTCGAGTAAGAGATAAGATAAATAAATCCATCCTCACACCATTTCGTTATCTCTTTCATTACCATGTCCCAAAGATTAGGGTTTAATCTTCGTTGAAATTTCCGGGACGGTTTGCAGGCATCCTCTAAAAAGATATGGCGTTAACACATAGCTAGATTTATCCCTCGGAGATCTGAGACATTCCAACCAAGCCTTATAGTTTTTCTCTAGAATCTCTAACATGCAAGATTCTTGATCTGTGGTCAATCTGCTACTTATGATGACCAGATAGATGTTCGGCTCACCTACAAGGAAAGCACACTTTAGATCTGCTGGAAGTGACTTTAGTTCAGGTAAATTCTGAGTTTGCTTCATATTGAATTCTGAAACTATATTGGTTGCTAGTTCATGATATGCTAACAAATATGATGATGCCCACCATTGTCACTCTTGGCTTAGATAATAAAATATCGAACATATATGCAATGATTTCTTCATGTTTGTTTTGGCATGAATCTTCTTCAAATAATTTGATCAGGGCGTAAGAATCAATCTCCCTATCGGTAAAGGAGCAAGAATTGACAATGCTTTTTAGGTCCTCCTCTGAGAAGAGGATTTCTTGGGTCTCAATATCATTCAGTGACAAATATGGATCACTGATGTCTTCAATAACTTCAAAATCTTCTACAGTCGATTCAGTCTCTCTTCTCTCAAATGTGCCTTGTACGGCTTTCATCTCGGTGATCATGTCCATTGTGACTTTTTTACTACAAATACGGAATGTGATCTTATCAGATCTATAATCAACTATTGCTTCGGTTGTTCGAAGAAATGTCCGTCTAACAATAATCAGGATCCGGAATAACTGTGTAGGGGAATCCATGTCCAAGACAATGAAGTCCATTGAGAATTTCATGACAGTTACGATAATATCTTCCAATAACCATCTTGGTTGCTTAATGGATTGATATGCAAACCGAAGGATAAAGTGTGTGGGTTTAAGCGGACCCAGCCCAAATTCTTTAAGTAATGAAGGCATGAGGATAATGGAGGAACCACTATCGGTTGCTCAAAATTTTGATCAAAAATCTCATATTCGATCAAAGGTGCTCCCTTGTCTTTCTTATTTATTGGGAGGCCAGTGATCACGTTCATAGTAGACATGGTCAAAATATGCTTCGTTGATCTCTTGCATATGTTACTATGTGGCTTACACTTTGATGTACATGCCTCTTTTATCCCTCTCTTAACACTAAGCATGTTTTCTGTGGCTTTCGGTAACAGTATTTTAAGAAAAATATTCTGAAGAATCTCAATAATAGCTTGATAGGAAAATGCATTTCTCAATTTTCTATTTTTTGGACTTTTTTATTGCATCAGGAAAAGGAATATTTAGACAACTGAAAGATTTGTTCTTATCTACAACTGAATCATCTTTTACATGTGAATAACTCGAAGGGATACAATCATTCACAATAGATGAAAAACTAAACGAAATAGGAGCTTTGTCTTTGTCAGTCGATACAAGATTTGTTGTTGCTACTGGCATCTCCTTGGCATTCTTGACTCTACCTTGGTTGTTATTCTATTTTTGATATTTTTATTTTCTTCATTTTTTGTATTTTTCTGGTGTGGCTCCTCCTCCTTCTTCACCCGATCATATTGTTGAATCGGCTGATGTAGAAGATGATGATTCACCCAATGAAGCTTTATTCTTTCCCTTTGTGGTGGTAGATGGTTGCACCATCCTACTGCTCCTAAGAGTCGCAACGTTAGATGACATAAATGAATCATTTGTACTTGACTCAGTAGGGACGGGAGATACATAGTACGCTATCTGCTCTTTACGTTTGAAATTGTTGGGGTTTGCCTCAACCTACGTAAGAATAATCGTCTTGACGGTAGTGAGGTAATCAAGCTTCAAGCTCATCTCACTAAGGTTCTTCACTAGTTGATCCAAACAATCGAGTGCTGGGTTGACAGGTGCAACCTAAGAGGATTTAGCATGCTGGCCATGCTGAGACTGGTAATGATGTTGCAGCTGCGACATGTAACTTGAAGAAAAATGCTGAGGAGGATATTGTTGATAGTGCTAAGGAGGAAACTAGTTCTGATATGAAGCAGACGGGTAATGATGATATGGTTGTAGCTAGCGTTATGTCAGTTGCTGGTAGTTCTATCTCCAAGTAGGTGCTTGTGGTGGAGTCTAGTGGTGCTGAGGCTGATTATTACGACTTGATGGTAGAGGACTGACCTTCATAATGTCTGCCATGATGGGTCAGTTATGTGTCATTGTTCCATATGTTGTTCACCTCCTGAATTTGGGTGGAAGTGGGAAAAACAGCTCAACATGTTGTGGTTGGGGCTCAGGATGGTGGACAACCGTCTATTGCTATGTTTGTTGCGGTGTTTCCTGCTCAGGGGCTTGCATGTAATACACGTGTGATGATGCGCTAAATTCATAAGATAATATGGATCTGTTGTATCACGGACACATAGTGTGTCATACATAACCGGATAAATAATCTCCACAAGGAGGATTCAGCTTTAATTTATAACCTAGGAAGTCCAGGGTCGAACACGAGGAAGCAGGAAATTTAGTGATGAAACTTAAATGTCAAATATTTTAGGTAGCAATTCTTAGGCTAATTATATTGAACAAATGCACAAATCACAACATTGCATATTTTGAGCACATTTTTTATGCACTTTAATTATATGAAGACAATAATGCATAAACATAATAAAAATAAATAAACAATAAAAACTTGTTTTAATCACAAAGAAAAAATCCTGAATTTATTTTGATTTTTATTAAGGCTTGGAGACAAACCAACAGTGATTCAGTCCTAAGAAATTTTAAAAGCCATTCAACATAATTTTTACTTTTAATTTTATAGTGATTCTTAATTGTTTCAATAAGTAATTAAATAATTTAATACTTAATGGAAATTATAAAAAATGGCTAACAATTAATCACTAAGAATCAATATGACTAACATGTTCAATTTCTTACAAACAGGTGCATTTTCAATTTTATTTAAAGTTCTAAATAATCACTTAGAAGAGTAAACATTTCGTGCATGATTTTTAATGCAAAAATATCAATAAAATACGTCAAATGAAAGATCAACAAAATAGCTTTCAAACGAGACTAAAATTACTTTAATAGGATCTATGGATAAAAAGATATTCAACAATCAATCTAAGGGCATTTTTACAAGAAAAACTCCAAGTTTTATTACAAAATAGGATAAAATCGGACTGAAATGCAAATACAAAAAAATTGTAGGGGCTAATATCCAACTTACATAGAGAAGGAGGACTTATCTACAATTATAAAAAATTCAAGGGTCGACGCTATAAATTACTGTCACGTGCACGTTGCTCGTACACATGCTCAGATACCGAGCTTCAGGGTTGAACCACTGCCTCGTTATGTCAATGTGGTCCAATTTGGACCATCAGATGACACCCAAATTAGATGAATCGATGGCGATTCTATGTCATTTGTTCTTCAATTTCGTCGCATTCGGCGGTGCCCTGGTTGTGCTATGGTGAAGTCACCTTAGCTCGTCTATGCTCCTCAGCCTCTGATTAAGGTTGATCGACCTTCTTGTAAGCTCTATGAAGGCAGACGATGGCTATAGAAGATGAGAGACATTCTGGATTACTTTGTATATGAAGCATAGCCGTCGAGGAAAATGGAGATTGAAGCTCGGTTTCACATTCCGACCATTGAAGCGCTAAGTCCTGCAACATTAGTGCAAACCACATACAAGGACATTGTGAACATTCTGAACTGGATGAGAGATGGAATGGAGGGATCAAGCGGTGTGAAAGAGTTGATCCCTTGTTAGGTCTCGGTCGAAGAACTTCCTGGAGTGGATCGATGTGGGAATGAAGATGGAGAAGTGATCAGATTGACTAGAGGTAGATGCGTGGGTGATGTATATGTCGCGATAATCCCAAAGTTTCATATATGAACTTAAACCAGGAACTCAAATTAGATAAAAGGTGAAAACTACATAAAATGAAGTTGAAGAAAAGTACTTGGAAAAATAGAGGGTTGAATCAATGGAGTTTTTTAGGTGATACTATAGGTCTGGAGTGGAGCAGAGACGCTCCGGGTCTTCTCTCGAAGAGCTGGGCCTAGATATGAGCTTGCTCGACCGTAAAAGTAGATGAAACACAGCCTACTTGGCTGAGGATCTTGACGGAGGTATACAACTGTCTTCGTACTGAATCCCTTCCTTGTTGTTGTCACTAGAGGTTGGAGAGACTAGGGTACAACTCCAAGAATGTTGGATGCGGTTTGTAGGTGGTTGGAATCAAGGTTTTAAGGGGATCGAAGTATGGACTTTTGGCGAAGAAAGATGGTGGTTTCAACCACCACCACCGACTAGGAGAGAAGAAGTTAGGTGGTTCTAGATGATTGGCTAGGATCAGGATAGGAAGGCGAATATTAAGGCGATGGAAGTTGGGGAAGTGGTTGACGGAGGTGGTTGTGAAAAAATGGAGAATTGCGAATTTGTGAAGAGATGCGTCACTTGGAAGAGGGGGGGGGTTGAAGGAGATCCAGAGATTGTTGGATCAAATGATCCAATGACTCCTGAGAAGGTACAGTTGGGCGGCTGGGATCTGATCCAGGTGATGACCATTAGATGGTCAAGGCTTGGGTGCTTACGAACGGCAAGGATCTGGTCGATCAGACAAATCACACTGCTAGGACTAAAGGTGGATGTCTTAACAAGTGCGGGCCACGTGGAGCACTCTAGGAGCACCATGTTGTCCAAAAAGAATGAAGATAAATCAGGAATTCAAAGATAAATCCAAAATAATTAGTTACGATGAAAATCAGAAAAAGTCTTCAACATGAAAATTATAGATCTTGATGAGATATACAACTTTTACGTAGAAGTCACAGAGATCAGAGGTCATCTATACACAGATAAAATTAAATACTAATTAAAACAATTTATTTTGATTTTCCTTTTGTTCGGTTTTTTGTATTTTTATCTTGTTTTATGTTAATTTATTTATATACAATATTAATCTAATTTTTATTTGATAATTTTAGTGAGGAATAAATACATAAAATAATAACACAATAATAAGGTTACATAATATATATTAAATAGTTTCAATTATATACAACACATAAAATAGCAATTAGTGATAATTAGTTAATGAATCTTGTGATTAACCTAAGCAAGAGAGATAATAATAACGATTAATGATGATAAATCTGGGATTTATCACCCCCGTATACTTAAGCTAAGCTCATCCTCGAGCTAATAAAGAATTTGGTAGAGAGTTAGTTTATTTAGTGAGATCCCTTATAGGTGTAAGTGAATATAAATGCCTTGATTTTTCTTAGAACACTAGGTTTTAGGAATCCTAAAACTCTAAGTTAATCCAAGTATTAATCAAAAGGAATTCAACTCCTCTAATTGTCATATTCTCAATGTATACATAAATATAAGAAGTATGACTTAGTGTAGACTACAACCATGAGAGTAGAGTCATGATATCACCAAAAATTCCACTCTCCGAAGTTCTTCTAAGGACCCAACCCTCAACACTAGGGAATAAATATAGTTTTGCTTCAATCCACCGTCTCTTAAGTTTGTTAGACATCAAAGGGATAGATGGATGGCCATATGATGGAGGATATAAGATTGTGTACTTATTTTCACTTCCTCTCATTGGAACATTATTCTCTCAAGTGCCAATACTCAACACGTTTTTTATTTTTATTTTATCAATCAGTGTGTACATTAGAAGAGATCAAGTCGTCTGTACTTGTTTTCCTAGGAGTACACCAGGGTGCATCTTTTTAAGGTATCTAATATATCTGCACCCAGACTTGCAGTGCTAACGATGCATAGCCCTTTTTGTGTTACTAGCCTGACTCATAAAAAGCCTAATGATTTGGTCCTAGTGGACACTTAAAGTTTGGGAGCGCTCGCCTTGAATATAATAGCTCAGTTGATGTAACTTTATAATTTGACGAGATTTTCTTTTCACTTTTCATTTTTTTTATTTGAGGAACTTCCCTTCTTTTTGGCTAGCTTCATTGCTTTTACCAAAGATTGGCACACACTTTTCAACTTATTAAATAATGTCATCATATCCTGACACTTTAGGTCAAAGTCAAGAGATAGCATGAGAACATTTCCCATACTGGTTAAGATGCTGACACTCAGGTTTCATGAAGCCGTCATTAATCTTATCCCATACTCGAGCATCATATAGACCAAGTCCCCAATCAAGCTTCAAATCCCAGTCTCCTTAATGATACCTTGACTCATCTCAATTATGAATGCAGTCGTGCATGTGAGTGAAATTCTTTCAAGGGAGATTAAGCATGAAATATAGCATGCATATCTTCAAACTAGGAGAGTGTGAATTTTTAAGTCCAAGACCCTAATGATTAATACATGATAACTCTAAGCCGAAAGACTCCTTAAACCCAATGTTAAAGATCATCTCAAGCCTTGAGTGTATAGTGAAAGTGTCAGAGAGTAACACTAATTAATAAGTTATCAAGTTAATTATTTACAAAATAATTAATGAATTATTATTTTTATTAAAACAAAAACAACAGAATGGATATCCTTATCAAAATAATAGAGAGAACACAGACACACTAGGATACCCAGCACAACACTACAAACTTCAGCTCCTTACATATCAAGATTGAATCTTTGATGTTTAAAATCACATGCCGCCTTATGTTTCAACTGTTTCTTCCTAACAGAATACACTTTGGAATCTAAGTATGAAAGATCTTCATCAACTTGGAATTTCAATCTTCTAGCATGATGCCATTCGTCCTCAAAAGTAATATCCATATCAACATGGGAAGCCTTAAAATTCTTAATAATCACAGGAAGATGAATCAAACCTTAAAATCCTGTAACAGACTTTTGGATTTTCCTTAGAAAAGAAAAACTAGACACAGAAGGATGACCCAACTTACAAGAAAGATAGGGGTCCAAGGACTGAACATCCTAGAGAAAAGGCACGGGCACCTCCATATTTAATTCTTCTATCAATAAATTATCCTCCTTAAGCGGCATCACTCTTTTCAGTGAACTCTTTATCAACTTGATCTTCTAAAATATAGAGTTGAAATCTAGACTTTCCTCCATGTATGACTATTAAAGACTCTAAGGCAAGACAACCTTATAAAGAATAAAAACAAAACAGTTCAGTGAAACATTGCAACATCTTAGAACCCTAAAATACCAAAGGATATTTAAGAGACACAACATAATTGATGAAATTTTATCTTTCCATTTTTTATTTTTTTCATCATGTTTTTTCATTGAATTTTTGAATTAAGTTAATTAAACTCATTTACACTCCTAGCTTCAAAATGATTTTTGAAAACTTTTTGCTAACACTGTCACATAAATAAACATAGGTTTTTTAAACATTTTACAAATGATTTTTCAAAACATGTCAAGTCATAATTTTTGCAAACCATGAAAAATACTTTTGAAAAATCAGGTAATATATATATAATTTTTAAAATTCATTTCAATACATTTTGTATAAAACTCGATTTAAAAATACAATACGATACCCATAGCCCCAATGGTTTGAAAATTTAAAAATATGAGCTATGGCTAAAGTATATATGTAATATATACGGTAGACCCACCTATACTTAGCTTTTGTTATGTCGTTATAGCACAAAGTGATATGAAGGCATAGCTCAACTAAGCATAAAACAATCTACAAGAATTGAGTCGAGAATAAGACAAGTGTAAGAATGAATTATATTAAATATACAGAGAAGGCCCCCCATACTTAAAGAGACATGAGTAAAGGAGAAGGTCTGGATTAATTCGCCCTATACTTATGCCTAGAATCGCCTAAGTGTAGGTAGGACAAAGAATAATAATTGAAAGGAATTTCCAAAAAATAGAGTCAAAATAAAGATGAATCTTTGGATACTATGCCTTCTCTGAGAAATTTAGAATTGAATCCATGGGCATGAAGTCAATTATCTCAACGGGAGTTAACCTTTCCCTAGATTCTACAAAGTGCTTAACAAATTGCCTGTTAACCAGAAAGGAAGGTGCATTCTCTGAAAGCTCTGAAATCTCTACACTACCATTCTCATGCACATCCTTAACAATGGAATGACCTGTCCACTTTGATTTGAGTTTTCCATGAAAAAACTTTAACTTTGCATTAAACAACCATACCTTCTGTCCCGGGACAAGGTTTTTGCATGTAATATGTGCATCGTGCCACTTCTTAATTTTGTTCATATAGATCATGTTGTTGTCATGTACTCAGTTGTCGATTTCCACTAGATCATTTAAGTTAAGGTCTCTACATAACTTCCCTAAGTGACAACTCCAGTTTATCTTCTTTATTGCCCATTCAGAATTGTACGCTAACTCAGCGGGCAAATGACATGGCTTGCCATAGATCATCCTGAAGGGTGAAGTGCCAAGAGGTGTCTTGTAGACTGTTCTGTAAGCCCACAAAACTTTGTCCAACAATTGTGACAAGTTCTTCCTATCTGGATGGACTAACTTTTGAAGAATGCTTTTCACCTCTCTATTTGAAACCCCTGCCATGATGTTTGACTGTAGGTGGTAAGTACTAGTTATTCTCTGCTCAAATCCATAGTCCTTAGATAAGGATCTCATTATTCCATTCACAAAATAACTATCCCCATCAGATATCAACACTTTAGGTACCCTGAACCGTGAAACGATATGATCCTTTATGAACTGCAAACAATCCTGCTGTTTGCGGCTCGGGTTGGAATAGCCTACACCCATCTTGATAAGTAATCTACCGCTAACAAGATGTACTCAAAACCTTTGCTATTAGCGAAAGGACCCATGAAATCTATGCCCCAAGCATCAAAAACATTACAAAAAATCATAGGTTGCATGGGCATCTCATCGCTAGAACCAACAATCCCTCCCATCCTCTGGCAAATAGGGCATGACCGTAAAAAATCAGCAGCATCTCTAAACAAGGTCAGCCAAAAGAAACCACACTGTAACACCTTGTGAGCGGTTCTCTTTCTTGAATGGTGTTCTGCAGCCTCAAATGAATGCAATACATGAAGACACTCTGGTATTCATCCTGAGGAATACACCTTCTCCACATACAATCCGATCCTTCAAAGAAAAGGAACGGATCCTCTCAATGGTATTTCTTCAAATCCGACTTGAGTCGGTCTATATTGCTCCTAGTACAACCATGGGGAACTTGCTTAGAGATGAGGAAGTTCACCATGTTGGCATACCATGGAAGTGAATCTACAACACAAATAGACACATCTGGAAAGGTCTCTTTAATAAGTTCAGTATCAGAGAAATCATGTAATTCAATCCTTGAAATATGATCAACCACCATAATTTTGACTCCAGGTTTATCCTTAATCTCCAAATCAAACTCTTGGAGTAACAATATCCTCCAAAGAAGATGTGCCTTTGCACCCTTCTTTTTTATGAGATGCCTAATAGATGAATGATCGGTATAAAATGTCACTTTTGAGCCAAGAATTACAGACCTAAACTTCTCTAAAGCCCATACTACAACAAGAATTTCTTTCTCAGTGACTGTATAATTCCTCTATGCTGGATCTAAAACTTTGCTTGCGTAATGAATAGCAAACGGAATCCGATCTCACCTTTGCCCTAGTACGGCTCCTATAGCAAAATCCGAAGCATCCATCATGATCTCGAAGGGAAGAGATCAATCTAGAGCTTGCAAGATAGGCGAGTTCCAAATCTTTTTCTTAAGGAGCTCAAAGGCCTCAAGACACTTGTTATAAACAAAGAACTCAGTGTCCTATCCTAAGAGCTCAGTCAAGGGTCGGGCAATCTTAGAAAAATCTAAAATAAATCTTCTATAAAATCCAACATGGTCCAGAAATGACCTCACTGACTTGATGTTGGTTAACGGATCAAGTTTTTTGATCACATCCACCTTGGCAGGATCAACCTCCATTCCCTTCTTGGAGATTACGTGCCCAACACAATACCCTCCTTAACCATGAAATGATTTTTTTCTCAAGAGAGTACTGGATTCACCTCTCTACACCTTTGAAAAACTCGGTCTAAATATACCAAACAAGAGTTAAGTGAATTACCATGGACCGAGAAGTCAACCATGAAGACCTCCAAAAAAATCCCCAACCATTTCGACAAACACGACAATCATGCAACTCTAAATAGTACCTAGGGCAATGCATATCCCAAAAGGCATGTGCATGAATGCATATGTGCTGAAAGGACATGTAAAAGTGGTCTTTTCCTTGTCCTCAAGAGTGATGGCTACTTGATTGTAGCAGGAGTACCTGTCAAGAAAACAAAGAAACTCTTTCCTCGCTAATCTCTCCAAAATATGATGAATAAAAGGTAGGGGAAAGTGATCTTTCTTGGTCACAGCATTCAGTCGCATGTAATCGACACAGACGCGCCACGACGTGGGTACTCGTGTCGCAATCTCAAGTCCCCCCTCATTGGTGACCATCTGAATTGTTGGCTTCTTCAGGACAACAAGTAAGGGTTCCACCCATTTGTAGTCAGAGATTGGGTAGATAAAATCCGCTCCATACCATTTTTCTATTTCTTTCTTAACTAATTCACGTAGATATGGATTAAGTATCCTTCAGAACTCACGGGAAGGTATAGCATCATCCTCAACAAAAATGTGGTGTGAACAGAGTGCAAGGTTTATACCCACAAGATCTGACACCGTCCATCCTATGTCCTTACGGTTCTTCTCTAATACCTCTAATAACCTAGTCTCTTGGTCTGCACTCAACCTAGAACTAATGACGACAGGAAACTTATTCTTTGGTCTCGTAAGGTAGGCATACTTAAGTGTAGGAGGTAGTGGCTTCAATGCTGGCAAGGATGAATCATCAAGTACCTTAGGTTGAACTACCATTGAATATGAAGTTGTGCTACATAGTGGAGATGAATCATTTCTAATGTTGTCCACCAACTGAACTGAATAATATGGAGTCGGGTCACCAAAGACACACGGTAATTCGGCCAATGTGATGTTTGACTCATCATCTACTTCTCTTGATTGTTCCAAAGGAGAAGGAACTGGTAGGTCCAAAGGATCCTCTAAGTCATCAAGGGAATATGAATATGCATAAATCAAGAACTCTGGCAATGTATCAATGACTGCTTTGTGTGTGTTGTCCTCTTCAGATAAGAGGGTCTCACTCTGTCTTGTCGGGTGCCCAAATCCCAACTATGCTAACTACATCGCAGTCTGCCTCTGAGAAAGAAGAGAATTCTGTGCTAGATTCTGAATCAGGTCGTTGCCATTTCATCTGCTTCATATGTAGTTCCACTTCTCCTCCTAGAGAACGAAACTTCATCATCCCTGTCTGATAATCGAATAAAGCTCCAACAGTCCTAAGGAAGGGTTGTTCAAGGACAATTTGTGACTCTCTCCAATGATTGGGGATATCCATGTCAAGGACAGTGAAGTCCACCTTGTAGTTTTGTCCCTCAATCGACATAATTACATTCGTGACCTCACCCTTAGCCTTTTTTATTGATTTATCAGCAAACTGAAGTAACGCTCTAGATTAGCGTAAAGGTCCCGACTTCAGTTTCTCATATAAGGTAAAGGGTAACAAATTGATCTAAGAACCATTATTTAAGAGAGTGCGTGCAAATTCCATGTCATCAATATGACTCATCACATAATGTGCACCTAAATCTCTCTTTTTCTATGGTAATTTCTAGTGCTTGAGACACAATGTAGTGGCAACCGAGAGAACATGGGTCTTAACATAGATGTTCGATTTCTTCCTGCTAACTATGCTAGGTGTGCATCGCATCTTTAAGTACTTCTGGAATACAGGATGACTGACCACATACTCATCAAATTGCACCTTAACCATGATGTTATCTCTACAAATCATACCATATCAGGACCATCAATTTGAATCTTATTTATGATGTTCTTTCCTGTCGTAAGAGCACGGGGGAAAGGGACAGGCAAAGAATGATGTGAATACTCAGAATTATTAATTGAAACATGCACTTTATCATTCATAGAAACTGAGTTTTTCACACATGAATTTTTACAATTGGAATAGTAACTGAATCATCTACTATAGGATGGGGAATGCCTGTTAAATGTGTATTCTCCTCATCCGAAGGTACAAGGTCCCTCCGTAGACTCCGAATCAGATGTGTGTTGCTCTGCTCTCGTCCTCCTCCTTGATCTCCTCTTGGAAGTCTCTACTCTATGATGATCTCTCTAGAGATGCCTAGCGTCATCATACTTTGAAGTCTCCTCAGGTTGAGCCTCAGAGTCGGTCCTCTCCATATCCCTAGCCCGATTAGGTATGACCACGATATGTCCTCTCTTGAGAGACATATGATTAACACAAACAAACAGAAAGATCTAGTGCCCAGATTGGTGAGAATCTGAGTAGTATACATGATCTAACTATTGTTGTTGTTGATATATATTCAGGATATTGGGATTAGCCTAACCTGGGTGGGAATGGATATAGTAGGGACGGTGTGCTCATCATGTAAACGGGATAGACGGTTTAGGTCAACCCCCAATATTGTACTTTGTTCCTGTACAAACACAACTCCTCTAAAATCTGTCGTTGAAAATGCACTGGACCTGAAGATGAATGTTGTCGTTTTGAAGAGGACGAAGGAAAAGAGGAACGTGAATAATGGCCTTTATGGCCATAAGAATGTTGTTGCTGCTGGGTATGTTGCTCAATTTGCGGACTCTATTGGCCTGACTAGTACTTCTGTTGACACTTGTACTGTTGTTGTTGTTGTATTTGTGCCTAGTAAGGAACGACTCCGGAGCTCTGTGGTGCTGGAAGAGGTGTAGGAGCAAATAATGTGTTTTAGAAAGTCTGGGGATGATGGTATGAGAAACAATCCCCCAAACTCCCCTGTCTAGCAAGGTCATGTGTATACCACGCACCATTTACCTCGCACACCTGGGAAGGCTCCTCAAAAACTGTCTCCATAGATTGTAGCTGCTGCTGACAAGAATGGGCTAAAGGTTGGTCCTCTACATGGCTGGGGTGGCCCTAACATCCGTTGCTCCTGAATATGATGAATATGGTAAACTGGAGAAGTAGATGCAGTCATGGCAGGTAACCTCATATTGAATACCTTCTCAGAAAGTTCCGCAATCTGCTTAGGCAGTTTGGATAAATTATTGTCCAACTCATCCATACGCCTATCGATCCTCTCAACCATTGTGAGTTTATCTGCAATAAGGCCCATGTCGAAAGGATCCATTGTAGCCTTCACTCCCCTGATAGATAAGAATGGAATGTTGGTCTCTAGTTGATCTCTACCCATGGTCTATGCTTGTCTCGGACATTCGCTCGAACACCTTCTAGACAGTCTCCGCTCCTCGTGAAGTATAACTACCTCCACAAGCAGCATTAACCAAACCCTGCACCTCAGGATGTAGACCGTAATAAATGGTCTGAACCAAGATGGTAGGTCCTAAGCCATGACAAGGACACTTTTATAAGAGATCCTTGAATCTCTCCCATGTATCAAAGAAGGCTTCACTGGGAAGTTGGGAGAAACTCGTGATGCGTAAATGCATCAAGTTAGTTCTACTCAAAGGGTAGAACTTCTTTAAGAAGAGGTCTTTAAACTGCGCAAAGGTAGTTACAACTACCCCCAGGTTCTTCATCCAGTCATCCGCCATATCCTTTAAGGAAAAAGGGAGGGCTATGATCCTAATGTAGTCTTGGCTAACCCTAGGATGTCTGAGATTAGTGCAGACCAACTCAAAGTTCCCAAGGAATGCGTAAGGTTCCTCATGTGCATTCCCATGAAAATGTGGCAACAGACTAAGAAATTGGGGCTTCAATTCATATTCAACTTCAGGTTCAACTGGGCTTAACCAATTGTCCATCTGATATTACCCAAGATTATATGTCGCGTCCATCGGTGCATCTCTACCCAATTGTAATTGACCAAGTTGTGCTTGCATAAGTGCTTGATTTTGCTCAGACTCTGCCAACCTATCCAATACTTCATGCATTGGGTCCTCTCGTTCTTCCTCTTCTCCATTTTGCTTCCTAGTAGGCATCTCTAATAAATCTATGTTACCTTCATCAAATAAATGGTTGAAGTGAGATCTAGATGAATATAACAAAATCGAATCGATCTCATCAAGGCAATGGTCTTCCTCAGTGAGTAGAGAAGAAAAGGGTTTAGTTGAGATGTGACCGACCCCAAGGAGGAAATCATGATACAGTGGTTCGGAAAAAAGATTGTTTCCAAACTGAGATGGTCCAGTTAAAAAAGAAGAATGGGATTGGACCGGTGAAGACAAGAATTTGGGTGGTTCAATGACAAGCTCGTAAAATCTGAGCAAATATCTGACCAATTATCTATCTTCTAATCTCAAGAGATAGGAAATTAGAGCATGCTCGATACAAAAAGATCTAGTTCTACTAGGCATGTGAATGTACATAGTTACTCGCACAAAATAATCAATACAAACCCTTTGAATTCACCAACTCAACACTAAAGGCCGAGGATGATGGCCATGTTGGACATGTGATCCCACAACGAGCCATTATGCAATAAATGTTATTGCGAATATCATTCCCTGATCTGAAATGAAGAATAAATAATTTGCATAATAGGTCCCTTAGTACAATTAGGGTTATGTACCATGGCCATCTTAATAATCATAAAGTTGTTGATTCAATAATTGAATCATAGAGGCTAGTGCTTGGATGAATATCTAAAGGGTTAGATTGAGGACTCATCAAGCACAGTCAAATGATTGTTAAGATGTGATCTCCAGCCTGAGTAGGAGACGGCAATCCTTTCTCTCATAGGCTGATATCTGATTGACCTCTTGATGCAGGTCCTCTGCATAGGAATAAAGATTTGGAGGTGTCATATTAGTTAAGTCAAAGGGTTGACTTAACGAGATCGAGATAACCGAAGTCTTATATCGTATGCTGTCACGATACAGGCACGCATCCTCTGACCGGAGACAGATGTGCTACTATATGTCTGAGTATGTACATTTGGCAGACCAATAGGTTGATGACCTAACCAAGGTCTATACACCGGTGTGCTGGTGTGCATGTAAGGGCATATGAGTAATACGAACTCTCAAAGGGATCATACAGGTTCATTACTGAACCGGAAGACATGAGCTCACTCATGAGATATTGGGAAGAATCAAATTTCGTGCGCACGGTTGTCTCGCTTTGGAAGCTTGACTGAATTTGTAGGTTTGATATATACTTTTGGAAAGTATATGATCAAGACCTAGGTATGATATATGCTTTTGGAAAGTATATGATCGATACCAACTCCCAATGATCAAATGAGAAACTTACTGATAAAACCCTGAAGTAGAGAGTATAAAGTTGTTCTAATACTTTGGGTTTATTCTAATCCTCCAGTATGCATGATGTACAGGTATTGGGAATATCTGAGGGTGATGTGATCATAAACGATTGTATAACCATGACGCTTCCATTCCTAGGGAATGATGAAACGGGTCTGGATGTTAGTGACTCCTCTCAGTAGAGAAGTAATCTGATCTTAGTCTAAATGTTGTACATTGATCTGAATGTGATTCAGATGCAATGAGAAGATTATATTTGTGATCTTGATTTAATCAAGCATCTATGGGAGGCCCAAGATCTGGATTTGAGATGTGATCTCAATATCCAAGTCACTATACGTGGAACAATACAATCTCCCTGTCCTTATCTCCAAGTATCCGCAGAGAAAGCGCATTATCTTTGAAAGAGTTCATGGATAATTTCATTGTTGATATATGTATCCAAGCATCGAGAAAATTGATAATTAAATGTGATTTAATTACCATGGATAATATGAATATGATTCATATTATAAGGAGAGATATCTAAGATAATTAAATGTGATTTAATTATCAAAGATATGAATAAGAAGAATGTGATTCATGTTATTTGGGCACATGAGAAAAGATATCCAAGATGATTAAATGTGATTTAATTATCACGGATATGAATATGGATATCACTATCCGTATTAATCATATATATTATAAATGTGATCTATAATATATAAGAGAGAGTATATTGTGTTTTATATTTGTTGATAAATTGTTAATGTGGATTACATTGAATGATTAATTGAAAATATAATTACATTTAGTTTTGGGTTGTGAATAAGATTCACATAATTTCAATGGCATGGTTGATATTTTCCACAAGATAATTTGGAATTATTTTTGTAAAAATATTGTCAACAAGAGATGATGATATATATCATGAGATAATGAGATCTCATGATAATTTGAAGAGATGGACCAAGTCCACCAAAGAGGAGTGGACGGCTACAACTCTCCATGAGGAGAAGAGTAGCTGTCCCCTCCTATGGGGGCATTGATTTATTCTCTTCAATATATTGTCTCTTATCAAAGATGATTTAATTTCAAATTAATTTTATTGATTTATCAATGAAAATTAATTTAAATTAAATCATTAGTTGTTGTGTTTTTACAACAACATCTTAGCCATTGAAAGAAACAGAAATCAATCTCATCCATTGATTATGTGTATCCCATGGATTGTGATCCATGGACTCCCAAAACCCTATATAAGAAGAGGAACCCCTTGATCTTCAATACACATCAATGAATGCTCTCTCTCTTTCTTTCTCTATACAAGCCAACTCTCTCCATCTCTCTCATATGGCCGTCCACCATGGATGCCCTAGAGAGATCCTCCATCGCCGCAACGTCGTCGTTATGCTGCCCGATAGTTTTCTCGTGGATCTCCATCTACATAGGTGTGCCTTGCTCGTGAAAAAGATGTCGTATCTCGTTTGTCGAGATCGGGAGATCCGTGGCTTGGAACATCGACATGGATTGCGAGAAGCACGCGTCTCATCCACGCGCTCGCAAGCGTCTCCTCCGTCGGATCGGGCTTGAGATAGGAGGTCTCTTTGTTTAAAGACTCGATCGCAACCATGCTTCAAGAGGTAATCCTATTACTTATTTGTGGTTTAGATGAAACAATCCGAGAAGTGTTCTTGGATCATGTGGTTTCGTCACATAAAAAAATTTTAATTTCCGCTATATCGAGCAACTAGTGCGACTAGTCGCTCCCAATCGTATTCGATGCGATCATCACGCTTCCGTGATGCGCTTGAGGATTTTCCCATATCCTTCAAGTGGTATCAGAGCCAGGTTGTCAAAGGTTTTGGATTAGATCCATGAACCTACAAAGATTCGGGCTCGTTTGGGTTCGTGAAGATTTTAGCATTTCAATTTTCGCAGCCCTGTCTTGTGATAAATTTTCGGCGCTGTTAAAAATATTTAAACACGAAATTTTAAATTGGATAATGTTCTCCATTAATTAAGGAAATAATAGGATTTGAGTTTGCGTAATTTGGATTTCATTTTCTCAAGATATGATAGTTTTATTGACCATATATCCACTGTTTCGGGTATGGCGATTAGAGACATAATTAAGATTTTAATTACGGTTTTAAAACGACTGTAAATGCGTGTTTATCAAATGATTTCGTTTTTAAATCAAGTTATCAATCTCTGGAAATTGATTTTGCTTAATTTGGATTTAAAATGAATGAGATATGCTATTTTTAGTTAGTGAGGGTCACTGCTGGAAATTGCGTCATTATCATGAACCTTGTGATTGTCATTCAAATAAATTAATGAAAATTAATTGTTAATTTTCTGAAATGATTATTGATAAATATTTGTGAAATATTTAAAGATGATAATTATTTCCTTGAATGACATTGCATTAACCAAATTGATAAGATAGTTGATCTTGATCACAATTGGTTAATATGAAATTTCCAACAAACATTGTTTTCATGAAACTTTAGTTTATCCTACAATAGTTGTAGGATAACTTTTACATGCAAAACCTTGTTGCTTGAATAGGATTGGGGATTTTTTTAGCAAATCTCCTTATAATATTATCAAAATGGTTTTAATGAATATTATATAATATAATTTTGGTTGAAAGACTGATGATCATCTCAAGTACAAAATGATTGGCTCGGCATTGTTTTTTCCCGAGGTGGATATGGTGTCTAGTCGGGGATCGCTGGGGTAGCGGGTCGCACCGGTTGCGGTCCATCCCACTCCCACCGGTACTGGCCATGACAGCGGGTAGAGAACGAATGATGCATGAGAGATCATGATGTTTTTTCTAATTATTAAAAATCGAAATAATGTGTATTTGAGATAATACCATTTTTTAAGTAACAATTAAAAAAATGTTTGTTGGATATTAATTGGATCATTAATTTAATATGATTAGATTAATTGGAATCAAATTAAAATTAAAACACTCTATTATGAATAGAGTTGTTATTTCCCTTGGAAGAATTAATCGTAATGAATATGATTCATAATGATTAATTAGAATTTGAATGTGATATAGAGGATCACATAAGTGACATCCATGGTCTCCCGTCAAGGCAAAGGGTTCCGTCGCCAGATATTGTATGTAGAAGACGCTTGTCCGAAGTGACAGCTCCTGCATACAATCCATTTGGATCGGGCTCTTCGCTTCTCGAAAGAGTAAGGCCATATACGTAGTGACCCCAATATCGAGTCCTCATATTATTGGGGCGATATTGGATTACGTATAGCGAGTATTAAGCATGTTTGACGGTTGGTTCAATTAATGATGGGTCAACATCACCTTATGGGTGGTGGGTCCGGGTGTTAAAGACCGAATTGGGAGATGTAAGTTGGACTTGCAAGGCGGAATGTGTTCCCGCTTCTTTTTATCCGAGTTGCAAGTTCTCATATTATTAGGATTTAACAAAGATAAGGAAGGAGATCCCAGATCTTGCTTGAGATATAATGGTAAGTATATCTCTTACATTGAA
The DNA here is from genome assembly GCA_037367405.1 of Ottelia alismoides. Classification (NCBI taxonomy): domain Eukaryota; kingdom Viridiplantae; phylum Streptophyta; class Magnoliopsida; order Alismatales; family Hydrocharitaceae; genus Ottelia; species Ottelia alismoides. Next base: position 199,790 of record JAZKJV010010314.1, on the reverse strand, counting down.
AGTGATTAAGGGAATGAACTTTCAGTGTTGACAAGGCAGAACAACTTTGATATAAAAATTCCTAAATCGAAGTAAAATGCGTATATATAATATATATACCCTTATGCAAATTTCTTATTTCAGGTAATCCTTCATTAAACCCACTCAATGTTGTACTCAATAATAACCAGTAAAATATCATGGATTGGACTCATGATCCAGATATTGTACTTGCAATTGTACACATAATGTATGTGGTTGCAATGTGCAAGTTTCCTCAACATAATGAGGAATGACAATTAAATAAGACAGTAAGACATCACCTTAGGGTTCGTATGTCTCTATAGTCTTGATCTTTCATCGAGTGTACTTTGGAAGTGGCATGTCGATGATGATCGTAATTGTCAATTAATCCTTATAAAACCCTAAGAAGATGTTCTGGCATGCATATGTGCTCTCGACATTTTAATCATGAATGACATGGTTCACTACATCATGCATAATGGTATCTCTACAAGAGATGATGTATTCAAAATGTCTGAAAACCTACCTGAACCAATGTTCTAAGAGTTTAGATGGATGTAGATATGATGAATGTCATCATTCTACTGTCTATACTCTAGTCATTCATGAAGCTTCATAATATTCATATTGTATGAATTTAATGAAGCATGTATAAATGTTGAAATGCTCTTACATTGAATTCTTTTGAATTCAACATAAGAAATTCTTTGTCTTGAACAATGGTTGTTTGTAGATAAAGAGAGCATAGTGGAAGCGTGGGTCGGACCCGTGTGAGAAGGATAGTCAAAGAGTTGACCGTACTTCTATGACTTCCATATGGCATCCTAAGAGTTGGATGAATGCCAATACTGTAATAAGTTGGTGTGTTGATAGTATGACTATCGAGTTTGTCTAGAATCCTTAAAGAAGGACTCGGATAGAGCAACGGAATAATCTACATAAATCATTTATATTGACTTGCTTATTGAATAAGATAAAGTCTTATAATTGTATCTCAATCTTCTAACAACACTTGCAATGGGTTGCATATGTTTTAGAAGACTGGAAAATTTGATCTTAAGGTTTATAGTTATCTACATGGATGTTGATGCAATTGTTGCAACAATCTCTATTGGATAAATGGACTTCATATTTTCAGTGGGAGAGTCCTTAGTCTTAGATAATGTCTCTGTGACCTAGATATTAGAATACACTCATTGATTGTTTCTAAATGTTGGAAATAAACATGAATTTTGGAATAAACCTATCATAAAGAGTTACGATGGATATATTTCAGATAGTAATCTAACATGTAATGGACTCCACAAAATTAGATAATTAATGAATGGTTCATTAAGATTTCTAATACTGAAAGTTGAACCTTAAAAGATCAATAGAAGGATTAAGATCATTTGACAATAATCTGGCATCAAGTTTTGGACATATGTTTGTTGATGAGATCAATGGACTAGTAAGATATGAAACTTTAGAATGTCTAAAATTTCAAATCTTACATACTTGTGAATATAGTATTCAAAGTAAAATATCCAATACACCCTTCTCTGGGAATGGTGTTAGATGTCGAGGTATTCAAGTTCTCATACATATTGATGTATGTGGATCATCTATATCATAGTAAACATTATGGATATGTGATATCTATTGATGATTATGTATGATATGAGATTTCTTCTCTTCACCTAAGAAAACTTTGAAATGTTCAAAGATTTCATAATTTTGGTTAAGAACCAAATTTTGAAGAATGATGAAATGAATTTGATCTAACCTAGGTAGCTTGTACCTGTTAGATAAAATTCAAAGAATACCTTATGGAGATATGAATATCATTTCTATCTCAATCCTCCTAACACACCTAAACTTAATAGAGTTGTAGGGAGATACAATTGGATCATGTGTGACATGATTTGATCAATGGTGAATTTTAGCATAATTTCTTCTTAGTTTCCTGGTATATATGTAGTAGAGACTACATTATATGTCCTTAATAAGATTCCATGCAAGTAAGTTAGAATCGAGCACTAGAGAGTGCTACTTCATTAGAAATAAAGGATGGTATTGGATACCTACTTTATAACCCTGAGATTCTTAAAAGATCTCAACTCTGAGAATGTGATTCTTAGAGGATGACTCTCTTGAGAATCAAGATAAAAATGAAGTAAAGGAACTCATTTAATCTTGAGATGATAATGAGGCTCCAAACGGAAACTAAAAGGATAACTAAAGATGAAACACTAATACCTCTTCAAATGAGTTCGAGGATGTACTCCATATGTTAGTTAAGTCTGACAATGATCGGACTTCATGTGATGAAGCTCTTGAGGATCATGACATGGAAATATGGATGTTAGCAATAAAGGTCTAAGGTAGACTTCATATACAAGTGTCGTATATGGACCCTCGAGGATCCACCTATAAGGGTAAGACCCGTTAAGGTGTAAATGGATCTTCAAGAGAAAGGGAACTTGATGAGAAGGTAGAGACCTTCAAAGCACGGCTCATAGCCATGAGCTACACACCGGAAGAGAAGACATTGCTTGCGATGAGACTTGCTCTTCAGTAACCATGCTTATACCCATCAGAATATTGCTAACTGTAGCTACACAACTTGGCTTTGACATCTTCGAGATGAAAGTCAAGATTGCATTCCTCTATGAATGCCTCTTTGAGGATATTCACATGAAGTAGCCCCAGGGCTTCATGGTTGAGGAAAGCAAAGTGTGCAAGCTGAAGAACACCATCTATGGACTCAAATAAGCTTCTTGTAGTTGGAACATAAGATTTGATGAAATTATAATTGTTATGATTTCAAATAGAATCTTGATGAACCATGTGAAGCTTAGTGGGAGTACCAATGTGTTCATTGTGCCGAATGTAGATTAATATCCTAATCATTCGGAATGATATAAGGATGATAATAAGTGTTTTATGATATGGCTATTCCATACCTTGAGATGTGATCTCAAGGATATCTCTTAAATCTTTGTTCTGAAGATGTTCAGAAGCAAAGAAAAGAGGGTATTGGAACCGTCACATTTGTAGTACACCTTGGACATGTTCCATTCTTGGAAAATTCCAAGGAAGGCTTCCTTCCCTTAAGGTATGGTATTGACCTCTCTGAAGGGACATCACCTCAAAGAGTTGAGGAAGTGAATGCTAGAACTGCTTGCACTTGTGCATTAGTTACGAGAAGCTGAGTGTATGCTAGATGTGTACAAAAGCCAGATATCTACCATGTAGTGGGGGTAGTAAAGTGTTGCTAATCCTACTATGGAGATAAAACACTTATTGCAGTAATAACAAAATCTTCATAGATGACAAGATTTTTTGAGATAGTGATCTCAAAGTCTTATCTTCAAAAACTTAAAACTTTATAGATAGAGACTAAAAGATCTTAACTGTGGATACCTAAAGAGATAGTGATCTCCAGAAATAAGGGTATTCTGATAAGGATTATGGAAATACTGGTTATGATAATTATTAAGCTGTACACTATAACTAATAAGATTTAGTATTGGTTGCATGAGATGCAACATTTGCATTAGATGCGAGCACTGTTATTCGGGATATGCATGTGCCGTAAAAGGACTTGGTGTAGTCTCGCAGGAACAGAGTGACTGACCAACTTACCTAGCTATTTTCTAAATAGCCTATAATTGTCACATGAGTGTGGGTTTAAATGATTAGCCCATTAATGGCTCTTTGGGATAGAGGGAGATTATTGGACATGCGAGCCCACGGTGAGCCATTATGCAATAAATGTTATTGTGAATATCATTCCCTGATCTGAAATGAAGAATAAATAATTTGCCTAATAGGTCCCTTAATACAATTAGGGTTATGTACCATGGCCATCTTAATAATCATACAGTTGTTGATTCAATAATTGAATCATAGAGGTTGGTGCTTGGATGAATATCTAAAGGGTTAGATTGAGGACTCATCAAGCACCGTCAAATGATTGTTAAGATGTGATCTCTAGCCTGAGTAGGAGATGGCAATCCTTTCTCTCATAGGGTGATATCTGACCGACCTCTTGATGCAGGTTCTCTGCATAGGAATAGAGATTCAGAGGTGTCAGATTAGTTAAGTCAAAGGGTTGACTTAACGAGATCGAGATAACGAAAGTCCTATATCGTATGTTGTCACGATACAGGCACGCATCCTCTGATCGGAGACAGATGTGTTACTATATGTGTGAGTATATACATTTGGCAGACCAATAGGTTGATGACCTAACCAAGGTCTATACACTGGTGCGCTAGTGTGCATGCAAGGGCATATGAGTAATACGATCTCTCAAAGGGATCATATTGGTTCATAACTGAACCGGAAGACATGAGCTCACTTAATAGATATTAGGAAGTATCAAATTCCGTGCGCACGGTTGTCTCGCTTTGGAAGCTTGACTGAATTTGTAGGTTTGATATATACTTTTGGAAAGTATATGATCAAGACCTAGGTATGATATACGCTTTTGGAAAGTATATGATTGATACCAACTCCCAATGATCAAATGAGAAACTTACTGATAAAACCCTAAAGTAGACAGTATAAAGTTGTTCTAATACTTCAGGTTTATTCTAGTCTTCCAGTATGCAGGATGTATAGGTATTGGGAATACCTGAGGGTGATGTGATCATAAACGATTGTATAACCATGATGCTTCCATTCCTAGGGAGTGATGAAACGGGTCTGGATATTAGTAACTCCTCTTAGTAGAGAAGTAATCTGATCTTGGTCCAAATGTTGGACATTGATCTAAATGTGATTCAGATGCAATGAGAAGATTAGATTTACGGTCTTGATTTAATCAAGCATCTATGGGAGGCACGAGATCTAGATTTGAGATGTGATCTCAATATCCAAGTCACTATACGTGGAATAATACAATCGCACTGTCCTTATCTCCAAGTATCCGCGGAGAAAGAGCATTATCCTTGAAAGAGTTCATGGATAATTTCAGTGTTGATATATGTATCCAAGCATCGAGAAAATTGATAATTAAATGTGATTTAATTATCATGGATAATATGAATTTGATTCATATTATAAGGAGAGATATCTAAGATAATTAAATGTGATTTAATTATCAAAGATATGAATAATATGAATGTGATCCATGTTATTTGGGTACATGAGAAAAGAGATCCAAGATGATTAAATGTGATTTAATTATCATGGATATGAATATGGATAGCACTATCCGTATTAATCATATACATTATAAATATGATTTATAATATATTAGAGAGAGCATATTGTGTTTTATATTTGTTGATTAATTATTAATGTGAATTGTATTTACATTGAACGATTAATTGAAAATATAATTACATCTAGTTTTGGGTTGTGAATAAGATTCACATAATTTCAATGGCATGGTTGATATTTTCCACAAGATAATTTGGAATTATTTTTTATGAAAATATTGCCAACAAGAGATGATGATATATATCATGAGATAATTAGATCTAATGATAATTTGAAGAGATGGACCAAGTCCACCAAAGAGGAGTGGACAGCTACAACTCTCTATGAGGAGAAGAGCAGCCGTCCCCTCTTATGGGGGCATTGGTTTATTCTCTTCATTATATTTTCTCTTATCAAATATGATTTGATTTCAAATTAATTTTATTGATTTATCAATGAAAATTAATTTAAATTAAATCATTAGTTGTTGTATTTTTACAACAACATCTTAGCCATTGAAAGAAATAAAAATCAATCTCATCCATTAATTATGTGTATCTCATGGATTGTGATTCATGGACTCCCAAAACCCTATATAAGAAGAGGCACCCCTTGCTCTTCAATACACATCGATAAATGCTCTCTCTCTCTCTATACATGCCCACTCTCTCCATCTCTCTCATGTGGTCGTCCACCATGGATGCCCTAGAGAGATCCTCCATCGTCGTAGCGCCGTCGTTATGCTGCCCGGTAGTTTTCTCGTGGATCTCCGTCTACTTCGGCGTGCCTTGCTTGTGAAGAAGATGTCGTATCTCGTTTGTCGAGATCAGGAGATCCGTGGCTTGGATCATCAACATGGATTGCAAGAAGCACATGTCTCATCCGCACGCTCACAAGCGTCTCCTCCGCCGGATCAGACTTGAGACGGGGGTCTCTTTGTTTAGAGACTCGATCGCAATCACGCTTCAAGAGGTAATCCTATTACTTGTTTGTGGTTTAGACGAAACGATCCGAGAAGTGTTCTTTGATCATGTGGTTTTGTCACATAAAAAAATTTTAATTTCTGCTGCATCGAGCAACTATTACGACTAGTCGCTCCCGATCGCATTCGATGCGATCATCACGCTTCCGTGATGCGCTTGAGGATTTTCCTGTATCCTTCAGGCCCTATTATCTTGTTGATTTTAGTTGGTGATAAATGCAAATCTTGGAAGAGATTAACGAGTTGTTAGGTGTCTGTATTTACCTACAGACTGACCCTATTCTTATGACTAATTGCACCCACTTTCAGCTAGTATGGAAGTAAGTACGGACCGTAAAAATACAGCTACCCGTTACTTGAGGACGGAGCCTTACACAGTGTCCTTTAAACCTCCCACTCTGCTAAGGAAATCCAAACCGTTTACCAGCTGCCTATATTTCCTCACTGAGAAGTAGGTAATCATTTTTGTAGAACTAGTAGTTTATATGAAATCATGGCATGGCTCTGTCCTAGTGTCCATCTAGGGATGGCTATCGAGCCAAGCCAGGGTTGGGCTCGGGCTCGATAAGCCCAACTGGGCTCGAGTTCGGGCTTAAGCTCGATCGAGCCCAACCGAGCTGGCTCGGGCTCGAGCTCGGTGGGCTCGAGCCCTTATCGAGGCAGCTTGGGCTCGATAAGTCTTGAGCCGAGCCCTTTATCGAGCCCGAGCCTCTTATCGAGCCTGGTCTGGACTCGAGTCTATTCATGCTCGTTAAGGAAATAGGTGTTTTTTGGTGAAAAAGTGTTTTGTCTGGGCTCGAACTCGAGACCTCCTTTTTAAAAATCGTCCACCTTACCAGTAGGCCACCGTCCGAGTTGTATATAAAAGTTATATTATAATATATATTGTAACATTCTGCTTGTTGATAAAAAAGAAAAAATACTAAATATCTAACTATAACCAAGATTAACATAGATAAAAGATAGAAAATCCAAGTCTACAACATAGTCCACCCAACAATGTTGTTACATAAACAACATAATCCACCATTAACAATATTGCAAAACTAATACAAATAAAAGTTAAAATCATTGTAGTTTTACAAATAGAATATATATATATATATATTCCTTATCGAGCCTGTTATTGAGTTAGCGAGCTGAGCAGGGCTCGGCTCGATAAGCTATCGAGCCTGACTCAATAGACAGCCCTATGTCCATCTCCATCTCTAACTTGCAAATAAATTCAAATGATGAGGGCTTTTTACACCCATAAAACAAGGTTGTTTTTATTCCAATTAAATTTGGTCATCTTGCAATAATTCAATCCCATATTTATGAGCTTTGGTATCGCTTGAACTTCAGTGACCACAAACATCGCCTAACGTACAATCCCTTTTCCTTTTTCCTTGAGTGGGTAAAAATTGAGGGAGAAAGCAAAAAATGGAATGCAGTCGGAAATCAATTATGCATGCGATCGTTAGAGATACTTACAACGCTTCCCATCACTCTCCATGTGGATGCATAGCTGAATTTTTAGATCTAGCTATATGATGCAAGTCGAAAAAGCCACACTTAAGTAGTAGTTCTATTAGCGATGAAGAAATCAATTAATTTGACTATGTAGAATGTATGCTACGTGCATCTATGAATCTCTTAAGATTTTTGCAATTGTGAATCTTATGAGATAGTGGTGTGTGTCCTAATTTTACGAAATAGATCAAGCAAAAAGGACCTACAATATGTCTAATTTGACGTAGTGCTTGCTTCTACAATGTCACTCAAGTTGAGAACCACTCTCGACACTACCACCACATAAAAATAATAAAGTCCAAAGGCCTTTATTACACACGCAAGATCTCAATTGAGAACCATTGTAAATAGGCGATTTAAGTTACAAATAACTACAACACGATAAAATGAACTCAATTAAGCTAAATAATCTCTCCACTAAATAAAATTGATTCGTAGGCTCCCCAGCAAGTAACTCCAAGCTCCTCGCCTCCGCGGTCCTTCGAGAGTCGTTGGCTCCATGGGCCTTCCACAAAATAAGAAATTGATTAGAAAAATTCTAGAGAGATTAAAATAAATAATTAAGGAGAAATCACAAACAACACAAGGTATAATCAATCAAAACAAGCTCAAAAAATGAATTTAAAAATCACTAATAAATATTTGACCCTAAAAATGATCACAAAATGTGTCGCGTCCCCCGGTAAAGGCGCCATCTGATGATGCGCTAAATGCATAAGATAATATGGATCCATTGTAGCACAAGCACATTGTGGGTCATACAAAACCAAATAACCAATCTCAGCAATGAGGATTCTTCTTAATTTATAACCTGAGAAGTCCAGGGTCGAACACAAGGATGCGAGCAATTTAGTGATGAATTTAAATGTCAAATATTTTAGGTAGCAATTCTTAGGCTAACTATATTGAACAAATGCACAAATCACAATTGTGCAGATTTTTAACACTTTTTTATGCACTTTAATTATATGAAGACAATAATGCATAAACACAATCGAAGTAAGTAAACAACAAAAAATGTTTTAATCACAAAGAAAAACCCATGAATATATTTTGATTTTATTAAGGCTTGGAGACAAACCAACAGTGATTCGTTCCTAAGCAATTTTAAAAGCAATTCAACATAATTCTAACTTTTAATTTTACTATTATGTTTAGTAGTTTCAACAAGCAATTAAATCATTTATTACTTAATGATAATAACAAAAAATGAATAATAATTATCATTAAGAATCAATATGACTAATAGATTCAATTGCTTACAAATAGGTGCATTTTCAATTTGACTTAAAGGTCTAAATAAACACTTAGAAGAGTAAATAATTCATGTGTGTTTTTTAACACAAAAATATCAATAAAACATGTTAAATGAAAGATCAACAAAATAGCTTTCAAACGAGACTAAAATCACTTTAATTGGATCTATAGATAAAAGGATATTCAACCATCAATCCAGGGGCATTTTTACAAGAAAAACTCTAAGTTTTATTAAAAAAACATGACAAAATAGGACTGAAATACAAATAAAAACCTGCAGGGGATAATATGCAATTTACACAGAGAGGGAGGACTTATCTGCAATTATGAAAAGTTGGGGGTCTGCACTATAAATTACCCAATCACGTGTACGTTGCACATGACCTGTTTAGGCTCGGATAGGCTGGTTTGGGACATATGGCTTCCTCTGCTGCTTCGCATGAGGCTCGTATACATGCTCGGATACCGAGCTTTAGGATTGAACCACTGCCTCGGTATGTCGAGGTGGTCCAATTTAGATCGTCAGTGATGCTTAAATTAGATAAATCAACGGCGATTGTATGTCATTTGTTCTTCGATTCTGCGTCGTTCGGCGGTGCCCGGGATGTGCTCCGGTGAAGTCGCCTTAACTCCTTCGTGCTCCTCAGCCTCTGATTAAGGTCGGTTGACCTTCTTAAAAGCTCTACGAAGGCATTCGATGGCTAAAGAAGATTAGAGACATCGTGGATTGCTCTGTCGATGAAGCATAGCTGTCGAGGAAAATGGAGACTGGAGTTCTGTTTCTAATTTCGGCCATTGAAGCGCTAAGTCCTACAAAGTTAGTGCAAACCACGGACAAGGACCTTGCGAATGTTCTGAAATGGATGAGAGATGGAATGGAGGGATCACCCAGTGTGAAAGAGTTGATCCCTTGTGAGGTCCAGGTTGAATAGCTTCTTGGAGTGGATCGACATGGGAATGAAGATGGAGAAGTGATAAGATTGACTAGAGGTAGAAACATGGGTGATGTATATATCACGATGAATCCCAAAGTTTCATATCAGAAATTAATGCAGGAACTTAGACAATATAAAATAGTGAAAACTACATAAAATGAAGTTGAAGAAAATTACTTGGAAAAAATGGAGGGCTAATTTAGTGGAGGTTTTTAGGTGATACTTCTTGTCTGGATTGGAGCAAAGATGCTCCGGATCTTTGCTCAAAGATCTAAACCTAGATCTGAAATTGGTAAGTCATAAAAGCAACTGAAACATGACCTACTTGGCTGAGGAACTCGTCGGAGGTATACAGTCATCTTCGTACTCAATCCCTTCTTCATTGTTGTCATTAGAGGTTGGAGAGACTAGGGTTCAACTCCAAGAATGGCAAATGCGATTGCAGATGGTTGGAATCGAGGTTTTAGGGGATGGAAGATCGGAGGTTCGGTGAAGAAAGGTGGTGGTTTCAACCACCACCACCGACTAGGAGAGAAGAACTTAGGTGGTTCTAGATGATTGGAGAGGATCAGGATAGGAAGATGATGCTTTAGGGCGATGGAAGTTGGGGAAGTGGTTGATGGAGGTGGTTGTTAAAAAGGAGAAGTTGAGAAGTTGCAAAGAGTTGTGTCGCTTGGAAGAGGGGGGAGGAGGTTGAAGGAGATCTAGAGACCATTGGATCAAGTGATCCAACGGCTGTTAATTAGGCGTAGTTGGGCGGATGGGATCTGATCAAGGTGATGACCATCAGACGCTCAAGGCTTGGGCACTAATGAATGACAAGGATCTGGTTGATCAAACAAATCACACAGCTAGGACTAAAGGTGGATGGCCTAACAGGAGCGGGACACGTGGAGCGATCTGAGAGCGACACATGGTCCAATAAGAATGAAGATAAATCAGAAGTTCAAAGATAAATCCCAAAGAATTAGTTAGGATGAAAATCAGAAAAAGTCTTCAACATGAAAATTATAGATCTCGATGAGATCTACAACTTTTATGTAGAAGTTAAAGAGATCAGAGGTCATCTATACATGGAAACAATTAAATATAAAACAATTTCTTTTGATTTTTCTTTTGTTTATTTTTTTGTATTTTTATTTTGTTTTATGCTAATGTATATATATACAATCTTAACTAATTTTTATTTGATTTTTTAATGAGGAATAAATACATAAAATAATAACATGCTAATAAGGTTAAATAATATATATTAAATAGTGTCTATTATATACAACACATAAAATAGCAACTAGTGATAATTAGTCAATGAATCTTGTGAATAACCTAAGAAAGAGAGATAATAATAATGATTAATGGTTATAAATTTGGGATTTATCAACATGTTGAACTGACGAGGGATGCCTTGGACTCTGCAGTTGATATGGTTCTTTTAGCTTAGCAGAAGTCGTGGTTGATCAACTCGCAGACTGACACAAGTTGATTGTACTGACTAACAACTCCAGATGTTTGGTGATTTGATTGAGCTTGTCCAGATTCGTGGTTCTCTGTTCGATCACAGATAATCGCTCTAGGTCAGGTGATCACTTCTCTATTATGTACACTTTGGACAGGTGGCTCCCAATAATGCTCAAGTTGGAGCTCTCATACATGTCCTCTTCATGTGATGTTGCCATGTTTATGGTCATGTGGTGGATCTGGGGTGCCTTTTGATATTCACGGGATGAAGATAAAGCAGACTCTCCTTCGACTATTTCTTCAAAATCTGCCAGACAATATCTTCATCCTTGTTGAAGTGAGAGCCACCACACACGACATCGATCAGCCTTTGACTCTCTTAAGCCAATCCCTCGAAGAAATGTTGGACCAAGTTGGTCTTCTGAATGTCATGATGGGGCAATTCTCCAAAAAATCTTTAAATATCACCTAGGCTTCATGCATGGATTCATGGGGTCATTTGGAGAAATTAGAAATCTTGGCATGCATCTGACTGAGATGACTCGAGGGATAAAATTTGTGAGGAACACTGACTTCAGTTCCTCCCAAGTCGCCGCCACCTTTACCAAATGATTAATCCAATGTAATGACTGTCCTGAAATTTGAATAGAAAGGTAGTCATTTTGACTGCACTTAACGGGATGCTAGAGTAGTGAGTAGTTCCACGATCTGTCCAAACTGTTGTAAATGGATGTAAGGTTCCTCATTTGTATTCTAATGGAACAAGGGTAGAAGAGACAAGAGATGTAGTTTCAGCTCGAAATGTCTGTGGGTCGGGGGAATTTGGATCCTCTCGTTCATTTGGTGATTGCCAGTTTTGTTTGTTTCTTTCAAAGTAGGCTTGGAAGCCTCTCTTCCTTCTACTTCCTCCTCTCCACAGGGTCCATATGCATGTGCTTCTTCTCCTCCTCCTCCTCTGATCTCTCTATCTCTCATTAGCTCCATTAACATCTCTTGGAAGGCGGCATGTGCATCAGCATGTGTAGTCAGTTGTTGTTGGATCGTCGTTATGGAGGTGAGCATCTGTACATTAACTTCATTCTGCTCAACTTGATGTGCCTTCTCTTTCAAATCCATCTCTGATAAGACTTAGATGAGACTAAGCCTTCATTGATCTCTAGATCTACATGTGGAAATATGTCCAATTAGTCGGGAAATGTATACCAGATGTAGAGAATAGTTCAAAATAAGGTCAATTCTAAACTTCATTGGAGTAAGGGATGTGTATGAAGATAAGTCAATCTCCATCTAAAAGGGAGAAAATTCAGGATAAGAGTGATCCCAATTATTAGGTGAAAAAGAGAATGAGGAGTCCTAGGAGTGGCTCACAAAATTTGAGTCGTTCTCACGGGAATCACCTCAAATTATTAGAGATGTCAAAGTCGTGGTATCGATGTTGGTGTCCGCAGAGTCCGGATTAAGCCATCCAAGACCTGACATCATGAAAAACAAAAGGATAAGAGATGAGGAAAGAGGAGTACATAGATTAATAAGGGAATATAAGAGAAAGATAGAAGGATAAAAAGTGAGCACGAATGAAAAGAAAGATAGAAAAGAAGTAGGGATGAAGGGTGAAAAGGTGCGTTATTTTGGGATCTTGACCACAATTAAAATCCAAACACAAGACAAGGGTTGCTTCACCAACTCAACACAATGAGACTCTGAAAGTTTGACTTTGTATCTTGAAAGTTTTATTGATTGTTTTCAGACCATATTTTCAATCTTAGTCATTATGGCTAACCCTATAGGTGAGTGACTACTACCAGACAAGCGTATACTTCCCACTTCCTTTGTAACCAGTAGCATGCACGATTTGAAGGTCCTTGATATCGGGTATGGATCCACTAGTTAGCCAAAGAAGTATAGAAAGGAATCAAATAAGGCAAATCAAATACTTCCTCTTACATGGTACTTGAATGTGGCATGATGGGATAGGGACCCACCGTTACAATTCCCCTATGCTAAGTACTTCAGACTAAGTTTGCAAGCGAACCTAGCCCTACTCACCCATGCACCAATAGAAGTTCCAATACGTCATGAATCAGTTGATACTTAAGGCAGTACCTAGGCTGGGATTTGGGCTCTATTCCTTGAGGGTCGTGCCTCATTCAGTAGTACCTTGAGAACAATTCCAGCTTTAGGCACCCAATACAATGAAGTCCATTAAGAATTTTAATTTGTATCAAGTGTTCCTTATCTACCCTTTTTTTATTATTTATTGGTTTTAACTTTTTGAGTATTTGTCAAAGCAAAGGTTTGTCGATTTGCTTGATTCTTTATTTATCCTAGGTAATCAAAATAGAGGGAGAGATCATAAATGCAATGGGAGTCGAAAAGCGATGATGGAATGCTAAGTCAGAGATGCTCACCTTACTTACCAGCTCTCTCCATGATGGATGCTAGATAGAATTTTTAAATTTGCACTACATAAGATGCAACGATGAAAGCACCCTAAGACAGGAATTGTTATGAACATGAAGCACCAACTAATTTGAGCTAAGACCAAGCGTATCATACTATAGGTACATGCAATAATTAGGGCTTTGAACTTAATTTACTCGAAAATGTAATTATATATCTAAGGTCTCATCACAAGAGATGTAAAATTTAAAAAAAAAAAGAAAAACACAAAACGTGAGAAATAAAATAAAAGAAGTAGAAAAATATGGAGGAATAAAATAAAGAACACAAGAAAACATGACACAAACCATGCAGGTCCCCAGGTGAACAGACATTTGGTAATATAGACATGTAAAGTTCAAGTGTTCAAAAAGCTTGTCATGTATTATTACAATTAATAATAAGTCACTCCCTCTCAAGAAATAAAAACTTAACTATGGTATTCTACTCTAATCAATTCTATGTATGCTCCTATTGCTCTCTCCTGCCGGCTCAGTCTGAATGAGTCAGCCTCTGCTCGTCGGGTGCAATTGGCCTCCTAAGAGATCCGCCCTTGCTCCACTAGTCCTCACAACAATTTTAAACAACGAGATGGATTAGAAAAAATAAGCAATAATAGAAAAAACAGAAACAAAGAGAGAAAATGAAATAAAGAAGATAAATATATATATATATATATAACAACTATACTACTCATTGCTCTCTGACTATGGTGCCATTTGGTAGAGAGATTTTGCACTGATATGCTAATCAAACATAATTATCAATCATTGTAGTGACCAAGTGTCTCAATCAATAATTAATTCACAATTAATTATATAATCCAATATTACGATGTGTGAGTTAAAATTTATTATAACTCTACAAAATGTGTGTATGGTGTAAGTATGTAGAGTATCGAACTCTAGGGAGCAAATTGGTAGGTAGTTAATTATTAATAATTATTTCTAAATAATAATAACTATTTTGTATTTTTTTCTTATTTTTATGTTGGTTTTTAATTATATTTAATTTTACGGGGTTTTAATTATTTTCATAACTTTTAATTTTTGAATTTAATATTTTTCTATTTAATTTTACAAATTTTTAATTCCTTTTTGATTTTTTTAAATAAGATATATATTAATATATAATATATAGTCATTACAAGTATGACATAGTATATATAATTAATAAAGATTTATATGTTTATATATAAGCCAAAATATATTCAAAATGTAGAAAATAAAATGTTTTTTGTGATTTTTATATTTTTCCTCCTTTTTAGTAATTTCTTTAGAATATTTCTAATTTTTATGGATTTTTAAATTGCAAAATATAGAAAATAGTGAACAAATAAATATCCCATATTGTTTTATGCTTAATAAATATGTATAGAAGTCCAAAGTTAACCTAAAACTATTTTTAATATATAATAGATATAATAAAGAAAATTCAGAAGAAGAAAGAAATATTTTGAGATTTTTAGATGTTTTTTTACTAATTTTTATAATGTTTTTAGGGTTTTATGATTTTTTAAGTTCTATGTTTTGTATTTTTATGTGATTTTTGGTTATGTACTAGAATATATAATAATAAAGATAATAGCTTTTTTTGGAACTTTTGTAAAAGGTATATAAATTGTATGGGTTTTTATGCTAAACAATAAGAAAATATGTGTTTTTAGATTTTTAGAAAAGAAGAAAATTACATAAAATGCCAAATAAAGTTCAAGCACGAACAAGCATGGTATCAGCCACTTAACATGATTTATATACATTTTTAGAGCAATAAAAGTCATTAAAATGCACAAAATACATGAAACAAAAGGTCACAATTACAAGGACAAATTTGTACTTAAAATAAACTTGGACTTCAATTCAGAATAGGTCAAAAACTAAAAGGATATATATGCAGTTTTTACAATGCCTCACGTAGCATTATACATGAGGTGGAAAGACCTAAGTGTGAATAACAAGTACGATGCCCAAGCAGCAAAATATCGTATTTATTTTACACACAGTATTTTATTTAGAGAACTAAATATTAAATACAAAAAGTACGAGGGTGGATGTGCAATTACCCAAGAAGTGCGTGACAAAGATCGACGATTTTGAGCATGCCACATGGTTAAAACTTATGATGGACGACCAATGAGGGGTGATGATTGGGATGATTTGGACAGCCTACATTAGATCTGGGTAGTGGCGTTGACTGAATGGTTGTGGCTGGGTTAGTAAGGAAGAACTCTTCCCTGTTTGAGCTCCTATCCTCATTTCCTCATTGATCTGATGTGCTACTCTGCTTCCAATCATCCCAGTAGGATCTTAGATCTTCGCTGCATCTGTAGGATGGTCCAATCAAGTCATGTCATCATTGATCAAGCCTTGTAGGGCAGTTTGTTGAGGCGACCTAGGCATTGAGTTCTTCACTTGATTATGTTCCCAGATGCTTCTCCAAACTTTTTTATCTCCTGCACAAAAATACTCCAGGGTTCGAGGGGTATCTCCTCGGCCTGATTTTGAAGCTTATAACATAAGGGTTGAAGGGGGCGACGATCTCCGATGAGCGACGGAGATGAAGATTGGATTCATTGATTGGGTAATAATCAGGTTAATGGAGATGGGTGAGAAGATGAAGAACTGAGTGAGGAAGGTGATGGTATGATTTGCAGGTCCAGACGACAGTCGGATCACAATGAATACATGGATGTAGCATAGTGCTCCAGTGAAGTATGAAATTATGATTTAACATAAAACAAATAGAAACTAAACTGAACTGAAGCGACAACTAGGATAAGAATCGAAAATGCAATTAAACTAACATAACTAACAGCTCAACATTGTTACTTGGAGCAGAAGAAACCTTCATCGGAGACACTATGACGAACGATTGGATCAACCTCTCCTCCACCTTATCCTGGCTGTTGGAACCTATGAATCATTTGCTATCACCACGGATTCAACTCAAAGTGGTTTCCTTGGGGTTACGGTGGAGAAGATGAGATCCAACTCTAAAATGGTGGTGAGGTGTGAGTTTTATAGATAGGTGGAGTGGAGATCTTGTGGGGAAGATGGCATGAAGAGGACGATGGGTTGGGGGGAGCTAGGGACACGGCATGTAAAAGAGCTGAGGGGAGTGTAGAATGGTGGGGTGATCGAGGAAGAAGATGGTGAGGAGGATGGACTGAAAATGGGAGAAGATGGGGGCTTCTCATGCTCTGACAGAAGTCAGAGCACTGATGGGTATAGTTAACCCATGGGTCAATAGAAGAAGGGATCTCATTGCTCCCTGTAGGACTAGATGAGATAAAATGGAAAAAATTAAATTCTTAATAATTCAATAATAAAGAGTTATGATTTTATTAATTAAAACTTAAAAGACAAAATTGGTTTCTTATTTTTTAAACTATTTTTTCATAGTTTTTATTTATTTTTACAACATTATTTGCGAGGTGTTAATATTTACACGTATATTCATAGGTATATATACATGTATTATATATATTTAGATTTTATTTTTATGTTTATAATACTTTGTATCATATTTACATATTTTATATATTTTATTCTGTAATTTTGGATTTAAAAACATGTATTTATGTATTAATTACATATGAGTAATGATGCTAATTTGTACAAGTTAGTAGTATTTACAAGTGTTATATTAGGGATTTAAAGGCAAAATGGAAGAATAAAGATAGATGATTGGATTTTCATCAACCATCCTTGACCATCAAGAATGCAGAAGTGATTTTCTAGACGAAGCAAACAAAACATTCCCGAAAAACATGAAATGGAAAAAAAATAAACAAACAAAACTCAATTCCCCGCTGTCTGGTTACAGATGATCGTGCCACCCAAAACAACACTCTCCATCCTTTCAAATTTTATTTGAGGTCTCGACCAAACCTTTTCAGTTACATACCCAAGATTACACCCGAGCAATCTCACAACTACCATGGTAATCAACCATGAGTTCACCAACCATAAAGCTTCAGCTTGTTGCGTTAACCACACATAACCTGAATTTTAACTACAACACAAAGCCATTTCACAATCTCCATAACCTCCAACCACTCCTAGAAACCACGAAACCATAAAGACATCGTGTAGAAAACCATTCAAAATTTTGGGAAAATCTATCGTTGACGACATGTTGATGAGTAATCACTACGTGTACTCATCTCCAAGAACCTTAATCAAAGGCAACTAGAGATTGACCCATGTTTCATCGAACCAAACCCACTGTTGATTCAAACACTTGGAGATCTAAGACCAAGGGTCCAATCTTAGAAGGCTTGCAATGTCCAACAAACCGGATCTAGAAATCATTGTATCGACTGTTGTCGTGATGCTCGGTACGTAATCCCAGCGGATCAACAACAATTAACCCACAAATAGATAAATGATAAGAAATGCAAATGTATGAGCTAAAATTTGTTATAACTCTAGAAAAAATTGTCTAGTAATAAGCAATGTAGAGGTTGAACTCTGGGAATGAATTGTATAGATTGGGATTTAATATTAGTTGTTTTAATTAATATCAAGTCCTTGTTTATTTTATTTTTGTAATTTTCTCTTTTTATAATTTTTATGGTTTTTTAATGTATTATTTATGGATTTTTAATTGTTTTATATTAAAAATATTATTTTTTTGTGATTTATTTATTTTTTATTTTGCAAAATTTTACTTTATTTTTAATTTTTAAATAAAATATATATTTGTGTATAATTAAAGTAGTATTATAGACAATGTAACTATTATATAAGTATTATAGTACATATACAGTAATATAGTTTTAAATATACATAAACATAGTAAAAATTCATAACATAAAATATTCTTGTGATTTTTATATTTTTGGTAATTTTGTGGAACTTTCTACTAATATTTATGTATTTTTAAAATATTTAATATCAAAAAGTAAATAGAATAATTATCCACTATTGTTTTAGGTTTAATAAATATAAATATGTTCAAAATTCACCAAAAATCTATATATAGTAGATATTATATAAAAAGATTCGGCGATAGAAAATATATTTTTTATTTTTAAAGAATTTTTCTATTTTATAAGATTTTTATAGTTGTGTAATTTTTAGGTTTTCTAATAATTTGTATTTTTAGTGATTTTTGGTTATGTGGTAGAATATACAATAATATATCTAATATATTTTTATGGGAATTTTTAGAGGTATTTTCTAACTTTTTAAGATTTTAATATATTGACAGGTAATAAAAACATTTTTTGTACGTTCGATAAACAGGAAAAATAGTTAAAATGCTATGTGTATGTGATCAGGCAATATTACAGGCACTTATATTAATTTTCCTACTATATTTTAGCAATAAAAATATTTAATATACAGGAAATAGACAAAAATAAAAGGGATTTTATCACTTGTGCCCCTCCGAGATATCGCAATATCAGTTATGCCCCTATCTTTTTGGTAATATCAGTTGTGCCCCTCAAAACTTGCTCCGTCATCACTTGTGCCCTTCCGTCAGATTGACCGTCAATGAGTTGACTTAACCATGGTTTTTTCAAACCTCGGTGCAGTTAAGAGGGGTATTATTGTCCACACATCTTCTTCATCTTCTTCCTCCTCCATTTGTTCTTCTTCCTCTCTTCATAATTTCTCTCTCCTATTTGCACCTTCATGCATCCATCGAATCCTTAAAATTTTTGCATTTCCACGGATATATCACTCATTACGGATCAAATGGTGAATTTTATTGAATTTTTTGGTGACTTTTCATGAATCAATTAATCGAAAATTTATCTAAATGCTGAAAGCCCTGGGGGCTGACCTGGGGCGGCGGGCTATGGGCGACGAGTCTAGGGGCGACCTGGGGGTGGGGGAGGCCGACAGGGGGGCGACCTGGGGCGGCGAGGCTAGGGGGCGCAGGGAGGAGGCCGGCAGGGGGATAGGCGTGTCGTGGGGATGAAGATGCACAGGGTGAAGGGGAACTGGGCGGCGGCGGAGGAGGTGGAGAGGGCGGGCCTCGCCCACTATTGCGGCGGAGATGTCGCTGGCAGAGACCAGGGAGCCCTCAGAGGCGAGGGGGATGGAGAGACTGCCCGTGTCGCAGCCGCCATCGCAGATGGTGACGCCCTCGAGGGGGCCGCCGTCGCGGAGCCGGTGCCGAGGAGGGTGAGCGCCGCGGAGGGGAGTCATCCAAGGGAGGCCGTCGGAGATGAAGATGGGGGAGGGCGAGGGTGCGGGTGGTGGGTCTGGTGGAGCGACGGAGGGTATGGAGGGGAGAGGTGGAGGGGAGGAGGGCTGTGAAGGACGCCATTGGTGTTGTGGGTCGAGGTGTGGTGGAGCTCAAGTTCCTGGGTGTAGTGTGGCCCAGGAGGTGGGGGAGCAGGGGGCGGTGCCGGGGAGGGGGTGGTGGGCTGGGAGGAGGTGCGGGGGGAGGAGGTGCGGCATCGAGGAGGGGAGAGGGTGCGGGGCTGGGCGACGCGGGGCAGGGGCAGAGGCGGCGGGTTGGGAGGAGGTGCGTGAAGCTCGGGGCGGAGCTAGGCGGCGTGGGGCAGGGGCGGGGGCGGAGAGGGAGGAGTAGGAGGTTGGAGGAGGAGGAAAAGGATGGGGGAAGAGGAGGAAGAAGAAGATAATGAGGAAAATGGTGTCAAATGACCACTTAACCATTTTTTTAAAGATAATTCCGCTTATGTCCTCGAAGTTAACGTCTGTTTGCACTGTAGATGGACGGTCACTAACCCGAGGGGCACAAGTGATAAAATAGCAAGTTTTGAGGGGCACAACTGATATTACCAAAAAGATAGGGGCATAACTGATATTGCGATATCTCGAAGGGGCACAAGTGATAAAATCCCAAAATAAAATACTTCAATTTAAAGGTTCTATTGGCAAACTATATAAACTTTAGGATTTTTATCACTTATGCCCCTTTGAGATATTCCAATTTCAGTTATGCCCCTCCCTTTTTAAGAATATCAGTTGTGCCCCTGACTTCTTGCCATTCTATCACTTGTACCCTTCCGTAACTTCAGCCATCACATAGTTGAACATAACCATGATTTTTTGAAACTATGGTACGGTTAAGAGGGACATAACCGTCCAAGTACTTAAGTATCACAAATTTGCATAACCCATTTCTTAACCAACCAATTCTCACACATATATTAACTAATTAGTAGTAAAAAACTGCACGTATCCCCCAAATTGGTCTCGTCGAGGATGACGCAGCAGCTGGCGCCCTCGATCAACCTCTCACAGAGGGACCCGCCACTGCCCCTGATGTGGTTGAGGTGGGAGTCGACCTCGTTGGCACCATCTACGCAAGATAAGCCCCCAATGGGTGGAAGAGGTAGGAACGAGACCCTGCCAAGGTAGCGAAGATGAAGGAGCGAGAGAAGGAGTCCAAACTGCTTGAGAGCTTTCTGTTTGCTTCGCTATACTATAAGGTTGAATTCGGGAAGGAATTGGACCCCAATGCTGATGTGTCACTGTTCTTCACGTAGAGATCCTCGAGAATGGACGCGATTGTATACAAGGACGACTTGAATCTGGAAGATGGCGACATAATTGGGAAGGTCTGAGCTGAAAAGGCCTCATCTTGGGTGGACGAGGAGGAGAATGTGATAGTCGATACAATAAAGGTGAACCGATTGAGGAAGTTAAAGAAGGCAAAAGATGAGGGATCGATCTCGGGCAAGGATTATGTCAACAAGCTCAGAGCTTACCATGCCAAGTTAAATCTCAGACAGAGTGGGTGCAGACCATGTCGAGGGCAAGGCATGCCTCTAGCTTCGATGATGACTCAGAGGATGAGAACGGGATCACTGTGTCATGTGGATACAAGGGTGCGAGTTCAGCGATATTCTTCAGATAAATGAAGAGCTAGTTGTAAAGAGCGGTGATGTTGGAGTACTCCAGGCTCTTGAATGCCAATTCCTTCGAACCTTTAGATGTACGATAAACTTGGTGGAATTCCACAGGAATGCTCAGTTGCTTCTGACTAACGATCTTGACAAGCGTTTAAGGTTCTTCCAAATCAATGAAAAGAGGAACACCATGATTCAGAGCATCTTCATTGAAGATTGCCCGATTTAAGAGTCATTATTTTTACCAAATGGATCTCAAGTTATAATGGCAGGGAGGAGGACATTCTTTTACAGCTTTGATTTGTTCCAGGCTAAGGTCAACAAGATTGGTCCTTTAACTCGCCGATAGGGGAAGAGCTTGAATCTTTCAAAGTCTCTCCTGATTCGAACACTACAACATTCATTGGCAATGAGGGATACATTTTGTTGGTCTCATCGAAAATGAAAGAACTGGTTGGAACCGTGAAAATGAATGGCATTGCTTTCACACTCGTTTTTGTGGATGAGCTCGAGGTGGAGCTTGAGGGCATAGGGGGAGTTGCGGGTGCGGAGGGGGAGGTGTGGAGGCAGAGTTTGGGGGCGTGGGGGAAGGTGTGGGGGCATAGGTGGAGGTGTGGAGGGCAAAGGGGGAGGTGTGGGGCGGGGGGAGGATGTATAGGCGGAGGAGGAGCTGGGATGGAGGGGGAGGCTGGGGAGGAGGAAGAGATGAGGAGGAAGAAGATGGGGGAGGAGGAAGAAAGGGATGGACTTTTTAGTCTATTTTTTAATGTTAATTCAAGTTGTGTCCTCAAAGTTAACGTCCGTTTACATTGGAGATGGACAACAACTAATCTGAGGGGCACAGGTGATAAAACGACAAGAAGTCGGGGGCACAACTGATATTCCCAAAAAGGGAGAGGAATAACTGAAATTGCAATATCTCAGAGGGGCACAAGTGATAAAAACCCTAAATTTTAATTGCAATTTAAAAATAGATACAAAACAATAGAATAAGTATTGCAAATATCCTCTTGCCTCACATGGGACGGCATATGAGGTGACATGGATTGAACTAAAATGTAATTACAATAATTCTCTGGAGTCCAGTTGCAATTTTTATATAGAATGTAAACTAAATTAAATATTTACAGGACTATTTTTAAACTACAAAAAGTGGTGGGGATTTCTTGTAACTTACCCCTAAAGTGTGTTGATCTAACTGCGATGAGTGCTTCACTTAACCGCGTGGCACATACAGAACGGTCGATACCCCTTCGGCGATGCTCGATTCAGATCAGATCTGGGATTCCATTGGACGACTGAAGTGTGGATCGATCGTGTGGCTATCATTTAATATGGAGCACCCTCAAGATCGGATAGTTACTGATATCCACGAAGAACAAGGAAGAACATGAGGGGTCCTCCTTCTATTAGCAAAATCTCAAGCCTCCGATCACCTCCTTTGCTGATGAGGTGCTCGATATTTTTAAGAAGACATTCTGCAGTGGAAGATGAGTCTAGACCCCATCGAAGGGGACCTGATAACCCGTGGCAGTGCAAGCACCCGGAGGTTTCTATGCAAGCTCGAATCGACCCCAGAAAGGGTACCTTGAAGGCTCAGATATGTACCAAAAAGTAGGGGGACCAGGGCAAATAGAATGGGCCCTTTATTGGGTGGATGTGAACGACGATAAGTCAAAATGGGTCCTCCCTGACGAAAGTAGGGGAGGAAGGATCAGGGACTTTGACCTTAGCAAGATCAAGGGTGTAGGAGATGGTCATACCACAAAGAAGTGAATGGGGGAAGGAGATAGAGGCAGAGATGGGTAAGAACATGGTGTGTAGCATCCTAAACAGTAGCTGGAGCTTAGAGCTCCAGTGTTAGATTTTTTGATTTTTTAGCTAAATTCAGTGAAATTAGATGAAACAAACAAAGCAGCTACACTAAGAATTAAAAGATGATGACAAAATGATAGAAAATAGGAGCCCATGGTCGAGAAGTCCTTGAACTAGAGGCTCACATGGAGTATCTTTGGCGAAGTGTGAATCGGGTCCAAAACCCTTCCTCCTTGTTGTGGATTGAAGGCTATAACCTCCTATCACAAGTGGCCACCTTTAGATTCCAGTCCAAGGGGCTAAAAGTGAATATGGATCTATTAAAATTCGAATTGGTGGCATTGGAGTTCTTTTTATAGCGAGGGCAGAGTCTTTTGGGAGATGAATTGCATGATGATCTGTAGGGGTTTGTGAAGGCTAAGGATCTAGTGCGGATTGGGGGAGTTGAAGCTGCATGATGTTGGGGGCTCGAGAAAAATGGAGGAGTGGAGGAAGAGTTGGAAAATGGAGAAAAGGTGTAGGTGAGCATTCTGACAGAGTCAGAAGATCGGGAGGTACAGTTGACCTGAGGTCAACTTTTGGAGAGCCCTTATTGTACCACATCAGCCAGATGAGGACAAAACAAGAGCTAAATGGATTATTAATTCAATAATAATTATAAGATGATTTTATTAAATAAAACTCAAAACATAAAAAGTGTTTCTTTTTGTCAAACTATTTTATGGGTACTTTTATTTATTTATACCACCTTATTTATTAGGTGTTAATTTTGAAAAGGAAGAATATAGGTATATTTACATATGTTTAGGTATTTTATTTTAATTTTATATTTTAAATTTCTATTATCATGTGTACATATTTTGTACTTTATGTTATAATTAACTACATATTAACATATTTTTATTTTATTTTTCTAATTTTATTTTCATACCTAAATAATTATGTATATATATTTTATATGTATAGTATGCCTATGTATTTCAACACATTATTTATTTTGAATGCTTTAACTATTTTATTCTATGTTTATATTTTTAATAAGTTTTAAATAAAAATTAAAATTATCTAAAATATGAGAATAATAAAAATATAAAGAATAAAATATATGGGCAAAGTAATAGATACATAGTACAATGGGACCCCAGAAATCCGACTTCTGCATTTTACCTCAATTTTAATGAAATCAACTTCATTAAATATATAATTTAATTTAGACTACAATGGAAGTGAGTTTGGTGAATTTTGAGTTCATATGGAGAAGATATAGGTCTATGAAGTTCGGTTTACGGCTTTTTCATCTGTGTATCCCAGTTGTACAGTATGTTATTTTTATTTGGAAATATTTTTTGTAATTTTCAATGTATTTTTATGTACAAGTTTCATGTAATTCATTTTATTATCTGAGGTGTATAAAATGAAGAATAAAATACAACAAAAAGGTATTGAAAAGTAAAGATTATGGTTTAATATACAGTGTATTGACCCTTATCTCTCCCTACTTTATTCTTAGTATACCAAGAAATATTGACTTGGTCTCGAGATTTAGGGTCATTTAGTATTTTTGATACTTCATTTATTTTTCTTTTCTTTATTCTTGCATTTTGGATTTAGTGATATACAATTATGCACTAATCACAAATGAATGAAGAGTGTTAATTGTACAATTTATCGATAGTTACATGTTTTTTGATAGGAATTTAAAGATACAACAACAACAAAGCTTTTTCCCACAATTAAGTAGGGTCGGCTACATGGATTCTTCGCCTCCATTCAGATCTATCTTGGGTCAATCCCAGGCTTATATCCACAAAACTAAGATCCCTTCGTATGGTCTCTTTCCAACACTTCTTGGGTCGTCCTCGTCCTCTCTTAGCCGGCTCAACATCCCAACACTCGCATCTCCTAACTGGTGCATCATCTGATCTTCTTTGCAAATGTCCAAACCATCTTACTATTTTCTCGCATCTTATCCTCGATCGGAGCTACACCAACTTTCTTTCTGATTACATCATTCCGAATCCGATCTTTACGTGTGTGTCCACACATCCACCTTAACATTTTCATTTCTGCTACATTCATTCTTTGCACATGTTTATGGTTCACAGGCCAACATTCGGATCCATAAAGCATAGCAGCTCTCACGGCTAAAGGAATTTTCTTATCACAGAGAACAATAGAGGCTCCTCTCCACTTTAGCCAGCCGGTATTTATTCTATTAGTAACATATCCATCAATTTCCCCATCAATAGCCGGCATTCAGGAGTCTCTCTTCTGAATGTTATCGTCACCAATCTTCACCTCGATTCCTTCACCATTGCTTCCATCAAAGGTTCACTCCATATATTCCGTCTTAGCCCTACTTATACGAAATCCTTTACTCTCCAACTCATGTCTCCAGACCTCAAGCTTCTCATTTACTCCATCTCTAGTCTCGTCAATTAACACAATATCATCAGCAAATAACATACACCAAGGTAACTCATCCTGAATGTGACTTGTCAACTTGTCCATAATCAAAGTAAAAAGAAATGGACTCAAAGCAGAACCTTGAGTAAACCAATGTTGAAGTCAAAATATCCAGTCTTCCCAGACGGGGTCCTTACACAAGATAAAGCCCTATCATACATGTCCTTTATGAGGTTAATGTATAGGACATGTACTTGTCTCTTCTTCAACACTTTCCACAATATCTCTCGTGGGACAGAATTATAAGCCTTCTCCAAATCAATAAAGATCATGTGGAGGTTCTTCCTTTTAGCTCTATAAATCTCCATTGTTCTCCTCAGCAAATGGATGGCTTCAATCGTTGAGCGACCTGACATGAATCCGAATTGGTTTTCTTTTACATTGGAAACTTACCTCAACCTTCTTTCGATCACATGTTCCCAAATTTTCATAGTGTGACTCATCATCTTGATACCTCTATAATTTGAAAAATTTTGAATGTCTCCTTTATTCTTATAAAGAGGCACCACGATACTCCTCCTCCAATCTTCATGCATTTTCTTGCTTCGCCAAATAACATTGAATAGATTCATAAGCCAAGTCAAACCATGCTCACCTAAAACTCTCCATACTTCTACAGGGATGTCATCCGATCCTACACCTTTCCCGGGTCTCATAACCTCCAAAGCCTCCTCTACTTCCTTTCTTTGTATCCGTCTATAGCTTGCACGATTAAAATAACTTTCACTACAAGCTAGATCACCCAAAGTGATCTCTCTATTTCCTTCCCCACTGAAAAGTTTATGGAAGTACTGCTCCCACCTAGTCTTTATATCCTTCTGAGTAACAAGCACATGACCTTCCTCGTCCTTAATGCATCTTACTTGAGAAAGGTCTTTGGTCTTTCTTTCCCTTGCTTTGGCCAACCTGAATATATCCTTCTGTCCCTCCTTAGAGTCAAGATTTTTATACAAAACTTCATAAGCATTTGATTTAGCTTCGCTTACGGCCTTCTTTGCTTCCTTCTTCGCTATTTTGTAGTTTGTGATAGTTTCCTCTATTTTATCCTTAGACATAGCTTTAAAGCAAGCTCTTTTTATTTTTAGCTTCTCTTGTACCCCTTCACTCCACCACCAAGCCTCCTTTTGACCTGGAGCTCCTCCGTTTGACTCGCCTAGCATCTCTTTGGCTACCTTTCGGATACACGATGCTACTGCCTCCCACATCTCATTTGCACTACCGCTACAATCCGAAGATAAGTCTTCTAAAACCTTCTCCCTAAAGCTCGCTTGCTTCAGTGGAAGATTCCACCATCTAGTTCTAGTTATCTTAGAAACCCTCCTTTTCTTTACCAGCCCTTTCATTTGTACATCCAAGACTAACAAACGATGTTGGGTTGTCAAACTCTCTCCTGGGATTACTTTGCAGTATTTATAACACAACCGGACTCTTCTCCTCAACGCAAAGTAATCTATCTGTGTTCTAGTTGGCCCACTCTTATAAGTAATTAAATGTTCCTCCCTTTTCTTGAAGAAAGTGTTTGCTATGAAAAGATCATATGTCGTTGCAAAATCCAGGATAGCTTTTCCCTCTTCATTTCTATCTCCAAAACCATGTCCTCCATGAACACTAGCATACCCTGAAGCATCTTTTCCCACGTGTCCATTAAAATCTCCACCGATGCAAATCATCTCTCTTTGTGGGATTCCTTGTAGACTCTTATCCGAATCCTCCTAAAAAGCTGGTTTAGTCATTTCATCTAAACCAATTTGTGGTTCATAAACTGAGATGATATTCAGAATTTCTTCTTCAAGCACCAATTTTAGCAAAGCAATTCGATCCTCGAATCTTTTCACCTCAACCACACAATCCTTCAAATCCTTATGAACAACTACTCCAACACCGTTTCCACACTTATCTTTACCTGAATACCAAAGTTTAAAGCCTGTCTTCTCAATCTCCCTTGCTTTCTCTCCAACCCATTTAGTCTCTTGAAGACATAGTATATGAATCTTCCTTCTTTCCATCGTATCGACTATCTCCATCAACTTTCCAGTTAAAGTGCCAATATTCCAACTATCAATCCGCAACTTCCATTGCAATCTCTTTTGGACTAACTTTTTTACTCGCATCGTCCATTATGCGAGAACCCTTGTAAATTTTGGACTGCATCCGGGCGGTGATGCAATGGAACTAGCTTAATTACCTGCATGCGTTCCTCATGCGGGAACCCTTGAAAATTTTAAACTACATCCAGGCTGCGATGTAGCGGCCCTTGCTCATTTTCCATTGCATTCGGGTGATGCAACGCGTCGCAAGATAGGAATTTAAAGATAAAATGGAATAATAAAGCTAGATGAATGGCTATTCATCTCGTCTTATACTTACATTTGCTAGTTCCTAGCAAACATTTATTAGAAGAATAAGTGGCGAAAAAGACAAAATAAATAAAAGGAAAATAAATAAAGTTAGAATGATTATAAAATTTAAATTTGTCTTTACAAAATAAAAGTTTAGACCTCAGTCAAGATCTTTGGATTGTTAGTTTGTTCAGAATAAGTCTCTTCATACACAAATCCTTATGACTAAGAGTCTTACTTGTACAGTGAAAGTGTATGTAACTCTTCTCATTAGAAATATCAAGGAACAATCTCCCTTAACAAGATAACCGTAATTTCCCAATCTAGCTACTCTTTCCTCGAGGATCAGAGTATTCCCTTCTAAGTTCAAGTGCAACCGGCTCAAGAAGATGGGGTAGAGAGAATAATGGATTGTGACAGGTGTAGTCACATATCCTATGGAGCTTAACCGATGTAGCCAAGTCTCCTGCTATAGGCAATCTTGAGATATCTATCTTTGAAACACAATACCTTGCTTTTTTTCATATATACTCTGACGGGGTTGAATTTTTCATTGACTTTTCCCGTCTATTCTTTTTAGAGTTTTTGATTTTGCATTTTACTATATAGAGAATCATTTACATAAGGAATTTTTCCTCTTAAGACAGTAGACTATCCCTTTTTTAAAGCTTTATTGCAACCCACAACAACTTTTCATTAGACGTCCATACCACTAGACCGAGTTGGAGGGCACTGGCCACCTATGGCGACTACGTATGTTTCCATACGTGTGCTTCCTCAAGAGAAAGAATGATGCCCTCACCACCTCCTCAGTGTTGAGCTAGGTTCAAAATGCGGTGTTTAAGTTTGGTAATTATCAGCAAGA
Organism: Ottelia alismoides; assembly: GCA_037367405.1. Lineage (NCBI taxonomy): Eukaryota > Viridiplantae > Streptophyta > Magnoliopsida > Alismatales > Hydrocharitaceae > Ottelia > Ottelia alismoides. The sequence goes on along the minus strand of JAZKJV010010314.1, from coordinate 170,695 downwards.
GTCGTGTGTGTGCTTCAAAATACTCTACATAGGCTAATCAAGACGACATGTGAGCATAGTCTTGTGGACTTAAAGAATTAGGTCTCATTGACTTGAAAAGTCTTAATTATAGTTCCTATAAGGTTCTTCTGAAAGTAAATGTATTAAGGTATAGACCAAGCTCTAATCTTCAGATTTTACTTAAACTTCACTTGTCAAAATCAATCAGAAAAATGTTTATGCAATGCAAGAAAGTATTTTTTCGAAGAATAGCTTCTGGTTTTAACTGTTTATGGATTTGAAAAAGTTTTGCAAATTTTTATGGAATTTTGAAAAAAATTCTAGTTTTTAGGATTTTTTGGAATTTTGCAATTTTTTATGGGATTTTTGAAAAGGGGTTAGTAGATTAGATGTATTTGTATATTGACAAAGGCTTTATAGTAGTTATTTATGGGTTTTCAATACAAGAATATAGATATGGGTATGCACATCTTTTAATTGGAGCATTTTTACAAGTATACTATTTACAAGGTGTTCAAAATAATTTGAAAAACATTTTTGCAAATATTTTATGAACATATTGAAAACTTATTTTGCAAAAATATTTTACAAAGAATTTTTTTAAAAACATTTTTAAAAATAATTTTTGTAAATCTTTTACTGACATTTATAAAGAGATTATTTTTCAATTAATATGAAAGTATTTTACAAATATTTTTTAAGGTTTTAAAAAGATTTTTCCAAATGTTTTACAACCATTTTTCAAATCATTTTGTAAAACAGTTTCAAACCATATTATATAAAAAAAATTCAAAAAAATTTATACATATTTGCAAGAATTTATTCTTTATAGTCGATTTATTGCATACCCATACCTACTATAGCATAGTAGTAATATTTATTAAAAATATGAAAGTACAAGTTATGGCTAACGTGTGTATGTATATAGATATGTATAACATATGTACGACCCCCATATACTTAGATCGAACTGTGTCCACATAGTGATCAAAGAGCAATAAGGAAGACATAACTTGTGCTGAGTATAAAAGAATCTATACTGCAATGACATTAAGAGATGAGTATGATCTGGGAGTTAGGATGCTACACCATTGGATTCGGATACCATCGAATCAAGGGTCATATGAGTTGAGACCGTCCTTTATTTCACTGCTTCCCAAGTTCTATGGGAACACTTCAGAGAATCCATTCACATTTCTATAGGAGTTTGAGATGATATGTGGAACAACGAGCTACCCATGAGTTGCATAGGAGGCTATACGCCTCAAGGCCTTCCTCTTCACCTTAGAAGATAAGGCTCTTTACTTGTTGAGTCACTTCGGGAGGGAGATATCTACATAGGACGATCTGAAGTCCACATTCCTACGTAAATACTTTCCACTGGGATGGCCGAACATGATGAGGAGTCATATCTCCAACTTTACAGAGCTTCCACAAGAGTCATTCCATGAGCATGTTATATATTCAAGGATTTGACTGAGAGATGCCCTCATCACGAGATACCTTTGAAGGTGCTTATTTAGAATTATTTTGGAGGACTCCAACTGGACGTTCAAGGCCTAGTGAGCACCGCATTTGGTGGTAGTTATTTGAATTGGGATGCAGAGTCAGTTTGGTCCATCTTTGAGGGGATGACAGAGAATTCACGTGTTGTTGACTCTACTTGGGCATTCCAGAAAGGCCCACAGCAACCACACCAGAGAGATCATCATAAAGTGGCACATGTCTCAAAGTCTGATTCACGATCCTACATGGGATTCATTAGTGAGAAGATTACACTTGTCGACATGATTCAGAAGCAAGTCCAAAAATTACATCCTCTACGAGAGTTGGAGAAACTCTAATCACTCTCTTAGTATTTGAGAGATTTGACGAAGAAGGTAACCAAACTACAGCTTCAGTACCGGCAGTCGTGTCCTTATTCTACTTCCCATCATGTATGGAGATCTTTACCTGCTCCTCCCACCCGTCAGATTCAGTAAATTCAGAGCGAGTTGGTTCATCCTACTGGGCCTCCATAGTTGGCTTGGCATGAGGATCTGTCCAATGCCAACGTGAGTCAGATAACTATCCCTATTGATGATGTTATTGATTCTCACTCCACTCTTTAGATCAATGAGATGTACGCTCATGTTCAGTCACCAACACACTTTGCTCCTCAGAGCATACACCAGAAACAAGAACAACACATACATGCATAGTATGGACGTCCACCTCCACATTTCCCGCACCGTCAACCTTACACGCAGCAACAGTCTCATCAGCATGCATATTAGAGACCAAATTCATATCAATATCCTACTACGCATTCACATGCTTATCAACACCATTAGCAGCAGCAATCTTCTTTTACACCATAGAGGTCTCCTCAGCCTTATACCCCACACTAGCACACTCTTAGGCAGGAGAGAGTAGATAGTCAGAGACAACATACTGAGTCAAAGATATCTTCACAGCCCTAGCACTGAACCAAATCATGGATATGTTGAGCATGCTTAAAAAACGCATAGGACTTAGATGGATCAGGTTAACCATCATCTAGATGAGTTATCCTTGCCAAAGAGCACTCTCCTAGCACAACCTCGGATGAACTCGTGTAACAAGAGGTGGCATTCAGATGAGGTAGACACCACCACAGGTATGGTACTTTTCCTGAATTTTTATCTAACTTCATTCGTCTCAAGAGAAGTACACATCCACGAGCAACTAATCTAGAGGAGGAGAGGGCACATGATGAGGAGCAAGAGCCAATCCATGGCGATCCTAATCATACACATTCTGACGTTGAGGAGGAGGACCACTACGATGAGGATCAACATGATTTCCATGATGATACCATTCAAGTGAGCGATACATACATTATTGATATGGACACTGGCAATTCAGACGATGATACCACTCCATGCCATAGAGAGACTCCTGATGATTCTATTTTTTCTAGTATTTTGGAGTTTTGTACATATTTTTGACTCCCATTGTGCATGTTGATTCTCATATTTATATAAATGAAAATAAAAAAAGAAAGTTTTGTTGTTCCTGAGTTTGTTCCTTTTCCTGATACTTTGTATGGAAAAGGAAAACAAATCCAAAAAGAATGAGGTTACTCCTGAGATAGAGAAATTTCTTAAAGATCAAATCTTTTTGAAGATCATGCTCCATGATGCCTTGCATCATTTCCCTACTCTCAAGCAACAATTGAAGAATAAATGTACCATGTGTAGGAAGAAGAAATCACATACAGAGAAGCACATATTAATCAAGGCTAGATCTTGTGCCATACATAACATATTGCCAATGAAGAACAAAGATTCAGGAGCACATTATGTCAGATGCGAGATTTCCCATGAAACATTCGATCGTACTCTCTTAGATAATAGTTCCTCAATCAATTTGTTAATATCTTGTTTACTCGACAAGCTCATGTTAGGTCCTCTTTAGAAATTCTGCATGATTCTTCAGTTTGTTGATATATCAATAAAGAGCCCTAGGGGCATTTTGAGGAACCTTATCGTGATCGTGCAGGGCATGCATTTCTGAGTGGACTTTACTTTCCTGGACATGGATTGCTCCATATAGTTACACTCACCCGATCATTCTTGGGAGGCCTTTCTTGGAGATCTCGAAGGCCCTCTTCGATTATGATACAGGGAAGGTATCTTTTTGCTCTGAGGGTGAAAAGATACAAATAGAGATGGCGGGAGAATAATCTACATCCAGTGCTGCGTCTGCAACCAGTTCAGATTCTTTGAGTTCCTTAGCCACATGTGATTACATGGATGAGGTTCGCTTTGACAACCTTCAGAGGTATCAAGTAGAGACCCATGATCTAAGCAGAGGATGGGTCCAAGACTATAGTTAAAAGTTCTTCTGACGGTACACTATATTTTAGCATGGATGATGAGAAGATGGAGAAAATACTTGATGAGATTATTACAAATATTCCAGATTTTTAGAGTTTAAATGATTCCTCCACTTCAGATGAGCTAGAGATTGATTTCCATTTAGCTGAGTTTTTTCCTCCAATCATTTTGAGGATGAGCACAATGGAGAGTCGTATGATTTTTTAGACATCTTCTGTAGTCCGACTCTGGAGCATATTGAGATGGTGGATAACCATATTTCAGACACATCTACCACATCACAAACACCAGTACACATATAGATGAGAATACAACAAAACTAGAGTCCACCTTTGCAGAACTGAAGACCTTGCTACTAAATATGAAGTATGCTTTCCTTACGGGTCCACATCGACAGTTTCTAATCATCAGCTTATCTTTGATCAAAGAGCAAGAATCTCATCTAATGGAGATTCTTGAAAGAAATAGCAAGGCCATTGGGTGGAGTCTATTCGATCTCCGTGGGATAAATCAAGTTTTGTGCTCTCATCATATCTATCTCGGTCATGACAACAAACCTTCTAGAGTATTTCAACACAGGATGAATCTAGTTTTACAAGATGATGTCAAGAAAGAGATTATGAAATGGTGTGATGCGGGGTTCTTATCCTATCTCCAACTCTAAATGGGTTAGCCCATTACATGTTGTCTCGAAGAAGTCAGGAATTTATATGTTAAAAATGAGAGTGGAGTCGAGATTCCAAAGAGAGTAACCATGTTGTGGCGGGTGTGAATTGATTACATGAAATTGAACGTTGTGATGAAAAAGGACCACTTCCCTTTGCCTTTTATAGACCATGTCATAGAGAGGTTGGCAAGAAAGGAGTACTTCTATTTCCTTGATGGTTACTCTAGATACAACCAGGTTACTATTGCTCCTGAGAACCAAGAGAAGACTACCTTTACATGTCCCTTTGGCACGTATGCTTTTAGACATCTAACCTTTGGTTTGTGTAATACCCCTGCTACAATCCAGAGGTGCATGCTTGCCATTTTTGTAGTCTGGAATTTTTACAATAAGAAATCAATGGATCAAATAAATAACTATACAAAGAGTGGCAGAAAAATTAGGCTACGCTCATTACTTCCCGACAACGGCGCCATCTGATAGACCTGAAACCATCATCGATCGTGTGTTCCACACAAGGCAGGAACACCGTCGTCGAGGTAACCGACAAAGGCCTTAGATTTAATCAGCAATTAATCCACAATATCCATAATTAAATTGATAGCAAAATTTTGGTATTAAAATTTATTTTCTCCACCATAAAGTGCATAACAAGCAAGCGTGTAGAGATCAAACCACTAAGAGCAATACAAGTAGCCTATGGTTTTCTTTTATGTACAAACCAAGTCACTCATTAAGGATACGTCCTTTTTATGGGTTTTTAATTTTTATAATTTTGTTATTTTTTGTTTTATAATTTTGTATTTTCTTTTTATATTTTTTTGGAATTTCTTTTTCTTTTAATAATAAGCTATATATAGGTTATATATACAATGTAAACTAGAGTTGCAATAAAAATTAATAAAAACAATAAAAAATAAGAAAATAAAATATTTTTTGGGTTTTAATAATTTTTTTACTATTTTTGGTATTTTCCAGAATTTTTTGCTAATTTTTATATATTTTTTAAAGTCAAAAGTATCCCTAATAAGGGATTAATTAAATACCCGAAACTGATTTGAGTTTTAAAAAAAGTAAATAAATCCTAAAATTACCCAAATAATTTTTATATATAAATATTTATATAAATAAAATTATAAACCAGAAAAAGATATTTTTGGATTTGTTAAGCATTTTTAAATTTTTTATAAAATATTTTGGGGTTTTTTTAGATTTTTAGACTTTTTGTTTTTGCAATTTTTAGTAATTTTTGGTTTGTAATTAAAATACGATAAAATATACCATATATATATTTTTTTGAATTTTTAGAGATGTTTTTATATTTTTTGGTATTTTCAAAGTTAAACAGGGAATATATGGCTCCTATTTGATTTTTAAATAAATCATCAAATGCTAAAAAATGCCAAACAAATATAGAGCATGAAAATACATGGCAAAACACATCTAACTCTATTTTTTGTGAATTTTTAGGAACATATTAGCTATTTTTATGAAATAGAGAAAAACTACAAAAATACATGTCCTAGCAAGGGCGCAAATGCAATAGAAATGAAGTCCAAGGGACTCTGTGCAAATTTGCGAAAAATATACAACATTAACAAATTTTTATTGGATTAATAAATAATTACAAAAATGATAGGATCAATCATGCAATTTGCCCATCACGTGGGACTACACATGACGTAGGCTGGGAGGGACCAGTATGCAAATAACAGAATGTTCGAGGACCTTCAAGCAATTTTCACAAAAATATATAACATGCATTTCATTTTATTGGACTTTTTGGAAATACAAACACTCGCAGGGGTATCCCTTCAATTTCGCCACCTCACGTGGCACGACACGTAAGGTGACGTGGACTGGACCCAAATGCAATTAAAATAAATACAAAGGCCTAGGTGAAAAATGTCCAATTTATTTATAATGCTACATTTTATTTACAGGACGAAATAATAAATACAAAAAGGTGGAGATGAGTGTGAAAATTACCCCAATAGGCGCGAATCGAACGTCGCTGAGCCATCACTCATCTATGTAACGCTCATCTAGTGGGACACCCTGGATTAAATCGATGGAGATGATCTGACGGTGAAGGATGGATCGATCCAACGATTCTGGTGCGATCTGGGGGCGGCTCATGATCGGACGACGCTAAAGCTACCAGGAGGAACATGTCAAGAACTTGCCTGGGGCAAGTTTTGATCCGTCCCCCTGATCTCTTCCGGCCATTTGGAATGCTCAGAGGTAGTGCAAAAGTGAGCAGGGGCTCCTCGACGTCAAGTGCATCCTTCAGAAGGCTCACCAGAGCTCGGACGACGACGGACGAGCTTTGAGAAAATAGGAGCTCCAGCGAGCCTTGGTTACTGTGAAGATCGACCCTTATGGGTCCTTTGGCCCTCCTATCCTGCAGATAACACATACGCAAGCAAAACGAGGCTCCGAGGGCCTTATTCGGGGTGGAATGAGGCGGCATGGGTCGGGCGGAGCTCCTCCAGCAAGCGACGGAGGTGGAGGAGCCGATCTCCAAATCAGGGTCGATCTGGGTGAGATGAGTGCGAGCAGGGCATAGGGAAGCGACTGGGGAAGGATATGAGGATGAAATCGGAGTCGGAGAGCAGATGGTTAAGTGCTGAGGGGCTCGCCGGAGCTCGACTCCGGCGAACTACGCATATGATCGATTAAGCTAATCTAACTAACTAGAAATCAATCTAAGAACTAGAAATTAAAGCTAAGTCTAATTGCAAGCAAAAAATAATAATAAGATGCATCTCTTATACCCAGAATGAATCAGGGAGCAGGGTCGCCGGCGCCGGCGACCGTGGATGCACCCCATCCTCCTAGAGCTCGGTCTGGCCTTGCCGAAGCACCTCATGTCACGAGGGATCCAACTCGACACAAGATTAGGGCTCTTAGACTCATAATGGTCACCAAAATTGAGAGGAGGAATGGAGGTTTTATTTATAGACCTAACACAACACCCTTATTGACTGGCCAAAACCAGGGATTTGGGCGTATGTAAACATGATTAGATATCATGGCGTGTATGTACAATGATCAATGATCATTTCGTATGAAGAAGACGAAGGTGATTGAGCGACGAGACTTCCAGGAAAAATATGCGAAATCGCGGGATTGGACATGTGCGTCATGTCTGGAAGCGGGGAATACAGTTGACCGCGGTCAACATTTGACGGCCAGTGATTGGTCCACGTCAGCACAAAATGAAAAAATCGGCTAACCAATTATTGATTTATTAATTACACCTAATAAATGATTATATTAATTTTTGATTATAGAATAAAATTTTTTTATTATTTAATGTAGTATTTTAATATGATTTTTATTTATTTTTTGATGTATTTTATTAGTAATTACTTTTCAATAGTGTATTTATAGGTATATTTGCCTATATTTTATACATTTTTAATTTTTATTTTGTATATTTTATTTTATTTTATATATTTATAAATTATTTTTATGAGTATAAATATTTTTTTGTATTTTTATATTGTTATTTGTACACTTAAATAAATAGATATGTGTAAAGTATATTCATAGGTATTTTACCTATGTTTTATATACATCTTTTTATTTTAATGAGTTTATTTTAGTTTTGTATTTTTAATAGAATATAGATAATATTCACACTATTATGAAAATATAAAGAATAAGGAAATAAAGGAATAAAATTTCCTTTTATTTATATACATATATAACATAGGTATCTTGTCTATGTGTTTTATAGACTTATTTTGTTTTACATTTTCTTTTTAGTTTTATTTTAATTTCAATATGTATATATGTTATGGATAATATTTACAAGATTATAAAAATATGAATATGTAAAAATAATAAATAATGAATATTTTAATCGGTATAATATACAATGAGGGTCAAAAACCTAACTTCCACACATTAACTCCAAAAAATATAAAACCACCACCATTAAATAACTTGTGAAAAATTATATACAATTAGAGTGATTTTGCTATGTTTTGAATCTTTATTTGAAAGATATGGGTCTGGGAAGTTGGATTTTTGGCTTTTTATTTTGTGTATAAAATGAACGCTGAGTATTATTCTTATGCAAACTCAATTTTATATTTTTATTTACATTACTACAACTTTATGTATAAAGTTTCTTCATTTGATGAATAAATAATAAAGAATAAAATAGGTGTCAGAATGCATAAATAATGAATTAAAGAATAGGGTTTTTATTCTATTTCTGGCCCTTATCTCCCCCTACTTTATTCCTTGTCGACCAACTCAATTCTTGACTTGATCTCGGGGTTCATGGCCGTAAAATATTTTCAATATTTTATTCCTTTTTCTTTTCTTCTCTTTATTCTATAATTTTGACATTAAAAACAGTATTATTTACACAATAAATGTAATAAATGCTGGATGCTATTTTGTACAAATTAATGCTATCTACATGCATTAGCTAGGGTCTTTAATGCCAAAATGATAGAATAAAGGTGATGAAATGGAGATTCATCAGTTCTCTGTTGTTATGGCTCCCGATGATGTCAGGTCGATGAGAGTACATCCGATGCAGGTTTGATGGTTGAGGGTTTCGTGTGATAGGTTTATGAGTAGGGTTAGGAGGCTAACGCTCTTGGCTATCGAGGAAGACTATGATGATAAGGTTGTCTGGAGTCAAATCTGGGTAGAGATAGATCGAATTGGCCAGACTCGTGGAGGTTTTGAGCTATGGTGACATCCAACGATAGGTCAGGTCTTGGATGAGGTACATGATAGGGTAGAGAAGGGAGAGGGAAGGGAGGAACAAGGGGAAGGAAATGGGAAAGGAATGTTGACCATGAGGTCAATGTATCTGGGTCTAATTGGTTAGAAGGAAGGAGTTGCGGGTTTGATTGGGAGATAAGGGGGGTTAAGTAGCGTTTGAGGTGGTCAAGTAAGAAGCTGACACATGTGTAAATTGATCGGGAACTTTGACCATGCATATAAAATGAGAGAGAATTTAGTTAAAAAAATCTAATTGATCCAAATGTAAAAAAATAACCAAAAGAGAATGTTGATAAAGAAGCCAAATTCAACCTAACTCAAATATGCATGCTATAATTTTTTCCTTTCAACATAAACTAATATGATTTATGAGCTTAAATTAAAGACTTGGATGGACCAACAATAGGTTAAGAAGGATTCATTAAATTACAAAGTTTAGGCTTCGAGAATATGCCGACCTTGTGGCAATCTATTTGACTATTTTGAAAGTCCCAATGAATCGAGATTTCCCTATTTAATCAAGTCTTCACGGGCCAATCTGATCATTTATCATAAAAAGGATGAGCTTTAAGAGAATGATTCAAAGTATAACAATCAATTTTAATTTAGCATACAAAGAAAAAAATACCAATGGACATTCAACTACGAATTCTACCACCTTTTTCCACATTGATCAAAGATAAAAACATCGACTACATAACCCAATTTATAGAATTCAACACCGATTTCTCTTTAGAGAATTATCCTTTATCTAAAGTCGACATCAAGCATCTTATCCATTAGAGTAGGTTTCATCTGGTAACAAGAACATTTGGCACTGGAGAGCTTTATAAAAAATGCATATGTTGGATAAGTTTGAGAGCTTTTGAGCAAATGTTGGATAAGTTTGAGAGCTTTTACCCCACGAAAAAGTCTAGTTCCCGGATTTGAGAAGCATGAAAAAATGGCATTTTGTTTCTGATCAAAGCGTTTGCATTTTCTTCTTCTTCTTCCAAACATGGCATAAATTGTCAAAAAGACCTCAAGGTCAGGGTGGGTTATTCCGATTATTTCCCTTAAATGGGAAAAGGGGCAAATATTCTCCTTCCTTCTTTGCCAGGCTCACTCAGGGTTAGTTTGGTTGCCAGGTTAGGCATCCCCCTTGTTCTATCCAGATGCATTCCTGATTTGGAATTAGCTGTATGGACCGTACAATTATTATATTATAATAATTTTAATCATATTTTAATAAAAAATTAACATAAAATATATTATAATCATTAAAAAAAGTTAATATAACACATAATTAATATCACATCACATTTATCATTCAATCCTCCTAATCATTCAAACATCTACTACCCAACTCAACTCAGTTACCAATCATGCTCGGATTTGAGAAGCACGAGTAAATTGATCAAAACGTTTGAATTTTTCTCCGTCTTCTTCCAAACACTACATTTATTGTCAAAAAGACCTCAAGGTCATGGGATCCAAGATATAAAAGGATGGGGTTATTCCGCTTATTTGCCCTTAAATGGGAAAAGGAGCAAAATGTCCTCCTTCCTTCGTTGCCAGGCTCACCTAGACTCCTCTTCGTCCACTTCTCCTCTCCTTCCTCTCTCCACCTCCACCATCTCCACCCTCCCCTCAAAACCCTAACCACAACTGGCGGTTAACATGGGCTGGAGGTGAAGGCGAGGAAGAAGAGGAGCGGGGATGTCGCTGAGGATAAAGGCGGTGGTGGACAAGTTCGTGAGGGAGCTGCAGGAGGCTCTCGATGCCGACATACATGACAGGATCATGAAGGAGAGGGAGATGCAGAGCTACATCGAGGAGCGCGAGCGCGAGGTCGCCGAGCGCGAGGCCGCCTGGAAGGCCGAGCTTTCCCGCCGCGAGGTTCCTCTCTTCCTTTTCTCCGCCTTCTACGCAATTCATTGGAACTTGACGGTGTCATCATTACAACACCTGCATGCCAAAGCATCATAATCGCTTCCCTTTCACCAATATATGATCGGGGCATCGGCGGTTGCTGCTGCATAGTGTAAGAATTTTAAGCGGAACGCGAGGAGGAGATTCCAGGGGAATTGGATCAACCGAACTAGGTTCGGCCACGGCAAGAGGCACGATACTATTGTTGCATGGAGGGGTTCGATAGTCGACCTGCTGCTATTTTTTGTGCATTATCGATGGAGGCTCGAACGAGATTGCACTTATCCTGTTTGGATTATTTTTGTGGATTCTATTTGCATGTTGGATTGCGGTTTAAAGTTCTGATTCTGTTTACACTGGGAAAATGGATGTAAGGTTTATATTCTATTTGCATTAGCTCCCACGCATAATGCTACGTTTTTTCGGTGAATTGAGCTTATGTCGTTGGGAGAAGACCTTTTCGTTTTTTTCCATCGCACATTTAATACCTTATCCTTTTTGGTCCACCATTACATTAAAATAAAGACATTAGCAATAGAAGTCTCACCTTATCCTAACGGTCTGGATGTATCTCACAAATCCGAACAAGTGATGCTTATTTTTTTGGAATACTTAACTGTCAGATGATTGACATACATTTCTTTGCAAACTGTTCTTAATGGGTTTGGGCTTGCAGGAAAAAAAAAACATTGTTACATTGTGAGACAAACTGTCGGAATTAACACATTGGTTTTCCTTATACATATTGCCAAAGATCTAAGCTGCTGAATCAGCTTGTAGAGAAAATCCTTCAATATGTTGTTGCATTTGTTAATTAATTGAATGCGAAGGTAATTATGCTTGGAGGTTGTCTGAAGTGAGAAAGATTGCGCTAGTGTCATGTATAGCATCAACATAGATTAAGTTGTCTATGGTTAGAGATTTTAGTGTACAGTGCTAGTGAAGATAAATGAAGAAGCACTATAACGAGCTATAATTTTTTTTGGAAAACTTGACGGGTGAACACCCTAGGTAGGTGTTAAGCCATAAAATATATCACCTAACCACAAAAATGAGTAAACTGTAAAAGATTTCTCTTAACCACAAAAACCAATACAAAAGGCAATAATCAAAGAGGGAGTCAGTGATGGATCAACAAACGTTCCTTAATTAAATTTAAGAATTTATAATTGGATGTGAGCGTGTCATTCACAAATTCAAGACCTGCTACTCTTTGAAAAAAAGAGCAGCAAGCTCATTCTTACTCCAAATAAAATATAATTGTTCCTAATGAAAATAAAAGACAAGGCCTTGTGTTGCCTTATTTTCTATTTAGAACATTACTACTTTGCCAACATTGAATCCAAATTCACTCTGGTTAGAATAACAACTTTAATAGCATGGAAAACATGTGCAATATATAATTCATGATAAAATGCTGAAAGTATTCTTTAATTAAAGGGATTTGTAGCGAAACCATTTTAAATTTACTGAGAGGTATGGGGAAAAAGTATGGACTCTCAAGGTTCTTTGCTGAATGAGGACATTACTCTATGAGGTTATCATTCTCCAAATGCACTCATGCATGAGGCTGTACAAGAATAAATGGCCGAGTCAGAAATTAACTAATTTACATAGCATTCTCGTGTTTAGTGGATCACGAGCCTCCCTTCTCGAGGACATGTCCTGATGCGGCAAAACAAGCAGCCACTTGGAACCCTTGCTTAAGTCGATATACTGAATTTGGAGGTTATAAAATGCAGGTCTGAGCGTCTATCAATGTGGGCTGGGTTGACTTCATTTTTTCAGAACTCCTGCTCTCATTCTTGGAAAAAGAAGGAGGATAACCTTCTATTTATAAACACAATTATTCCTTCCAATGGTAACCAACTAAAAAAATAATAAACTAACGAAAAGCTAAACCACATCATAATCAAATTAACAGAATTCACACTTAATCATTCTAACATATATTTCAATCAATATAAAAATGAAAAATTCTCCGTTGACGCATTGACCGATTGGAGATACAGCCCAGCATGCAATTTTACAGTTTATACAGAGAAAAAAGCTATATATATATATATATATATCTGCTGTCGGACGGAGCAGACATCTAGGATGGAATGAGGATCCTCATGCATGTTGGTGAATGCAATGAAGTCAACAAATAAGAACTATGAAGAGTAACCCAGTGAAGCTTCCACGTTCTCTGCTGAAGAGGAAAGACTTGGGAGGCAAAGTTATCTTCTTCACTATAATTAGTAATAGAATCAAAGATGATTTTTTGTTGGATCTCTGAAGAGTGCAGTAAAGTACTGGAGTTTCCATGCAGGAACCTCAGGAGAAGCGGACTTTCATCCTTGAAAGCTTTAAAAAAGTGGTTTTCCCTCTTCATGAGATGACCTAAGAAACGAGCTTCTTCCATAGGACATCCTCAACGAAAGTGGGGTTTTCTGCATGGGATAAGCTCAAAGAGACCGGTTTCCCTTCATAGGATGACTTCAATGAGAGTGAGTGTCTCTTCCATAAGGAGACCTCAAAAAATAAGGCTTCTCTTATGTGTAGACCACAAATAGCAATAATAAAACTCTATGTTGAGAGTATGTTCTAAGAAAAAAAGGGTATAGTCTATTCCAATCCCACCTCATATACTTGTTGAATAAAGAGGGATGGATCTTTCTATCTAAGAAGGGAGAATAATCGATCCGTTTTTCTCTTCCTTATTGGTCAAAGGAAATTATCTCTCTCTCTCTCACACTTGTATAATTGAAAGAAAAAAAAAGATAGATCTTTCTAACCAAGGAGTGAGGTTTGTCGCTACTTTTTTCTCTTTGGTTAAAGGAAATCATCATTTTGTCTCTCCCCGCGCTCCCTTTTTCTTCTCTCCTTTTTCCTTTACTCATTCCTCTTCCCCAATTTTTATTGTGGATTGGGCCCACTTTGAAAATAATAAACAGATTAAAAAATGAAAATTGAATGTTGGGCTCAATAGTCCATCATGCCAAAGTGAGCCCATTTTCTTTTTTGTTACAGGTTCTAAAAGAACTCACAAAGGTGCTGCTTTAGGAGGTAGGGTGACGATATTTGTGGAGCAATGGTGGGATTAAGTATAGGGGAATGGACATTAACGATAAAACTTGAGAAGTTGGCGCAAAAGCTTGGCAACGAGGACCTCAAGGTGGTGCATAATTGTAGGCCTTGAATAGGGCTCTGCAAGAGGCGACGAATCTCCCTTTATGAGATGGATTCAATTAGATGAGCGATAAAGATAATTCAATGGAGGTGTTGGCTCCACTTTACAAGAAAGCAACCTCTCATGAATTCGATCCGTCACAGTAAGCAAGAAAGAGGAGCCACTAGAGGAGTTGGTTCCACCTTGTCAGAGAGGGGATTGCTAAGTTAGGAGGTAGGGTTAGTAAGAGCAATGGGCGATGTAGGAGATCAATGGTGATGGGGAATGATGTAGAGATGCTAGAAGGAGATCGATGCATTGTTAGGGAGACAGGATGGCATATAAGGGGTGATGTTGTCGAAGACCTTCTCATTTCACTGAGCAGAAGGTTACTAGGCAACAATGGAGGTGAGGGCCACAAGTATGAGACACCTATGAAGATCCCTATGATCTTCCCTACTTTGAGACCATATTGAAAAGCTAGAAATGTAAATCCTGTTAAATTTCATTGAAATGAAAGTAGGCTATCCTTCTTTATGGAATATATAGTGTTAGAAAATAGGAATGCAGAAGAGAAATGATAAACAGAGCATGAACTAGAAAGATAAAACATGGAACACAAGATTTTTTACGTGGAACCCTACTCCCAAAGGAGCGGGATGAAACCACGGGAGAATGCCTCAAAGGACCATATGCTTCATTGCTTTTTCTCATCTGAATACAAAGGGTGTGGGGGTCTATATATAGCCCCCACTGAGTCTCCACATCTCATAACTGGTAGATGTGGGACTAAACTCTGGATGGGGTAAATGAATCCTGGAGAGATCCATTTACCCATCTACAATATAAGAGACGCATAACCAAATACTCCAACACTCCCCCTCAAGCTGGAGCATGCAATGCTCAGCTTGGACAAACAGAAAGAAACTCAACTCAACAATATATGGCACTACAGACAAATATCAACTCAACGCGCACAACTGTCGGCTGCTGTTGAGGACGTTGCTTCTCATGCCGTGCATGTGAGGACTAATGGGCTGAAGTGTGAGCCAAACTGAATCTCCTTGTCGGAGAACTGGGTCTCTCCCATCTGGTATAGAGAATGTTACTCTACTTTGGAGTCCCTATGAAACCACATGAAAACCCTAGCCCACATGGCATAGGGAATGTGATCTCTACTCTGGAGTCCCTATGGATCACATGAAAACCTTGGCCGACCAGAAAAGACGGGGACCACGAAACTGTGATGGCAGACATGTGCACATATGAAAGGAAGACCACATACATGTACGTATCTGAAACTGAAGACTCGGACCCAATCTGAGTCTGAACAACTGTAGAGTCTAGAAGAAACTAGCTGGTCTGGATAATCTGATTGGACCTGTGACTCTATACAATACTCCCCCTTTCTCCCATTCTTGTCGGAACACAATGACATTGACAAAATTGGGAGAAGACAAGATAAATGGGGAAATAAAACATGAGTCGATAATCATCATTCATTTTTTTCCGGCTTTTCAAACTTTCATATTTTCTCAAAACATTTTTTTAAAATCATTTTTTAAGCCGTTCAAACAACACCCTTTTTTTCGGCTTTGTCTCTCCTTTGCATTTTTTTTTAATAAGTCGTCAATTTTTTTCGGCTTTTCTCTCTTCCCTCCTTTTTTTGCAAGTATGCTTACGTCTTTTCAATTGTACGTATCTTTTTTTTAGAATTTTTTAAATCAAACCACAACCCATTTGGGCTGGAATATGCGGCCGAGAATATTATTATATATATATTTTAAAAGGCCGAACAACAGGAGGCCCCCTTGGGCTCTTGCAGATTTTTTTAAATAAAGGGAAAGGGCCATCGGGCCCTTGCTTCTCGCAAAAACGCACTAGGGTTCCCGTTGTGGGAACCCCTCTGCGCCGTCGAGACGTAAGGATTTACTGGGATGCATCGTGCAACCTAGAGGCACGATCTGGAGGGAGGAGGTGCGCGTGATGGAGCGGGAGTTTCGCCAGTGCCGTCTCTACGTAGAGATCGGGTTGATGGGGCCTCCCCGACAGTGAGATGGAGATGCGATGGTGCCGCCGCACGCGATCTGGCGCTGCTTGGTAGTGGGCGGCGTGACATGGGAGTTGAAGCCGACGAGGAGGTGTTGTGCTTCGCCTGGAAGGAGAGGCCTCTGCCTTGGCAAGTGCCGCCGCTTGTATGACTTGAAGATGATGAAGAACCGCGAGGGAGATGTCTCGCCTGGAGCTGGACTGCGTGATGAAGGGAGGCACGCCTCGAGTGACGCCGCACGTTAGGGCTAGAGGCGAGAGGTGCACTGCAGTTTCTGCCGCCTGTAGGGTTGCGTGACTGCTGGAACTTGCAGGAATCTGTAGCCTATAGGCATCGCCGTCGAGATGGCGCGCCTGGAGGCCGCGAGCACGCCGGTAGGAATCGCAGGAGAGGTGTGCCGCCTGAGTAGCACCGCTGACCTAGAGGTTTACCGCCTCTTGCCTGGAAGTAGGAGGCCGCCACCTGGGCTCTGGCTTGAGAGCCGATGGTTGATGCGCAACCTGCAGAACTAGGGTTCCTGAGCGAACCCTCAATTTTATTTTTGAAACACGGAAGGAGAGCCTGGATGTCCCTTGTTGAGTTAGGGTTACGTTGAAAACCCTAGCGATGAACTTGAACAAAATGAACAATCTTTGAACATGAACGTGATTTTTAGCAATTATTCTCCAGGAACAGATCTCCAGACATGATAAAAATAATGAACAGAAGCCCTGCTTTGAATCTGATAATCGAATCTCGAACAGACTATGAATGTGGCATAAAGGAGTTAAGAATCTACTGGCTTACTCGGGAGATACAAGATTTGTATTTTGGGGGGAGATGAGCTGGGAAAGCTTCTACGATGCTCTAAAATCCAAGTGGTATTAGTAACTTTCTGGATCGCTAAAATAAATGTCATGGCTAACAAAGAGCTATAAGTATAATAATTACTACAACATATATTAAATCAATCCACAAAACAAAAAAACCACATGAAGTATATATTTTAACTTGGAAACCTCACAGCAGGGTAAAAACCACAGACTTAGTCCACAAACTTAGGATTTTCCATCAACCAATTTAATCAACTAATCCACCATATTGAGTTATTTCTTCGTGGGATAACTCAACTGCTTACATGTGCTTTTGATCCCATACAAAAGTTTTTTTTGTGCAAGTTGGATCACACAACAAGTTTGTCGCGTACATTGTATCACATACTAAATGTTACGGTACAACAATAATGTAAATTAAATTTACGACAATATACAAAGCCTTAATATAAAGATGCAATGAGAATAATGTGGCAACAAATGCATGCTATAAAGTAATTGAAATGCAAATCGAACATGTAGATAAGTTTCTCTAAGGTAGAATTGTTGAATAGAGATCGAGAGAGACAATCGAAGATGAAACATTTATAGAGATGTTTGAATGATTTCTATTTTGTATCTAATGTATATGTGTTGCTTTTAATGATCAAGATATAGCCTTGTATTTATAGGTAAGCCATAAGGTTCAACAAGGTAGGTTGCTCTTAAGGAAATTACAATGGCTGGAAAATCTATTGATACCTCCTTTTTAAGAAAATGGCTAGTTTATTTAAAGAAGATTTTCAGTAAGATGTTTATCGAGTACCTGTGGAATTACATTCAAGCTAAATTAATTTAATCATTTGTTGATCGATCAACTAAGTTAGAGTGATTTATCAGATTGAAACGTGATCGATCAACCGAAGGATGCTCGATCGATTAGTAAATTGATCTTGGTAAAGTAATTCAAAATGTGATCGATCGGATTTATTCAAAGTGATCCATCAGAATTTAGATAGTATGCTCAAGTGATCAATTAGACAAAGCAGGCTCAAGTGATTAATCATGTGAAGTGATTGGTCAGAAAATAACTAGGGACAGAAAGTGAGCGACTTGTCAAATGAGGTGAGGATCGTGATCTACGACTGGTGAAGCACACTTGATGCCGCCAATCTCCCTGGGTTTCGGCAGTGGCACAAAATGGCGGTGCAGGGAGGATTGTTTTGCAGCAGCTGCCAGTCCAGAGGAGGTCTGGGGTGGTGGGATCAAGCAACACAGTTCTTTGATGCTTCAAGTGTGGAGACGCGGGGCACCGTGCAAGGGATGGTTGTAACGCTATCAAGTGCTTCACCTGTTGGGGGATCAGTTACCATTGCAAATGGTGCCAACGGATTGAAGGTGCTTCAGAGGTGTAGCAGGGGGAGATTGCAGGAAGGTCTTTGACGATGCAACGTGGGGTGGTGGTTTGACATGCCTTGGCTAACTCCCATCACACTTCTTCTTTAGAGGGGGTGTTAGTCGGTGTCAATCGATAATCCCTGACGAGAAGGGTGTCTACTGTTAGTGATGAAGGATATCATTGTTAAGGTGTTGCCTTCTTTTGGCTGTAACATGGTGCTGCTGGGAGATTCTCTGGTTTGCGCGCGTGGTCTCTTAGGTGATGAGGTGTCGAAGCTGCTTCATAGCTGAAGGTCAGAGTCACACAACAGAGTGGTTGCTTGGCGACACTGTACCTTGCATGATAGGACCTCACAGGCTTTGTTTACAAGGTCCTCATGCTCAAAGTCGTTCACTGTGCTAGGGACCCCAATCCGAAATTTGTTGTTGGAGTTTGTCAAGGTAATTCCGATTCTTTGATAGTCTCTCCAAGGGTATCATGTTGCATGTGAAGGTGGAGATGGTGGTTCGAGGTGGTTTCGCACCTTTTGGGGAGGGCGGTCTTCCATGTTGTGGTGGAGGAGCCTTCGAATGTGACATGGAGGGACTAAAATCGATGCTTAACTCTGGAGGAAGCGATAACGATGCGTCAGTTACACTTCCCTCGCAGATCTCTTGGGAAGAGACACGTCTTAATTCCTTCCAAGCCCTCCAGACTTTAAAGCTATGTCTAAGGATAGAACAGAGGAAACTGTCACAAACTACAAAATAGCGAAGAAGGATACAAAGAAGGCTGTAAGCGAAGCTAAGTCAAAAGCTTATGAAGGTTTGTATAAAAATCTCGACTTTAAGGAGGGCTAGAAGGATATATTCAGGTTGGCCAAAGCAAGAGAAAGAAAGACCAAATAACTTTCGCAAGTGAGATGCATTAAGGACGAGGAAGGCCACGTGCTTGTTACTCAGAAGGATATAGAGACTAGATAGGAGCAGTACTTCCATAAACTTTTCACCGAGGAAGGAAATGGAGAGATCACTTTGGGTGATCTAGCTAGTAATGAAAGTTATTTGAATCGTGCAAGCTATAAACGAATTCTAAGAAAGGAAGTAGATGAGGCTTTGAAGGTTATGAGACCTGGGAAAGGTGTAGGACCGGATGACATTCCTGTAGAAGTAAGAGAGTTTTAGGTGAGCGCGGTTTGACTTGGCTTACGAATCTATTCTATGTTATTTGACGAAGCAGGAAAATGCCTGAAGATTGGAGGAGTATCGTGGTGCCTCTTTATATGAATAAAGGAGACATTCAAAATTGTTCAAATTACAGAGATATCAAGCTGATGAGTCACACTATGAAAATTTGGGAACGTGTGATCGAAAGAAGGTTGAGGAAAGTTTACAAAGTAAAGGAAAACCAATTTGGATTCATGCCAGGTCGCTCAACTATTGAAGCCATCCATTTGCTGAGGAGAACAATGGAGATTTATAGAGCTAAAAGGAAGAGCCTCCATATGATCTTATTGATTTGGAGAAGGCTTATGATTCCATGGAAGGCCGTATCGATATCGATATCGTTTCGATCCGCCTGGAAATGGATATATCGGGATATATCGACGATAGCGGTGGAAATGTTGAAAATGGCGCATAAAGGTCAATTTTTTTGGCATTTTTTTCAGAAATTAAGGTCATCCAAGATATTAAAACAACAAACAACGTACAAATACACATTTATGTCACATATATAGATCCATTTATAGATCATATATCGCACATATCGGTATCGCTGCTATCGCACATATCGATCATGTCGATGTTAATAACTTAATGTTGATTCTTGACTTATAAATATTAGAAATGGATTCCATTCAAGTTCTTATAAGTTTATAACATGAAATACTACAAATATACACCTCTTAAGTCATAACACACATAGATAATTTATGAGGACTATGGTCCTTAAACTGCACATATCGGTCATATCGATGGGAATATATAAAGAGACAATCTTTGTTTGGCATAAAGATTTATCTATATAAAAGCTACAACAACAAATGAGAAATATCCATATCAATTTAACAATGTAAAATGAGATGACCTAAAAGGCTAAAACCAAGAATTCCACGGTGGATCTAAATCGGCCTCCCTGGCCTGTTGTCTCTCATAGCGGATTGCGAACTGAATGAACTCGCAGTAGTTTTCCCATGTCATGTACGAGTACATGACCTTATAATTCATAATATACTGCCTGTATTGGTGGTCATCAATCCCTATAAGTATCCCGAGTCGAGGATAAGCATTATTAGATCCGGTGTCACGAGGTACACGTCGAGGCTGCGAAGTACTAGCTTGAGATCCCTAGGGATGACAACGACGGAGTAGGAGAAGATCTTTGCGGAGGAGGAGGACCTGGAGGAGGAGCGTAATACTCAGGGAAGAAACTGAAACTGTCACCACCAAAGAAGCTGCCCTGGCTGAGCTGGCTCTGCTCGGGTTGGCTACCTTGGTAGTTCTCACCACTGTAGCTGTTATATTCTCCATACCCACTGTTGCTACCATATCCATAAGATGGAGGAGTATACGCCTGAGGAGGAGGAGGAGGTCCAGGTGGAGGAGCATAAAAGTATTTAGGGGAGACGTCAAATGATCTTTCATCTTGTGAGGTTTCATATCCGCCCATGGGACTGGGTGTTCCTCCACGGTATGGGTTGTCAATGTCTATGCAACTCAACGAAGCTACAGATGATATCAAATCGTCCATGTAGCTATCTGTAGGATGATGACCACATCGTCCATATGCATCGTAATCCATAGATCCTGGACTCGGACTTGGGACAAACTGCCCATGTATGTTTCCACGTCTTTCCATGTATTCTCGCCCTGACTCGAATCTTGTATCATCACGTGGTCCACGACCACCTGACCCCCCTGAATATGTGTCCCCATCACCCGATCCACCACGACCACCACCACCAACATCATCATCATCATCATCATCATCGCTTCCACTGTCATCTTTTGATTTGGATTTGGATTTCGATCCAGTAAAGAGAATGTCGTCCAAAATCGCATCAAGCTCCACACCTCCAAGAGGGTTCGTGATTCGCCCAGATCTGGCCATGTAGTCGCCAATATCTGCTCCCATTTGTTGGCTTATATTCTGATTCGGCCTTCCTTCCGGTTGATCGAGCAATGGAGCACCGTTGGAATCCAACCATCTCTGCAGAACATCTTCATCTGCATCGTCGCCGTGCATCTTAAAAATATATGCAAGATCGATGGGGTCTGTGTAGTCCTCTCTGTAATGCCCCTCTCTTGCATGTTTCATCTTCAACCTCAAGTTGTAGTGCACGAAAACAAGATCGTGGAGTCGTTGTTCTCCCAACTTGTTCCGTCGCCTCGAATGGATCAAGTTGAATGTGCTCCAATTTCTCTTACAACCACCGGTAGATGCTGTTTGGGACAATACTTCCACTGCCACTTTGCGGAGGTTGGGAGCTTCCATTCCATACAGTAACCACCATTCGGCTGTGATAAATCCAAAAGAGATAAATCATAAATCAATAATAGTCAAATTTTTACACATCTCAATCAATAGACTTAGTCCTTACCAGGAAGAGTACTGCCGCGTCCATTAACCGCGGTTACCCTACCGAAAGAACCCAAGGCATCCTTAAAATATTTAACCTGCACATTAATCAAACCTTTAAGTCATAACATGGTTTGTGCCTCAAAATAATTTTACAGACACATACAATACTGTAATTACATTATACAAGCGTTCTTACGGTCTTACCTCATTCATGCACGAGGTTTGTGCCTTCTCGTCCTTGACGAGCTTCTCCACCACAACTTGTACATCTGCTAGAAGGTCAGCTTTGTACCAAGACTGTTCTTGTATCGGTACTTCGGATTCAAGTAATATGCTGGAAACGAACAATTCTCAAATTTTAATCATTCAAAAGTACATACCTACAGAAATGGATTAAAAAAAACTAAATGGATAATAAAGCATACCAGCCTTGTGAAGAGGATGTGAGAGCATCTTGGACCATCGTTCGTCTATGATGTCCAACCATGCTTTAAATCATCTCCCAACTGCTTCTCTAACCTTCTCCCTCATGCAGCGCATTGCCTCGTAGATCACTCACATAATTGACTTTTTATCCCCATTTACGATACGCAATGCATAAACAACAGGTTCCATTATTTTCGTGACCCTTGTCAAGTCATCCCAGAAATGGAGATCATTGAGGATTGTCTCCACTCTCCTTCTTCCTTCAGTTCGAGCTTTTGGGTTCTCGAACCATTCACCTTGGCAGCACATGTTCTTCAACCCTGCCTTGTGCTGTTTGAGGCTTTGCAACGCTATAAAATTGGTTGCAAAGCGTGTGATCCCAAGCCTCACCAACTCACCATTGCATGCCCGCCTCATCAAAGCCAACACTTTGGAATGGTTGTAAATGAAAGTCGTGACCGCCCGTGCTTGTTCCATCACCTTCACGACGAGCTTCCTCTTGCCAATGTCGAAGTCCTTGAGAATCAGATCTATGCAATGCGCATCACACGGTGTCCAAAAAATGCTGTAGCTGCTGGACTTCATTATTGTTTCTCCTGCTTTCTTAAAGTTGCTGCCGTTGTCCGTCACAATCTGTACGATGTTCTCTTTCCCAACGTCCTTAATGACGTCTTTCAGCAACTTCAGCAGGTACTTGTAGTCCTTGACCTGTTCAGAAGCATCGACGGATTTAAGAAAAATCGTCTTACCGTCGCAGTAAACGAGGAAGTTGATGATCTGCTTCCTCGTATAACTTGTCCAGCCATCACACATCAGCGTCACGCCGTACTCTGGCTATCTCTTCCTCAGGTCCGAGATGTACTCGTTCATCTCCTCCTTCTCCTGCGTAAGATACTTGTTCATCAACTCTTTGGCACTTGAAGCCTTCACTCCCGTTCCAGCTGCGGCGATCTCATCAATGGCGTGCTGTAAGAAAGGTCCACTAGCGACATGGGCTGGGATGCTCTCCCCAAAGAAGAGCTTGCCGATGGCCCTGCCCACTCTCTCTCGTGCATTTGGTGAAAATCCCCTTCATCGTCTTTTGCTTCGGGTCCTTGCTTGGCTTGTACTGCATGGACCCACTCCTCGTCAAGAATGGTTCTAGTCCCTTCCCCTTGTATTTCTTAGTGGGTGGTGGTACTGGTGCACCTCCAGAACCTCTCCCACTGCCACCAACACCGAGGAAGCCGCTGCGTGCAACTTCTCTCCTCTCAAACTCGCTCCTCATGGACTCTTTTGTCGCCCTCCTGTACGTCCTCCTCTCTGCTTCGGTCTGAATGTCATCGGGGTAGACAAAGTCCTCGTCGTCTGAATCTGAGAGGACATTGAACTCCTTCTCAAACATGAACTCCCTGAACTGTTCATCCCGTCTTGACCTCTCCACACCCTTCTCCTTTTCCCCCTCCATGCTGGCCTTCACCAAGTCCCTCACGTCTTTTGGACATTGAGTGCACTTGGCAACATTTTTATTGCTGCCGACAAGGTGATGCTTCAGTATAGTAATACACCCTCCTCCCAGCCTCTTACCACAGAAGTTGCATTGCGGTTTCGCTTTGTTGCCATCTGGAGCGGTGGCATACTTCCAACCAATCTCTCCACTCTCGAAATCAATTAGTGCACGAGAACCATCAGAGTCTGAACCGGAGTGCCATGATCTTGAATCCTTGATCTGAAAAAACAAACAAAAAAATTCAAAAGCCCCAAAATTCAACACCAAATTACTCAATAATTTGAAGAATTAATTCTACTATTTTCAGATTTAATTAATTACCCCAATTTACTAACATAAATCACCACGAAATTTTTTTAACTAAGTCTAAATCATGAGATCCAAGTCCATCCTACCATAACATCACGTAATAAACCCAAAAAAACTAAAAGCCCCAATTTTGAACAACAAATTACTCAATAATTTGAAGAATTAATTCTATTTTTCTCGGATTTAATTAATTACCCCAATTTACCTAACATAAATCACCAAGAGAAAATTTTAACTAAGTCTAAATAATGAGATCCAAGTCCATCCTACCATAACATCACCTAATAAACCCTAAAAAATCAAAAGCCCCAAAATTGAACACCATATTACTCAATAATCTGAAGAATTAATTCTACAATTTTTGGATTTAATTAATTACCCCAATTTACCTAACATAAATCACCACGAATTTTTTTAACAAAGTCTAAATCATGAGATCCAAGTCCATCCTACCATAATATCACCTAATAAACTGAAAAACCAAAGGCCCCAAAATTGAACACCGAATTACTCAATAATTTGAAGAATTAATTCTACTATTTTCGGATTTAATTAATTACCCCAATTTACCTAACATAAATCATCACGCATTTTTTTTAACTAACTCTAAATTATGAGATCCAAGTCCATCCTACCATAACATCACCTAATAAACCCAAAAAAACCAAAAACCCCAAAATTAAACACCAAATTACTCAATAATTTGAAGAATTAATTCTACTATTTCTGGATTTAATTAATTACCCCAATTTACCTACCATAAATCAACACGAAATTTTTTTACTGTCTTAATCATGAGATCCAAGTCCATCCGACTATATGAGTACTTAATAAATCCTAAAAAAAACAAAAGCCCCAAAATTGAACACCAAATTACTCAATAATTTGAAGAATTAATTCTACTATTTTCGGATTTAATTAATTACCCCAATTTACCTAACATAAATCACCACAAAATTTTTTTAACTAAGTCTAAATCATGAGATCCAAGTCCATCCTACCATAACATCACCTAATAAACCCAAAAGAACCAAAAGCTCTAAAATTGAACACCAAATTACTCAATAATTTGAAAAATTAATTCTACTATTTTCGGATTTAATTAATTACTCCAATTTACCTACCATAAATCACCACGAAAAAATGTTAACTAAATCTAAATCATGAGATCCAAGTCCATCCAACCATATGAGTACTTAATAAACCCCAAAAAAACCAAAAGTCCCAAAATTGAACACCAAATTACTCAATAATTTGAAGAATTAATTCTACTATTTTTGGATTTAATTAATTACACAATAAGACTTAATAAAAATCAACATGGAATATTGTTTCCTAAGGCCTAAAACATGTAATCCAACTATACTCATTCCAAATTTTACAAAAAAATAGATGATTATGGATCAAATAACCATCAAGAACAAAATCCCTAACAAATTTTGAGATTTTATACACTAATTAAGAGAAAATCATAGTATCATACCTCAAAGGCTCAAAATGCAATGGTGATGGAAGAAGGGAGGCTTGGGAGCTTCAAATTTCGGTGTTGGCGATATGAGGCGATATGCCATTTTTATAACCGAAATGAGGCGATATGGGCCCTTATTTCGTGCAAGTGAAGAAACGATATGCCAAGTGTCAGCGATATATCACCGACAAATGATATATCGCCGATATATCGGCGATATATCGCCGACACCCGGTATTTAGATATACATAGTAATATCGATATCCAGGACCCATCGATACTGATATATCGGCGATATATAGCCGATATATCGCGATACAACCTTCCATGTATGATTCTGTCCCACGAGAGATATTGTGGAGAGTTTTGGAGAAGAGACAAGTACCTGTCCTATACATTAACCTCATAAAGAATATATATGATAGGGCTTGATCTTGTGTGGGGACCCCGTCTAGGAAGACTGACTATTTTGACATTGACATTGGTTTACATCAAGGTTCAGCTTTGAGTTTATTTCTTTTTACTTTGATTATGGACGAGTTGATAAGTCACATTCAGGATGAGTTACCTTGGTGTATGTTATTTGCTGATGATATTGTGTTGATTGATGAGACTAGAGATGGAGTAAATGAGAAGTTTGAGGTCTGGAGACATGCATTGGAGACTAAAGGATTTCGTATAAGTAGAGCTAAGACGGAATATATGGACTACACCTTTGATGGAAGCAATGATGAAGGAATCGATGTGAAGATTGGTGACGATAACATTCAAAAGAGAGATTCTTTTAGATATCCTGGATCTATTTTGCAACATGATGGGGAAATTGATGGAGATGTTACTAATAGAATAAATGCATGCTGGTTAAAGTGGAGAGGAGCCTCTGCTGTGCTCTTTGATAAGAAAATTCCTTTAAAAGTTAAAGGAAAGTTTTACAAAGCAGCCGTGAGACCTGCTACGCTCTATAGATCTGAATGTTGGCCTATAAACCATACCATAGACATGTGCAGAGAATGGTTATAGCAGAAATGAAAATGATAAGGTGGATGTGTGGACACACACACGTAAAGATCGGATTTGGAATGAGGCAATCGGAAAGAAAGTTGATGTAGCTCCGATCGAGGATAAGATGGTTTGGTCATTTGCAAAGAAGATCAAATGATGCACATGTTAGGAGATGCGAGTGTTGGGATATAGAGCCGGCTAAGAGAGGGCGATGACGACTTAAGAAGTGCTGGAAAGAGACTATACGAAGGGATCTTAGTTTTTTGGATATAAGCTCGAGATTGATCTATAGATCTGAATGGAGGCGAAGAATCCATGTAGCTGGCCCTACTTAATTGTGGAAAAAGGCTTTGTTGTTGTTGTTGGTACTGGCGGGTCTGATCTTGGCGTCTGCCAGAATATGGGAATTGGGTTAAGTTAATCATCTAACTCGTTTACCGTCTAGGATCCCGGGTTTGTCAGATCCTTTCTTTCCACTTGGACGGAGGCTCCAGCTACAAACTCTTTGGACCCTCTAGCACAAATGCCTGGACGTGATCTCAAAGGTCGTTTCGACTCGATTTCAGCGTCATCGAGCATCGAGAGGGATCCGATATCTCCAAGCGTGGAGAATATGCGGGAGGAGGACATGCTGGTGCTAGCGACAATGTTTTGCCCAAGGTGTCAGACATCGTAGACTAGAATGCGGATGAAGGGGCCCCACATCAACAAGAGGTCTTAGGTTTGCGTGTAAAGTTTGTGACGTCACCAAGAGCTGTGCGTGACTCCACAAGTAGCTCCCACTCTCCGATTTGGGAAGAACTACTACATATTGTCTCAGAGGGAAAGGAAAGAATCTGTAGCGGGCCTGGTACAAGTTCCTTGAGGGTTATGGGTCAGGAGCAAATTTTCGTGAATCGAATGACTGTTCCTGGGGCGAATAAGGAGGGGGCTCAGTTAGGGGAGCCTTTGGGAGAGAAATCTTCAGATTTGGTGGAACCAGAACCTGTGGCGGATGCGTTAAAAAAAGAGCTGGTTGATTGTCTGGGATTGGTGCCCCCACGGGGGTTGTCATGGTGCACAAATGAATATTCTGACATGGAATGCATGTGGCCTTGGGAGGGCATCAAAGAAAGTGGTTGTGCAAGACTTATGCTTGGAATCGAAAATGGATATTGTTCTTCTTCTTCAGAAGACGAAAACCTCGTAAGGAATGGAGAATATATGACTGTCCGTTGGTGGCAAACAATTAGCAAGGGTCACATCAATTAATTCTGCAGGTCCTTTGGTGGGTCACCTGGTTGGTTAGAACAATGACAGATTTGACTTGGTTGATGAGATAACTAGGGCCAAACACTCTCTATCCATTCTAGTACGAAGGAAGGCTGATGGTGAAAACTCTTGACTACCAATGTACATGGTCCATCTAATGGTTTGAACCTGACAGAGTTAGCGGACGACCTTCGTCTTACACGCGAGAAATATCTATTGGAGGCCTGGCTTATCTGCGATGATTTCAATGTGAGGCTTCGCCCAAAAGATATACCACAGTTGTGTTGGTGGGGGTGGGGGGGCATGGGCTCAGAAGCTATTTCCCTTTTCATCTACGAGTATGGGCTACAAATTATGGATGGGAGGGGGTTGCATGTACACTTGGAGAAATTCCTGGTCGAGATTGCACATTGACCATTTCTTGTTGTCACATGAAGATGTGCAACACCTTCTCCTTCTGCATGGGCACTACCACAGGCCCATTCGGATCATGCACCACTTTTGTGGTCTTATGGTGAGGGATCAAGACCAAGATCCTTTTTTAGATTCGAACATGCTTGGCTACTGCAGGACGATTTTCGTGATATGGTGGGCACTTTTTGATGGGAGCTTCAACCGAGTGGTTCAACCACGACCCGGTTGGAGATCAAACTGAAAGCTCCGCTCAAATAACTTTTGGAATACAATAGAAGGGTTAGGTATCTGCATCAGGGCAATAGAATCCTGACTCGGGATGAAGTTGTTAGGTTGGACTCCTTGGAGGATGAACGTGAATTGACGACAAAGGAGTTGGCGAAGAGGACTAGACATCTCCATTTTACACAATCTAGAAAACAATGAGACTGAATGGCATCAAAGATTGCGGCAACACTGGCTTAAGGAGGGAGAAGCTAATACATGGTTCTTTCAATGGCATCTGGTAGAAAACATAAGAACAAAATTCATAGCATCACGGTGAAGGATATAGAAGAATCCTTAAGCGCATCACGAAAGCGTAAGTATCGCATCATATACGATCGAGAGCGACTAGTCGCACTAGTAGCTCGGTGCAGCGAAATTTTTAAAAAAATTAATCGATGAAACCACATGATCCAAGAACACTTCTTGGATCGTTTCATCTAACCACATAATAGATAAAGGCATACCTCTTGTTGCGTGGTTGTGATCGGGCCTCTAAGAGAAGAGACATCCTATCTCAAGTCCAAGCAATGGATCTCCTGATCTCGTCTCACAAGATCGAACGCCTTCTTCATGAGCGAGACACATCAAAGAAGACGGAGATCCAAGAGTCGTCGAAGCAGCAACACAACGACGATGCGACGACGGAGGTGACCTCTCTATGAGAGGAGTGGAAGACCACTCAAGGAGAAGGAGAAAGCTTGGCGTGAGAATGAGAGAGTGAGAGAGCGTTGTCATAATCATCACTAAAAGAGTAAGGGGTGCCTCTTCTTATATAGGGTTTTGGGAGTCCATGGATCTCAATCCATGGACAACACAAAATCAATGGATGAGACCGATTTGTGTTTCTCTCAATGACCATGACGTTGTAAAAACACAATAATAATTAATTTAATTTAGATTAATATATATTGATAAATCAATATAAATAAATTCATCTTAAATCAATTTGACCTTGGAGATAATGGAGAGGAAGATTGCCCTCATCCCTAAAAGGGGTGGGACGACCACCTTTTCCTTATGAAAGTTGGTGGCCGTCCACCCTCTTGGTGTGGAATGGGTCAATCTCCTCATTATCTCATGAGATCTTATTATCTCATGATATCTCCAAGATTTACATCAACACTTGTTGTAAATAATTTCACAAAAAATAATTCATAATTATCTTGTGAATATTGCAATCATGGCATTGGAAAAATATGAATCACATTCTCATCCCAAAACAAATTGTAATTTATATTTTCAATTAATCATCCAATGTGAATCCAATTCACATCAATAATTAATTAACAAATATAAATCACAATAGTCTCTCTTTAATATATTATAAATCACATTTATAATATACATGAATGATTGAATAGTGCTAACATTTAATTACATTGGATTATCATTCTCATGCATTCAAATAATGTGAACTAAATTCACATTATTCATGATAATTAAATCACATTTAATTATCCATTTGTCAATGCTTAGATATAATTCAACAATGGAATTATTCTTGAACTCTTTCAAGAATAATGCGCTTTCTCTGCAGATACTTGGAGATAAGGACATGGTAATTGTTCGTTTCACGTATAGTGACTTGGATATTGAGATCACATCTCAAATTCAGATTTCACAGACCTCTCATAGATGCTTGATTAAATCAAGGTCGTAAATCTATCTTCTCATTGTATCTGAATCTCATTCAGATCAATGTCCAACAACTAGACCAAGATCATATCACTTCTCTACTAAGAGAAGTCACTAAAATGCAGACCTATTTCATCACTCCCTCGGAATGGAAGTGGCATGGTTATACAATCATTTATAATCACATCACCCTCAGGTTATTTCTAATACATGTACATCCTTCATACTGGAGGACCTATGATAAAACCGAAGATATAGATCAATTTTACACTGTCATCCTTAGGGGTTCATCATTAAGTTTCTCATTCTTCCTTCTTGGGAGTTGGTATCGATCATATGCTTTCAAAAAGCATATATCATACACTCAAATTCTTGTCATGCTTCCAAAACACGACGACCATGCATGGAATTTGATCGGTCCCAACACCTCATGAGTGAGCTCATATCTTCTGGTTCACAAGTGAACCTGTATGATCCCTTTGAGAGATCGTATTACTCATATGCCCTCATATGCACATCAGCTCACCGGTGTATAGAGCTTGGTTAGATCATCAACCTATTGGTCTGTCAAATGTATATACTTAGACATATAGTAGTACATCTGTCTCCGGTCAAAGGATGTGTGCATATATCGTGACTGTATATGACATAGGACTTTGGTTATATCGATTTCGTTAAGCCAACTCATTGACCTAACTAATTTGGCATCTCCGAATCTCTATTCCCATGCAGAAGACCTGCATCAAGAGGTCAGTCATATATCAACCTAATGAGACAGGATTGCCATCTCGTACTCAGACTGGAGATCATCTCTTAACAATCATTTGACGGTGCTTGATGAGTCCTCAATCTAAGTCCTTAGATATCCATCCAAGCATGGAAGGCCTTATCGATATCGATATCGTTTCGGTCCGCCCGGAAATGGATATATCGGGATATATCGACGAGATATCGACGATATCGGTGGAAATGTCGAAAATGGCTCAAAAAAGCCGTTTTTTGGCATTTTTTCAGAAATTAAGATCATCCAATATATTAGAACAACAAATAACCTACAAATACACACTTATATCACACACATCAGTCATTTTATAGACCATATATCGCACATATCGGTCATCATATCGAACATATCACTGTTAATGTTTATTCCCGACCTTCAGATATTGGAAATAGATTCCATTCAAGTTCTTATAACATTAAATAACTTACAAATATACACTTAGATGACACATATAGATCATTTGTGAAGACTATGATCCTTATATTGCACATATCGATCATATCGAAATATTGCTGGTACTGTTAGTTGTTGACCTATATATATTGAAAATGGAGTTCATCCAAGTTCTTAGATCACTAAGTAGCTTACAAATATACTCTTAGATCACATATATCGATCAATCTACGAAACTTGTATCGCATATATCGATCATTTTAAACATATCGATATTAATGTTTGATTCTTGACTTATAGATATTTTGTTTTTGAAGAATTGACTTATAGATATTGGAAATCGATTTTATTCAAGTCTTACAACATGAATAACTTGTAAACATACACCAAGTTGAAGAACCATTGTATGCACCCTCATGCCGTACCATACCCTACCAGTATATAAATCATAGATTGTTTTAATACTAGGTGTAGCTAGATATATGTGTTTTAATACTAGAAGTTGAATCAATCTTCCATGAATAATAGCATTGATATATAGAGATATCGGCGAAATATCGACAATATCGATCGATATCTGGGATTTTTTCTACTGAAACCAGTAATTTTTGACCGATATGAGCCGATATAGCGATATATCGCCGATATCCCTGTAAAAGGAGATACTGGGTAATATCGAAACCCCTACCCTATCGAAACCGATATATCGGCGATATATCGCCGATACAGCCTTCCATGCATCCAAGCACCATCCTTTTTTTTTTTTGAAACTCAATTATTGAATTAACAGCTGTATGATTATTAAGATGGCCATGGTACATAACCCTAATTGTACAGAGGGACCTTATAGTGCATTCATTAATTTAATCTCAGAAAGGGAGTGAAAAAAATCAATATCTTTTATTGATAAATCAAATATTATAATAACATTTATTGTAGGAATGCTTCACCTCGGGCTCACATGGCTAACAATCTCCCACTAGCCCTCAGAACCATTCAGGTACAATACTTAAACCCATACTCATTACATGCCGGTCGAAAACCTTTTGTGTTTAAGATTTGGTAAGAGGATCAACAACGTTGTCGGTAGAGGCCACCTTGGTTTGAATCTCCCGAATGATGTGGTATTTCCTTTCCACGTGCTTGCTCTTTTGATGTCATCTAGGTTCCTTCATCTGAGCAATAGCTCCCGTGTTATCGTAGAGTAACGGGATGGGAGTATCATAGGAAACTACGCTAAGTTTCAGGATGAATTTGTGCAACCACACCGCCTCCTTTGCAGCATCCGACGCGACAATGTATTCGGCTTCTGTTGTTGAATCTGCTGTAGTGTGTTGCTTCTTGTTTCTCCATCTCACAATACCACCGTTCAACAGGAACACAAACCCTGGTGTCGACTTTCGATCATCAATATCCGACTGGAAGTCTGAATCTGTGTATCCCAAGACTTGGAGATCACCATCTCCATAGACCAAAACATAATTTTACGTCCGTCTTATATACTTGAAAATGTTTTTCACTGCATTCCAGTGTTGTTTTCCATAGCAGGATTGGTAACAACTTACCACTTCCATTGGATGGCAGATATTTGGCCCAGTACACATCATGACGTACATTAAGCTTCCTACAAATGATGCATAGGGGCATCCAGCCATGGCTTTCTTTTCCTCAATACTTTTAGGGCCCGTTCGGTAGGAGAATAAGCATGAATAAGGATGGGGAATAAGGGGAATAAGGGTCTATTCTCCGTTCGGCTGGAGGATAAGAATAAGGAGAATAAGGTGAAATAAAGGTAGGTAAGGTGGGATAAAGATAGGAATAAGAGTGAAATAAGATGAAATAATGGGGAATAGTCGTACCACGGGGAAGCGTGTTGGGGGCTTATTCCCCTTATTCCATTCCTCCTTATACCCCAAACGAACAGGGCCTTAGGAGCCATCCATTTAGATATGTGGATACCATGTCTTAAGGGGAGCAAACCTTTCTTGGAACTCTCTATACGGAAACATTCAAGAATTTTCTTCATGTACCCATGTTGTGATAATCTCAATATCATCTTTTCTCGGTTTCTGAACAGCTTCAAACCCAAGATGTAAGAGGCTTCTCCAAGATCTTTCATCTCGAAGGTATGTGACAACCAAATCTTAACACTGATCATTATCCCTGTATCATTCCCAATGATAAAGGGTGTCATCTACGCAAAGCACGATGAACACAATGACGCTCCCACTAAGCTTCTTGTGCACACAAGGTTCATCAGGATTCTGCACAAAATCATAACTCTTTATGGTTTCCTCAATTCTGATGTTCCAGCTACGAGAAGCTTGTTTGAACCCATAGATGGATTTCTTCAGCTTGCATACTTTACCTTCCTTGGTTATGAAGGCATGGGGCTGTTCCATATAGATATCCTCCTCGAGGTATCCATTGAGGAAAGCTGTCTCGACGTCCATCTGCCAGATGTCGTAGTCAAGAGATGTAGCTATAGCTAGCAGTGTCCTTATGGACTTAAGCATAGCCACATGAGAGAATGTTTATGTCTTATCGTAGACAATGCCTTCTCTCTGTGTGTAGTCTTTGGCTACGAGCCGTACGTTGAAAGTCTACTTTCCAATCAGGTCCCCTCTTTCTCTTGAAGATCCATTTAAATCCAAGGGGTGACATTGAAGGTTGTTAATCTCTGTTAAGTCTTTGAGCAATGCCAAAAAAACCATTCAAACTCTACTCTGGAAATTCTGTTGTGAAGGTGGTGGTTCAAGTGCCTACAACCAATACTTTGTGGATTAACACATTCTAATCTTTTGCAATCGCAAAAAGACGAGAGTAACGTTCTACCAACATGCCCAGACATGTCCATTTATCTAGCCAGAAACGAAGATCTCTCCACTGCCAACAACCGGTCGAAGCAGATGTCAGATCTCTGGAAGAATCTAAAAAATTCCATGCAAAAGAGAGGAAGGCACTCGTACAGTGCAATCCATTAAGGATCCTTAAATTTTGGATTCGGTTTCATTTCGCTAAGTCCAAAAAGAGAAATTTTAGAGAATTTGAGTGGAATTTCATTGAAATCATAAAAAATCTTGCAAATGACTCTAAACTTGAATTTTTTCTGAAAACTAAGGTTTTTAATGTTCCTAAGTTAATAAATAATTAGAAATATTCACTTATTAATAAAATAGAGGTGCAAACATAAGTTTTAAAGTAGAGCAACTTGTAGCCTAGAGTCAGAATTGTATGCTAAACTAGAGGCAAAAGCCATGATAATCATCTCTTCAGTAAGAATGATGTGTGACATACAATGTTCACGAAATCAGCCTATGCAGCCACATATGCGTGTGCAACACCTTCAGCGCACCGCTTTCATGAAGCCCTCAATTATGCACCCATGGCGTTTATGCAGTTGTGCGGCCACATATGCCCTCCGTGCGCCCGCTTTGGGTTAAACGTGATTTTTTATATGTGATATTTTTATATGTGATTTTTAAGCCACTTATTTCATGTTATTGTTCTGAAATGTGTCAAATGAGTATATGAAATGTGTTATAGTATGATTTGTGCCACGTTTTTTTAATTTGTACCATGTTTTTTGTTGTATGATTTGTGCCACTTATCAGAATCCTTTCTTTTGCACAATATTGCACCCTCAGTTTACTCTTATCCTTTCTTTTGCATGTATGCCAACCAAGCATTCCATGACCATTTAAATCCATCGTCGAAGTAGTTGTACTCTGTGAGATTGTACTAAATGCAAGAAGAAAAAAGAATAATGTACCAATAATTTAACAAACTAATTCAGTCAACTAACAATTATTTTGAATGCAATATATTGATATGTAGAGTTTGGTACTTTTGATGGAGATTCGGTAATAATTATAACGATAGAGATAAATGACATTATAATTCAACAATAGATGCATTTATATAAATATATATTCACATGTATTGTTATACAAATTGCAACAAAAGCTAATCCACTTTATTATTAAGAAGTACATATCATCGTAGCATGAATTTCAGCAGACATACAGACTTACAAGTCTCACGTCGACATATTGGAGTTAACCAGTTAGAGTATTATCGCTTGAGCATTTCTGTTTTCTTATGCTATTTTAATTAGTACACTACTAATGTTATTTGTGTTAAATTTCGGTTTTCTTTCGGATACTTACATATTTTGGTGATTGTTGTCAGTTATTATGTGTGCTAACTTTTCTATTGAAGTACTACTATTTGATTGAATGAGATTGTTGAGTTCTATATGAAAGTCATTTTTCTTAGATCTTCTGTTGGACCATAATTATACATAAATTTAGTTCACTTGTAGTCACTTTATATATATATTTATAAATAAAAAAATAGGAAATCATGTAGAACCGCATATACCTCGCATATGCCCCCCCGCATACTGCTTAATCGCTATTTAGTGACCAGTCCGAACGCATACGCACACCGTTGTCCTGAACCATTGTAGCATATATAATAACTACTAATCAAAACATAAATACCAAAATAAAGAAAGAACAAAAAATATAAATTTTTCGGTTAAAACTTGAATTTAACTCTTAAATCTCGTGTCTAACTAATTTCGTTTGGTTTTGATCCAAAATTTAGAAATTAACTAAAGAAACTTCTTCAAATAATGTATATCGCTCTAACAACTCAATACATCAACGAATAAATAAGTGAAAATTCATTAATATGTAAATTTCGATGAAAGTGAATGGTAGATTCCCTTATTTTTGTTTTCGCCAAAACGACATGCAATTTCGATGAAATTTAGTTACAATCATGGAAAAAGAAATAATGTAGTGTTTCGATTTCGGTGACCTAGAGAATTGGAACTTTCGGAGAAATTTGATGGAATTTCGTTGAAATTTGATGCCATGACAACCTTTTGCAAGGGAGGGATTACTTCCGGTGGGGTAATGGCGCATTCTTAGTCAAGAAGGCATGCAATGTTTTTGCCAGAGAACAAAACATGATTCGGGAGGACCTACACTGGGATTACAAAGAAATTTGGTGCAGCAGGGTCTTACAGAGAGCAAATGTTTGTTTGTGGCTTGCCATATACAACCACCTACTTACTAAAGTGAGGCAGGACAAGTTCCTCTATATCGGTGTCTGGGTTCGCGGGAGATGCATGGAAGAAAACAAGGATATTGATCATCTTTTCTTTAGATGCGGATTCTCATGTATGAACCTATATGCTTCCTTCGAGAGATCATACATCACATATCTCGTATGTACACTAGCTCGCAGGTATATAGTCCTTGTCAAATCATTAACCTAATTGTTTGCCAAATGTGCATATTCAGACATATAGATGTATATTTATCTCTGATCAATGGATATCTGCTTGTTCGTGACGATATGCGATACAAGTCTTTAGTATCTCGATTTTATCAGGTCAACAGTTTGAATTAAAGTCAACATACTGACTTTTGGTCAACATTGACTCTTTGATTAGCATTTGATCTTTGGTCAACTTTTATTTTTTGGTCAACATGCCAACTTTTGGTCAACACTTTGACATGACTAATCCGATACATTCAAATCTCTATTCACATGCAGAAGACATGCATCAAGATGTAAGTCGGAATAAGCGTTCTTTGCATGATACGCGAAGTTACACATTGCTTGATATGATCTAAATCATTACCCGGTAATTATTTGCTCGGAAAGTCGGATGAATTTGAGGTAACATCCTAGGGACAAGATGAAGGGAGCACGTCTTTACTCTCATTTAGATCGAGCCCAAAGTTGGACAGAGACTAATTATCTTGAGTTGTCAAGGATGTTCCAACGATTGTACAAAGATATTATGGTAAATAACACATTTTTTTAGAGCCAATGCTTGCTGCCAAGGCGGTGCCTGCTGTTAAGATTGGAAAGATCATCACTTGGGATAAAGATGATGCCAATTGTTTGTTCCCAGAGCATTTTAAACTTGATCATTAATGAAATAGCTTCTTTATGAAAATATGTATGACGTGTGCCACTCTAAAGGGCACATATTGGAAGAATCAAAACTTAAGTCTACTATTTCAAATTTATGAGGTGAACATGAAACAAGTAAGGTGTCCATTGACTAAATTATTTTTCTAAATTAATATCCTTATTTGAGAAATATAATGCATGTATTCTGGATGTTAATGTCCAAACGTAGAGAGAATACCTCGCAAACATGGCAGTCATGATATCCATTGTCGAGTTTGACCCAAGCTATGCAGTTGCCAGAGTTTAGATGATTACAACCTCCATGCTATCCAACCAGAAGGAAGCATACGACGAAATCAGCCAGCCATTGGCCAACTACATCATTGCCACTCTGGATATTCATCGTTAGACCACTACCTAACTGCTCCTTCAGTCTGAGGAGGATACAATATGTATCAATGATGTGGTCGCAATTATACGATATCGACATGGTGCAATTTAGTGCACATTTTGTGAAAAAGTGGGCATACTGAAACTATCTGTTGGTTCGAGAAATGGCTATCCTCATGCTACTCGTGCCATCACTGTCGACAATGATAGATATACTGTGATGGTCCCTAAAAGGGGCTTTGATTATGTGATGCATCGACTAAGTATGCTGATGCCCAATGACTTTGCATACTCCCAAAAAGGTGATCACTATCATACATTCCTGAATATTGATTCGTATATTTTGTTGGTACTTTTGAACTTGTATCTAATGTCGATTGGTTAGTTGATATTGGGGCTTCCAATTATCTTTGCAGAGAAAAATGCCTACTCAGACACATGCGACAATACATCCAAGACAAACTATACAGGTAGTTGATGGAAGATTATCCATTAATATGGGCAAGGCGATGTTAATTGACCCCCCCTAACATTAAGCTGATGAACTCCTCATTCGCTTATTATCTAAAGATCAGGTTTGTAGAAAGTCAAATCTCGATCGAGCTATATTTGACATTGTTCCGTTTATTTTTCGAGGCACCTTACCAGCGAGGATGATGGTGCGTGCCATGAAGAAGGGGGCATTAATCATTTGATCCAATCCTCTACTACTACTG
Source organism: Ottelia alismoides (assembly GCA_037367405.1). NCBI lineage: Eukaryota > Viridiplantae > Streptophyta > Magnoliopsida > Alismatales > Hydrocharitaceae > Ottelia > Ottelia alismoides. The sequence goes on along the minus strand of JAZKJV010010314.1, from coordinate 132,069 downwards.
CCTAGTTTAGAATTTAGTTTTTTTCCTTCTTCATGCATTCCATGGCATCATCGCTTAGGCCATCCACCTCTTTCGAAGTTTTCTCAAATTGTTTCCCAACACCCTCCCACTGTCAACCTAGAGTGTGAGGCTTGCAAACTGAGAAATCATCTTTGGAATTCATTTCCTCTTTATGGTACTTGCCATTCTACAATTTTGGTTTAGTTGGTCCATTTTGATGTCTATACCTGTACCATTTGGAAAATCATTATTATCCTATTCTAATTGACGATTTTTCCTGTGGATTTTTAATTGAAAAATAAGTTCGATGTTTATTTTATTATTGTTAATTTTGTTAATGAAATAAAAACTCAATTTGATACCAATGTGAAAAATTCTTCGCTCTAATAATTTTATGGAGTTTCTCACAAGGCTTGTAGTTTTTTCTTTTCCTCTAGAGGGATTGTACCTCATACTACTTATGCTTATACCTCACAAAAGAATGGGGTTCCCGAACAAAAATATCAGCATCTTCTTGATATCACGTGCACCTTGCTCGTACATTATCACAAACTCTACTTATATTGGGGGGGATGTGGTTCTTATTGCTCCCTTTCTCGTAAATCACATGTCCTCCACCTATATTGATGAGTAGATTCCGATTTCGGTTATATATCCTCGCAAAGGGGTGTTCTTGTTCCTGCTAGAGTGTTTGAGTGTGTTGCCTCTGTTTACATTCCTGGTCCTAGGAGGGACTCTTCGATACTTATGCATGTTCCTTAGAATACTAGGTTCAGACTTTAGTATCAATAGAGACAATTCCATTTTGAGCTAGCAACAAACCCTCCTACCAAGGCAAGTACTTTGATAGAGATTTTACTAATTTACAACACTTCTTCCTTAAGCGATACCGCTTTAAGAGATGGTTAAGTCATGACATATGCTCATGTTACTCTTAAAACCGTAAAAGACAATGCACTATGCACCATATTTCTGCAAGTGAACCTTCTACGAACCTGGATCTCCCTACAAACGATTTGTCGATACTCTATCAGCAAGAGAGACTTCCCCGCAACCATATCGAGGAAATTCTTGACTCTAGATAGCGGCTTGCAATGGATGAGAGATGGTTGCTTTCGTTTCTCATGGGACATGGTAGCTAGCAGATCCAACTAGTTATGGAGAGGTTGTTGGCAAGGCTGTAAATATCGATTTAGGTCACCATATTGGTGATTGACTGAACAACATTTAGACGGAATTTTAATCGAAATTTCGATCCTATATTATTATATCGACCCCCTCCAGCCTTAACTTTTGACCATTCAATCGAATTTTGATCACATGTTGAAATCGAAATTCGACCGAAATTTGGTCGAATCTCGACGAAATTTGATGCCATGGTTATTGGTTAGGCAGGTTTTTTTGCAGTAAAGCAACTTATGGTTTGATTGCTTGTTACAAGGTCATGTTGGTAGCAAAAGCCTTTATATATACATACATACAATGTTGGCTTCTTTGACGCCTCCCTAGCGTCATGTATTTTGCTCATGCAATTTTTTGTTTTGATGGCAGTATAACTTGATTGACCACTTCACTGGGTGGACATAAGAATGCCTTTGTTCATGGCGATCTACAAGAGGTTATTGGCGTGCCACAACTTCTCGCCTTTGAGGCTCAAGGGAAGTGTTTGATGTGAATCGCATAGAGCGCAGTCGGAAGCGTGGGTTCTGGAAGAGTTCGACCCAATAGGTGAAAAAGAAGAGTCAAAGTGTTGATTCATCCTCTCAAGCTTCCACACATGGATGTTGGACCCTCCGGACGATGAGGGTTGGGTGAAGGTCAGAACAAGGAGAAGCCCACGTCGCTCGAAGATCACAGGGAATGGAGATCGGAGGCCGAGTGTGAATCCTTTCGGTTGGGACTGCTTTCGGTGTGGGGCGATGGGCCACTGGGCTCGCCAGTGCCGGGAACCTGTCAGATGTTTCCGGTGTAGGCGATACTCGCACATATGCAGGTCGTGCCCGTTGAGAGAGGTAGGCATCTTGATGCTGATCGGTGAGGGTGGCGGTTCAGAGGCGCTATTCCTGAGCTCATCCGATGTGGGGAAAGTGTCGGAGGCTCGGTTTCAGGCTGATGTCGCACATGTGACCCCTTGGCGCGTACTGACAAGGGGTCTTAGTGGTTCCGAGGCGATCACCTTGCTACGGGGGTCGAGGGATGGCTCTACTTTACTACGTTGGCGTAGGTTGCGGGCCCACGATGGCTTACTGACACCAAGGCCGCTGGAGCGGATCCGTGTGAAAGGCCTCCCTTTCGTTGCGCGGGAGCTATCGAGATGTAGGGAGCTGCTGCACGACATTGCAGAGGTGGTCAGGGTCGCGAGCGCGGGTTCTCAGCCCGGTGAATAACTGGATTCCATCCTCCTGGTTAAGCGCCTTGGCACGAAGAAGCTGGGCTGGTGGGAAGTTTTATCAGAAGGGGGACTGTTGCACTTGGAGCTGATGGATGCAGGGCTTGGGACGGGGCATCAGGGCTCGGAGCGCCGCTCTGGAAGCCAGGCGGTGTCGGCTTTGGCCAAGGGGATTGGAGGTGGGTCCGGTTGGCCGGGGCTGCAGACGACGAGTGGGATGGCGCGAAACCTGGAGAAATCGCCTCGACTTCTGCCAGGGATTCAATTCGGTGCGATATTCACGGGGCAGATACCGAGACCTATGATGGTCCATATCCTCGAGTTAATGCCATGACGCACAGGGGCTGGTTTGAGGTCTATCGAAGGGTCGCAGATTAATGACGAGACCCACATGCATCTTCGTTCGATGTTCCGGATCCTCAGCCGGAGCAACATTATGACCTGAGATGCGCCTCGCCTCTTCAAATCCGCTCGGGGTCCCTTGGTCCGGTTGGTGGTTTAGTGGGTATAGACCCTTCTGGATCCTTGCCTATTCCCTCAGGCATATCCGCTGCCCTTGTCCAACCATCCCAACCGTATTTTCTCGAACCACAATGTCCCCATTGGGGCGTCTCTGGCCGATGCGAATCTACGGGGATCGTCGTGGTGGCGCCAGCCGTAGGGCGAGAGTGTAGCGGAGTCTCGGCTCCAGCAGGTGGATCCACTAGGCGTGGGAATGGCTCGATGACTGCGACGAATGGGGGGGCCATGACAGTAGAGAAAATGGCATCAGTGGATGATCTGAGGGTCTCGATGGAGCCAGCCGCAAGGATGACGATGAAGGTCGTGTCACCTCGTGTTGGGCTCGCGGAGGAGGAACTTCTGGAAGTGGAAATGAGCTGGGGGGCCAGTAATGGATTGTCAAGAGCGGGAGAATCTTTGAGGGTCCCTTGGAGCTCGGATGATTGGGGCCCCAGGTTCGACGCGTCCTATGTGTGGAGAAGGACACTTAAGTCGGAAAGAAAGAGGTGGAGGGCTGCGCTCTTCGATCTTCCCCAGGAGCCAGTGGGCCGTCGATTTGCAGAACCATTTTAGAGTACTGGACAGGGGCATCGCTGAACGGCTGGGAGTGATCCCTCTAAAGAAGTTGAGTCAGGTTGTCCCTTAATAATGATGCTCTCTTGGAACGTCAGGGGGTTAAGAACCTATTGAAGGAGGCTGGTGCGGACATTTTTTTGCTTTAGGAGACGAAGCTGTAGAGGTGCGAGGATAATATCAGGCTGGATCTGGGGGGAGGTGATTGTTTCGAGATGGTTGAACTGGAGGCCCAGGGTGCCACGGGGGGATTATTGACTGGGTGTTTGAAAGATAAGTTTGATCTGATGATGGTATCGAAGGCCTCATTCTATCTTTTGGTGGGATTGAGAAGGAGGGCAGATGGAATGAACATCTTGGTTACGGATGTCTATGTTCCGACTGGGTCTGGAAGAGGTTCTCTGGTGGCAGAGGTGGAGGGGTTGGGCGCGAGGACCACAACTGGGGTCTGGATCATTGGTGGTGATTTGAATGTTACTCCGCTCCCTGAGGACAGACCGCAGCAGGGTGGCGGGAGGGATCCGGACTCGGAGGCTTTCGGAAGAATGGCCCACTCCTTGGGCTTATCCATTATTGACGCGACTGGCTGTGCCTGCACCTGACGGAATGTGAGCTCGTGATCTACATTGGATCGATTCTTGGTATCACCTGAGGGGTTCGAGTATTTTCCCCTTGCTCGAGCCTGGGCGTTGCCGCGGGCATACTCTGATCACATTCCTATCCTTTGGTTGTCGGGTGAGGAGAGGAGAAGCATGTTTTTCTTCCGTTTCGAGCATAGCTGGCTCTTGGAAGAAGGATTTAGGGAGATGGTTGCTGAACGGTGGAGAAGTTGGAATCCAGATGGCTCGGCGGTCTCGCGGTTTGTGGTAAAGTTGAGGTCCCTCAGGTCTTTCCTTACCGACTTTAGGAGGGAGGTCAAGGCTCAACGGAGGGCCAGAAGAGGAGAAGCCCAGGTGGAGGTGATGAGGTTGGATGGCCTGGATGATGAGAGGGGTTTGGATCAAGAGGAGGTGGTGGAGAGGCTGGGCTTGCTTGAGGAGATGATGCTGGAAGACAGAAAGGAGGAGGTGGAGTGGCGACAAAAATCGAGGCAAAGGTGGCTAAAGGAGGGTGACTTCACCATCTAGCATTCTCACAATACTTATCTCACAACTCAATGCCTTTTCTTCTTTGGCTTGTTTGATTGCAGAGTGTTTAATTTGTCTCTTGCTTACATTCAAAGATTGTTTTGCAAGCATGACTTCTTCCTTCTCCTTCCGTTCTTGCTATTTTTTTTGAATCGTCAATATTATGTAGAGTTCTCCTGTTCATAGTTTAGATTTCGGATTCAACCAGGTTGAGGTGCACATATTTGATCATTTCTTTGAGAGGTCCCATGCTCTTGATTTGGGCTCAAGGTTTTCATGTGGACCAAGTATGTCAGAGACCTATGTTAGAGGTTTGATACAAAGAGCTCCATAGGGACTCCAGAGTAGAGATCCTATTCTCTGAGCCAGTGTGGGAGAGACCCGATTCTCCGACGAGGTGACTCAGTTTCAGATTCCATTCTCCACTGATCGTGAACTCTAATACGTGATCCTTCGAGGTTCCTATGAGAGAGAACCTACTTCGAGATCCCTAAGAGAGATGAGACCTTCTCGTAAATGGCTAATCATTATGGCCTACTAATATATCCCAAGACCTGGGTGATTCTCACTGCGGAAAGTACACACACCCCCAAAGTACACACACCCCCATCCAAACAATAGCAAATCGGAGGCACTAGGATCAGATTAGGATTAGAGTCATTTCCCACTTCCCTTTCCTTGCCCCAACGACTTGTGGGGGCCTCTTGGTCAAGTCCCAATTGAGGGTCGAAATGTCGATTACGGTCCTCAATCTTTGAAAAGCAAATCCGCTGAGCCGCTCAACAACAAAATGCTCCACTCCCGTGTCCGTCTATCAACTATTATAATAAATAGCAATTTCCCAACTAATAATATCTGAAAATCTAAGACTGAGATATCTCTTTCCCATCTCAAGGAGGCCTATATCTTCTTTGTCTCACAACTATCGAGATATATAACGCGAGACTCATCTTCAAACATTTGCATATGGATATTCCCACAATGTTCTTTGATTGGCCATTTAGATAGATGGAACAGTTGTGAGCCAATGCCCTCCGACGAGTACCGATGACTTTGACAGACGTAGTACAGAACATGCGTTCTTCATCGAGGAGACTCGGATCACACTCCAACCCTTCGGTTCCTCCTCACCAACACAATATGAGAAGCAACATACTCATCATACAACCCGCAGAATATGCGTTGAGTTGATATTGCCCATTGTGCCATGTATTTTGTGACTGAGTAATTTCTTTCTATTTGTCCAAGCTGAGCATTACATGCTCTAGCTTGAGGTGGAGTGTTAGAGTATGCATTTGAAATGTGTAATTGCATCCCTCGGATGTCTTACTAGTAGGGCTCTATATAAGTAGCCCCACACCACCTGTAACAGTTGAGAAAGCAATAACAGAAGATCCGGCTTTTGACATGCCGTCTCCCATGGTTTCATCCCGCTCCTCATGGAGTAGGGCTTGACGTAAAATTCCGGTGTTCTTCCTTGTCTATATTTCTATTATCTTTGATTACGCTTCCACATTCATCATTTTCTACAATTATAATATACTCTTGTTGTTGCTGTTGCATTTGCTTTCCACTCAAGAGTTGCTGCTGAATATCTATTCCATCCTTTCTCAAAAAAATGCCATCCCTTCCTATTGTCATTGCTATCTCCCTTTGCTGCGGTATGTTGGAAGCACTAGAGATATGGTTGCTGTTGCTTTGAGTTAACTGTGGCCTCTGGATTGACTGCTGCTGCCTGACTGCTGCTGTGTGCTCCAGTCCTGTCACCACAGTTCATACATCAGATAACTGTGAAACAACTGGTGTCTGTTCACTGCCTAAAATGGGTCGCTCAACTTGCATTTGCTTCTGTTAAAGCTTCATCTTCGCATGAGTGTTGATTCTGCAGATGATCAGCTAAGTCATTCTTCTTTTGAGAATTTTCCACCAGCCACCATAAAGGCCATTGTTGGTTTAATAGTTTTCAGCTGTACCTTTAAGCTCGAGAATTCACACATTTGAGAAGCCGCTATTATCAACACTTCCAAGCACAACCCTCTGCCTTTGTTTCTCTCTATTTGAACCTCCACATTTCCTTCCTTTTCATTGAAGCAAACCACCAGTTGTTGCCTCAGAAATTGCTGTAGTTTTTGATGAGGAAAATGCTATACCACCCTTTCCACAGGTGTATAAACAGTCACTGTAGTTGCCTGTTTTGTTTGCTGCTCCATTTCCACTGTTGATTGCTTCTTCATATTTCCCAGTAACCCGGGCAATAGATTTAATCACCCCTGAATTATGCAAGTGCACGTTCAAACAAGGTAAGTCCGACCCACACTGGTATCTGAGTACTTCACAAGTTGGGCCAAAAATAGAGAGATCATCTGGTCAAAGAAATCCACTCAATTTTTTAATCTAAAATCTCCCATCGCATAGTTCTTGATGAGGTCCCTCTCATCCACATATCTTATCAATATATGCTTTGAATCCAAAGCATTCAAATGGATCTCTTTCAGATGCTCCAACCTGGCTTTTATAAACCATCTAAAGATCAAAATATCAGTCCTTAGTTCTGAAAACGAGCGACCAAACTCAAGAGAAAGGGTTTCGTTAGGATCTTTACTCCGTCATTTGTTTGTTCAATACTATGTGACCCATCTATGAATGGTGCTTCTCGAACAGGAATTGGGTCCCCAAAGGCAGGAGCCACTGTTGCTTCCTTCATTGCCTCAACATAGGAAGATTTCACCTCATTTGCAAAGATCTGAACAACCTCATCGGTCTTCCCTTCATGAACAATAAACCTTTTTCAATTCATTCTTTTCTCAAAATGTATAGGGGCAAGCAAAGGAAAATTTTCTTCATTAAGATCAACATCTTGTTTTGAGCCCTGACCAAGGCAAGGTTCAGCTGCTCCTTTATGCTGTACATCAACATTCTCTGTCATTCTATCGCTCACGGCTCACCTTCATATTTTCTTCAACAGAGCTCTCACAGGCATTCCTTCAAACACCTCCCAGAAACAACTTAACCACACACCCTCCAAAATGGTGCAACAGCACGCACCACAGTTGCTTCCCTCAGCAACATTGAACACCTTAATCAGTTGAATTAAAAGTCCAGTTCCAATTGTACTCGATGTCGATGCTTCCAGATCTTTTTCTGCAACAGCTCCACAAGGAGCAGTTCCACCAACAGCAGACTCTCCACACAACAATTGAACAACAGTTCCTTGTTGTAAAGTGACAACCCCTACTCGAGACATTGCCTCTCCATTGCAGGCAAATCTCTCCTCTGTAGATGGGGACTATATGGGTCTCCGAAGTCTGGTCGATGGAGATGTTATGTGGACAGAGGCATGAATAATGTCTGATGGGTGATTTCCTTCACGGCGTCCAGATATGATTTGAAAGAAATGGGCACTGGGGGGATCACCCCCAGCTGCCTTTGCAATCGGCCAAAGGGGCAAGTGGGTGATTCAAGGGAGTGGGCTAGTTTGAATTTTTAGGCCGCTTGCGATCTTACCATTGTAATTTTGTCCTCCATTGGAGGTTATGGCGGACAACTCTGGAACCCACCAGCGAAACTTGTGAGGGTGGGCCGTGGGAGTGCGGCGAAGGCTTTGGCCCCTCGGTGCTGATAGGCCGTGAGGGTAGTGATGGAGCCTGGTCCTCGTGTGAGATTGATTTAAAGGTGGGTGGGGGTGTGCAGCACCATGGCCGCAAGAAGGTGGGGGGAGAGAGGAAGTGTGTGGCGGAAGAACGTGCTGCAGGCCTTCCATCGCTAGAGATACAGGGGGAGGGCAAAATATGGTCGGAAGTAAGGGACTTTGAGGATGACAAGCACCCCAGTTGGGAGGCGATGGAGATCTCCACTGCAGTTGAGCAGGGGGTTGGGCCTTCTTTTTGGAACAGGGGATTGGGACACGACTGGTGTGTAGCCAGAGACAATAAGAGAGGGGAGGAGGCGGCACTAGAAGGGGACTGGGGTATTGGATGATGAAGAGGGGGGAAAGGGGAAAGGGGTAGGTGAAAGAGAGGATGATAAACAAGAATGGAAGATTGGGGACGAGGGGTGGTGTTAACAGAGGCGAACGGGGTGAGACAGTTGGAGAAAATGGAAGTGTGTGCACGTTCATGCATTTGGGGGAGGGGGTGATGGAAACTGTACCTTGCTTGTTTGAAAGGTTTATGTGTCTAAAATGAAGCAGGTTGCCATGAACATTTCAACAGTTTAAATCTCATTTTTTTGCTGATTAGATTATTTTAAGGGAGTCATCATACAGCTGGTGAACAGAACTTTGTGGACCCTAAATCGGGGTGCATCTCTTATGTTGCCGTTAACTTATGCCAACATACTTATTCGAATTCCTGTTTCCAATAGTTTTTCTCCTAAAAAAACCAGCAAGGCTTGGCATGTTTTCCTTTCTGATTTAATACCAGTTGACCCATTGGAACAATGTGAATTAAGAAAAGTGATAGATACTGAAGGTAAAAGTGGAGGTCCTCTTCAAAAAGAAAAAAAAAGTGATGCCGAGATACCTCCTATAAAAGCTTTTGCTGTTATTAGCCTTTGGATTCTTATTTTCACTGGCTCACCGATTTGTAGAGCCCGTTCTGTTGTTTATTCCCATCAAGAGCTTTCTTTGTGATATGCTCTTTTGCCCATGTTGGTGTCCTTTCTAGCTATTTCCTCTTTGGTTCTCTCACCCTATCTCCAGATGTTTGTTGATGCACTCAAGTGAAATGCATCAACGAAGAGAAAAAAAATGCTAATTTCTACTCTAGCCACACTTTTGAAGTTTATACTTTATCGGATGCTAATTTTTTTACTCTCTTTTGTTTGCTTAACTGGAGCACCACGTTCTTATTATTGATGTAATTTTCTGATGTAAGGTCATTAATATTCAGGCAGAAATCGCCCGCCAAGAGGCAAGGTTGAAAATAGAGAAGGAGAATCTGGAAAAGGAGAAGAGTGTTCTAATGGGTACAGCTTCAAATCAGGATAATCAAGATGGTGCTCTGGAGATAACTGTCAGCGGCGAAAAATATCGATGTCTTCGCTTTTCCAAGGCAAAGAAATGAAGCTGGCGAGTGGCTGCAATTACAGATCCAAATACAGGTTAGGTGGCTGTGGTCAGGCACATCCGCACCTTGTACTCTTTCTATGCTTAATGACAGGTTGATGCCCGATCAAAATGTGCTGGCGTAAAAAATCATTTCTGGAGAAAGGTTGTGTTCCTGTTCCTTTACAGAAGCTTCAACAATCTTTAGTCTGTTTTTAAAATTCTTGATAATGGATTTGTGATACCCTGGGGTGCATTTGGTGCTCCCCCTGCATATATTTTTAGTTCAATTATTTTTTAACCTCAATCATGATTGTGGAGTACACAGATCTCATCAGGTATATCATATCCTTTTGATACGTGGTATCTAGCCAATCTAGTTTAAATACAATGTGGTCCTTGCATTTCCATACTATGGAGCTATATCGTCTTCTCTGTTATTCACAGAATTCGTTTAGGGACTTTTTCTGAAGGATTGTATCGAGCTTATGTCGGAGTTATAGCAGGGCTTCTAAAGTTTCAAGATCTTGTCGAGGTCATCTGTGAAGATTGCTGATTCTCTTTATTACAATCTTATTCTTAATGCCTCCTCGTCAATGCTACTTTCACAGTAAGTACACTTATCCAAGGGTGTGATTTTCCTTTCCGTCACTTGGTCATACTTCTTATACATAGCACCAAACAGTTTTATTGTAGTCCACACAGATTGTAATTGTTGTTGAGCATGATCATGTCTGGATTGCTGTAATGATTTCATGTAATCTGTTCCCATGGGTTGGGATTGGATTCTAGTGTTTGGCAATGTAATCCTACCATTTAATTATACCATTTAGTAAGTTTTCTTAGATTATTTTGTGAATCTGTTAATTAGATCATACTTACATATATTTTTCTAAGTTAATCTCTATATTGATTTATTTAAAATTTGCATCTTGTAGCAATCAAATTTCATGAAGAAGGATTCCATTAAATTGCTTTTTTGCATTAGGGTAATCCAAACACGGTCGAAGCGTCATGTGGTGATGTTTTTCCTTTCGGTTTCTAAGATGATGCTTTATAACAATTCTGAAACCAAACACCAATGAAAGCTGACCACACGGAACGCATTATTTGCATCGAAACACAAATATTACGCATTTTTTCCATTATAAATGATATTGCCATTGAATGTTGCCTCATCGTTTGCTTCGATGAGTGTTATTAAGGCAATTTTTTTCATGCCTCCGTTTGGAAGCAAATGAAATTCAGGAAAATACTGATGTGACAGTAGCTATACGGTAAATGATGGGATTATGACAAGATAAATGGAGCAGTGGAGTTGTATTAAATAATATTGCTTTGTCTTTGGAAGAGGAATACCGAGTATTTACTAACGGAAGTACCGTATCGAATGTAAACGACCGAGATAGTGATTATCCATGTCCAACTTTTCTTGCGAATGATCTTTTTATGGCAGAAAAGCTGTATCTGCGAAATAAACTTATCTTGACGCAAATTATGGATTTCACAATTGCCATCCCCCCCCCCCCCCCCCCCCCCCCTTCCATATGAAATGGGTCAATTCCAGCAATTCTGAGTCCATTAAAATTTGGCAGTCTTGATGGAGGGGAAAGAAGTCTCGAGTTAAGTGGAATTTTGAATGACACCATGGTGCCATATTGTGATCTAAATTTCAATTGCTTTCATTTTAGAAAAATAAAAAAATACGGGAACAAAAGGGGCAAGAGCATGTAAGTTACATATTCCGAGGGAGCATACTCCTTTTCCCCCTATATATATATATATATATATATATAGAGAGAGAGAGAGAGAGAGAGAGAGGTGATCCTGTGAGAGCCAAAATCTGTAAGATCATGAGAGGACTGATTCCGAACCACTAGATTTTGTTATCTCTCTCCTCATTGATTGCAAGAGGAGAGATAAGAGCAGAATCTAGTGGTCCAGATTCAATGCTCTCATGCTCTCATAGATTTTGGCCTTCACAGGATCACCCCCCCTATATATATGTGGCTGATCCTGTGAGAGTAAAAAAATGTGAGAGCATGAGAGCAATAGTTCTGGACTGCTATATTCTGTCTTCTCTCTCATGATTGATTTGAGGAGGAGAGAGATAAGAAAAATCTAGTAGTCTAGATTCACTGCTCTCATGCTCTCACAGTTTTGGGCTCTCATAGGATCAACCCTTTATATATATATATATATATATATATATATATATATATATATAGGACCGATCCTGTGAGATGGGATTTTTGTGAGATGGAAAATTATGGACCACTAGACTGTTTCTTCTCTCTCCTGGTTTTCTCTCTCCTAGTTGAAACTAGTGGTCAAGAATTTCCCATCTCACAGGATCAACCCCCGCTCTCTATATATATGGTTCAATGGGACTGCCCTCTCTGCCCAATTTTCGATGTTTTTTATTTTTTTTCCAAAAATATCACCATGTATATTCATCTATATATCCCTCCTATGTGTCATTCAAATTTCGTCAGAAACAGAGACTATACCCTCCATCTAGAACAGATCGATTACAATAATGTTTACACCATTAAAATTACCTGTTCTAGATGTAGGACATAGGAGTTTCTGAGAAATTCAACTGGCATATTTGAGGGATATATAGATGAATATACATGGTGATATTTTTCAAAAAAAATTAAAAATTGCGGATATATATGTGATGAAGACATACATACAGACACACAAACATACACACATACATACAGACACACATACATACTTTCATGATAGACACAAGCACACACGTACACAGACACACATACATACATACACACGACAAGAAGAGGCTGACAAGCAATCACACACACACACACACAGAGAGAGAGAGAGAGATAAAGACAGACACATGCATGCACACATACGTGCACACACACACACACACACACACACGATTGAGAACGTGCTGATGAGGCTAGTGTCCTTAGGATCAAGAAAGAAGTCATCTAAGGTCTCAAACCACACACACACACACATGTATATAGATATGCATGTGTGTGTATGAAAAACAACACGTCTTTTCGCTGCTATATTGTATGTATACATCTATCCTGGCGATGCCGACTCTTGATCCACACCCTTAGACTAATACTCAAAGATGGGAGATCAGTAATGACAAGCTTAGTAGGCAAGTGAGGTCATCAAGGGATGATGGCAGTTAATCCGAGGTGGCCACTATTTAGATTCTTGGCATATAAGAAAAATGACCCCAAACATCTATTAATTCATACTAAATAACGTAAAAAATACTGTACTTTTATGGTATCTATTGCCAAAACAAAAGAATAAAGGAAAGGAAAGAAAAAGAGCGAGGTGTCGAGGGCACGGAAGTGACCCTATCCCCCGAGATTCAGTCATCATGATGTCTTAGTCAACAAGGAATAAAGTAGGGGGACATAGGACGACTAATTGTACAGAAAACACAAACATACCACTCTACAAAATAGGCCAATATTTATTTTTTGGGACCTATTTTATTCTTTATTATTTACACATCAAATAAAGAAATTTTGTACATGAAAGTTGTATAAAATAATGTATAGAAAAATACAAAATTTATTTAATGCCAAAATAACATATAATGTACATTTTATACACAGAATAAAAATCATAAAACCCAAACTTCACAGACCCATATCTCCCAAATAAAAACTCAAATGTATCAAAATCACCTTTACTTGTATATAACTTTTAATAAGCAATTTAATGAAGGTGGTTTCATATTTTTTTGAGTGAAGGTGTGAAAGTTAGGTATTGAACCCCTATTGTACAATATACCCGAATAAAATATACATTTTATTTATTCTATATTAATTTTATATTTTTTATAATATTGTAAATATTATTTATAGTATATGTACATATTAAAAATAAAATAAAAATATAAATAAGACTTTAAAATAAAATACTTATATAAAATACATAGATGAAATACCTATATTTATACCTATATAAAATACACCTATATATATTTAAGTGTAAATATTATATCATAAAAATTTAATAATAATATATGTAAGTATATAAAAATAAGTTGTAAATATATAAAACAACAAAATAAAATAATAAAATCAAAATTACAAAATTAAAATAAAATACTCAACACATAGGTAAATATACCTGTACACAAAACCCTAAAAATGAACCTGTAATTAGTTACTTACAAAAAATAAATAAAAATATGTATAAAATACTATAGAAAATTAGAAATATTTTTTATTTTGTAACCTAAAAATAATAAAATCAGTTACTATATTTTATTCATTTTCTAAGGTATTTCTGCCTTAGAATGTCCTGGTTGGTCCACGTGGACCAACAAGGCGCCTTCATTTCTTAACCGCAATCAACTGTCCGACCCTGATTCTGACTTCTGTCAAACCTTCACGAGGACGACGCTTCGCCATTTTCTCCACGTTGCCTTATTCATCCATTACCCTCGAGACCACCACCTTCCTGTAGCCATTGCATACCTCATTCACACCCATCTTCGAATCTCCACCTACCCACAACCGTCTCCATGCCATTGATCCTTGAAACTCCCTCAAAACACACCTATAAATATACCCCCTTCACCCCATTTTGATTTTTGATCGCTCTTAATCTATCTTCAACCCCTCAAATCACTCCTAGGAGCTTCACCATGGTGATAACAAGGTAGAGCTAGTGATTTGCAGTGAGGAAAGGCAAGGAGGAGGTGTATCCACCCCCACCACTTGAGGTCCTCCGACCGGTTCTACTTCGGAGCCCCCAGGCTCTTTCGAGTCCCGTTTCCTGCCATAATAGGTAATAAATCTAGCCTAGATTTTGATTTCATAATTAGTTTTAAGTTTCGATTAGTAGAATCAAAGTAGTACCCATAGCTTCGCCGACCTGGAGATCGAGCTCTCGGTCGATTTCGCCGTGATCCGACTGTAA
>JAZKJV010010314.1:0-115000 GCA_037367405.1 Ottelia alismoides | reverse complement strand
ACCTACATATGCATGCATGTACGTACACACACACACGCCCACACGCATGAACACACATACACACATACACGCACATGCACACACACTCACACACACAAGCACACATGCATGCACACACATACGTACACGTACACGGACACACACACACGCACGTGCACGCGCACGCGCACACACACATACATGTGCACGTACGTGTGTGCGCACGCTTCTACATGCATGCGCGCACACACACATGTGCACACACACATACAAATACACGTGCAGCCTTAAGTAGCAACACACGTGTGACCTTAAGCAGCAAGGTCAACAATCAGGCTTAAATGCTGTGTTGCACTACAATTCACGGTGGAACTGCTTATCTTCAACCTACAACAGATGAATGAATTTCAAAGCAAATCTAATTGAATTAGTTGAGAAAATACCTGTAGGTATTTTACAACGGTGGTGAATCTCCAGGTGAAGAAGCTACGTGTGCAGGTCTGCTAGGGTGCGACCGATGTGCGTCAAGATTCAGGCTTGATCGATCTTCTCCAAACCGATCTGCTCCCAGCGATAGAACTTTCGATCTGCAATTGTGAATGAGACTCAAGGAACGAATTCCTCGTAAAAATTTTAGCACAAAAATCAATGGATATGGATAGAGATCCTTCGCATGTGAGGGATTAGGATCGAAAGTCGGATCCAATGGACTTCACGTGATAGGCTGCGATAGAAGGTTCAGAGAAACGGGGTGAGATACAGATGAAGATGATGATTATCAGAATCGAATAGTTAAACAGAAAGGAAGAGAAGAGATTAGAAGAAGTAAGATGAGAAGAGAAGGAGAAGAGAAAAGGAGAAGACAGGAGGAAATATAACCAAGAATTGTGGATGGTTGTGTTCGCCTGGGGAAGCTGAAGCTCAGAGGAGCTCCAGGTGATCATCGCCTCAACCGTGGTGGAGGGAGGCTGTGCACGACGAGGCTGCTGCTTCAACACCGATGATGGACTACGTCGCTCTCTTTCTCCTCACTGCAACGCCTGGAAGCTCGAAGATCCTGTCACGATTCTCAAGGGGTGAAGCTCACCGGATCGAAGGGTACGCAAATGGCGGATCTGCCTATGACGAGGGAGCTCGAGGTATTTACATAGGGAAGGTGACGGAGATAGCGTGGAGAGCACGATCGAAGGTTGGGCTAATGACTTAATGGTCAGGTCATTAGATGGGTTGGGAGGAGAGAAGGGGAAAGAGGAAAGTGGGAAAGAAGAAGGTGGGTGGAGGAAGAAACGGGGGAGGAAGAAGGAAGGAGGAGAGAGAAAAGAAGAAATAAAAAATAAGTAATAATTAAATTAATTAAACTAATCGAATAAATTAAATTAACCTAAATAAATAATTAAAATAATAAAAATAATTATAAATTATAAATAATTTAATTATAAATTTTAATTAGATAAATAGTTAATTTAAATAGTTAAATATATATAAAAATCATAGGCATATATCTATATAATTAATTACTTTAATTATTTAAATAAATTTATTTTTTAATAAATTATATTTTTATTTTGAAATTAATAATATATTATTAATAAAACAAAAATAAAATATCAAAAATATAAGAAATAACATAAAATAAATAAAATAAGATTAAGATACATTGTACAACTTATACCAATAGAATCCCAAAACATAATTTTTGCATACTAAGCCCCATTTTAATGAAATCACTTTTATTTGATATATAATTTTATAAAACGAATTTTAAAAGTGAGTACGCCCAATTCAGAGTTCATATGGTCGAGTTACGAAGTTAGGAAGTTCAGATTTATGGCCTTTTTAGTTTTGGGATTTATTAGCCTTTACTAATAATTAATTTTAGATTATATTTTTATATTTTTCTATTGATTTTTATAAATATTTTAGAAAAAATAATTAAGTTAAATGACATTAGGAATACTTAAATAGAAAATAAAGAAGGTTTATTTACATATAATACATAAATACAAAGGGGGTCCAAACATCAAAACTCACACATTTTATTCTAATATTTTTTGATATTTTTAATAAATAGTATTAGTTATAAAACGAAGTTTAAAAATGAGTTTAGTCAATTTGGAGTTTTCTATAAATAGATATGAACCTGGAAAGTCGAGTTTTACAGCTTTTTCGATTCAATGCAATTATTTATTTATAAATTAAATAATTTTTGTGATATTTTTGTAAGTTAATATATATTATTATAAACAACTTTTGTGAAGAAGATATTTTTGTTTGGAATTATCTGAATGATAAATGAAATGGTTAAACATATGTACAAATCTAAAAGGGTTTTTATCACTTGTGCCCCTCCGAGATATCGCAATTTCAGTTATGCCCCTATCTTTTTGGTAATATTAGTTGTACCCCTCACTTCTTGCTAATATATCACTTGTGCCCCTCGGGTTAGTGACCGTCCATAACCAACACAAACGACCGTTAACTTCAAGGACATAGATGGAATTAAATTAAAAAAATGGAGTGAAAAGTCCTCTTCCACCCACGTCTTCTTCCTCCCTTCTCTTCCTCCTCTCCCATCTTCTTCCTCTTCCTCCTCCTCTTCCTCCATTCTCTTCCTCCTCCACAGCTCCTCCCTCCTCCTCTTGGAGCTCTCCTGCAGCCGCCCTCGAGCCTCCGGCTCCGCCCACGTTCCTCGCCTCCGTCCCCATCCTCCTCCACCTCCGTGCCTCCGGCTCCCAACATCTCCCTCCGCCAACCGCACCTCCCACCGCCCCCGCGGCCGCTGCGTCCCCTGCCTGCCTCCCCTACGACCCATGCGCCCCCTGCCCGGCCTCTCCCTGCGGCCCCTAGCCCCGCTGCCCCTCGGTCGCCCCTGCCAGCCTCCCCCCGGACCCTTGCACCCCCTGCCTGGCCTTCCTTCGCCACCCTTGCGCCCCCTGCCCGGCCTCCCCCTGCGCCCCAAGCCCCGCCGCCCCTAGGTCGCCCCTGACAGCCTCCCCCCCGCGACCCCTGCGCCCCCTTCCCGGCCTCCCCCCGTGCCTCCCAAGCTCCGCCGCCCCAAGGTCGCCCCCCTGCCTGCCTCCCCCCCGTGACCCCTGCACCCCAATGCCCTCCCCCCCCCCCCCCCCCCGAGCCCCTAGCCCCCCGCCGCCCCTATGTCGTCCCCCTTCCTGCCTCCCCCCACACCCAGGTCGCCCCTAGCCTCGTCGCCCCCGTGCCCCCAGGTCGCCCATAGCCCGCTGCCCCCATGTCAGCCCCCGGGGATTTCAGCATTTAGATAAATTTTTGATTAATTGATTCATGAAAATTCACCGAAAAATTCAATAATATTCACCATTTGATCCGTAGCGAGTGATATATCCATGAAAATGCAAAAAATTTAAAGATTCAATGGATGTATGAAGGTGCAATTAAGAGAGAGAAATTATGAAGAGAGGAAGAAGAACAAATGGAGGAGGAAGAAGATGAAGAAGAAGTCTGGACAATAATACCCTCTTAACTGCACCAAGGTTTGAAAAAACCATGGTTAAGTCAACTCATTGACGGTCAATCTGACGGAAGGGCACAAGTGATAACAGAGAAAGAAGTGAGGGGCACAACTGATATTACCAAAAAATAGGGGCATAACTGAAATTGTGATATCTCAGAGGGGCACAAATGATAAAAACCCAATCTAAAATTGTATAGATGTTCATTTGTGATCTTGATTTTCTAATATTTTTATAAATTAAGATCCTTATCTTCCTCTACTTATTTATTTTATCGACCAAATCAATATTAACCTGGTCTCGGGGTTAGGATCAGTTTGTACATATTGCATATATATACATCCTTCTTTTCTTTTATTTTTTCTTTATTATTTTATTTTGGATAAAATAAATACTAAATATATAATATTAATAAATGAGGTTATAATATTAATTTGTGTGAATTAGTGAATACTTACATGCATTTTACCAAGGATTTAAGCCAAATGAAAGAATAGGGCGATAGGAAGGGCAGACAGATTCCCAAATTCGATGTGATATGTGTTGATCAGTGTGATAGAGAGATGGAGAACATGACAATGATGGTGAAGCAGAAGTTGGTTATGAAAATCAGACAGTGAAAGGCTCTGATGGAGCAGATCGGAGATGGATCCGATTATCCTAAGATCGGACTAAATTACGGAAATTAAGACTAACTACTAATGGAAAATGGTTCGGCGGTGGATCTGCAATGGGGTGGAAGTGATCATAGCCTCAAATCCAACTACAGGAGGCTGGGGAGGCTCAATGCGGCGGAATGCTCTGGCCAATGTCAGATCTCATCCATTCGAGGGCCCAATTCTCAATCAAAACCGAGGGGGGTTGCTCCTGTCACGAGCTGAATCCTCTAGGTGGTGATTTCAGGTGTAAATCCAGGTCGAAGACGGCTCAAGGAGCGCCAACGGATTTGGAGGGGTATAAATAGGAAGAGGAGCAGGAGAAATTTGAAAGAGGTGGTGCGCACGAACTAAAATCAGAAACGTGAAATTCTTAATCGGATGGATTCGATCTTTATTCGGGCGATAAAACTCATGAAGGAATTATGTACTAATAGTGACAGATTGGCTGGGAAAATTCCAATCAAGATGACCGACGAACTTTTATTCAGGCAGAAGTGATGCGAAGAGGAGTTGACCAGGGTCAATAGACCCTGGTTCGCTAATGAGGACCAAGTCTGCTACATGACAAAGCCACAAAATGATAAAAGTATAAAAATGTAAAATAAATTATAAATAAATAGAAAATGAATTAAATACAATAATTTATAAATAAAATTGTTAATAAATAAATAATCTAATTTATGGTGATTTTTAATAATTTAAATAAATTAATTAAACAGGGGAAAAATGAATATTTACCTTTATTCAGAGGTATATATACTTATATATACAACACATTGATTTTTAATAATTTTTTACAAATAAATATGTAATTTAACAATTTATTAATTTAAAAAATAATTTAATGATTTTAAATATATTTTTATTTTATTTTTGTGAATTATTTTATTAGGTTAGATGAATAGAGATATTTACATTATAGGTATGTGATACATATACAATATGTGCATGAATTTATTTTTAGTTATTTTGATTTTTTATTTTTATTTGCATTTTATATGGATCAAATATAATATATACAATTATTTAAAAATACAATATGTACATAAATAAAAGAAAGTAAATATAACAATAAATTGAATAGAGTACAATATACACATACTATATAATAGCACTCCAAAAAGACACATTTCACATCTTAACTCTGATTTTAAACCACTCTCATTTAAAGCTTATTTAATTTTTAATACAATGAAAGTGAGTTTGATTTATTTTGAATTTTTGTGAAGAAGATATTAATATGACAAGTTGAGATTTATAACTTTTTTTAAAGTATTGTTATTTTAACTATCGATAATGATTCTTCTTGAAATTATTTTTAATATTTACAACTTATTTTTTGTACAAGTTCCAAGTAGAAAATATTTTTATTTGAGATGACTTTGGTGATAAATAAAATAGAATAAGAAATATACACAATATATACATGGATGTACAATGATCAATATTCACAAATGAAGATTATTTTCTGATTTTTTCTGGATGAAGATTTATTTCCCACTACTTTATTCCTTGTAGATCAGGTCAAGTCTTGACCTAATCTCAGGGTTAGATTCATGCTATATTTATTTCATATATATAACCTTATCTTCTTTTCATTTTCTTCTCTTCTTTATTTTTTATTTTCGTGTAAATAAGTGATAAATATACAATAATAACAAATGAGGTTAGATTGTTAATTACTTGGAATTAGTAATACTTACATGTGTTTTATAAAGGATTTAAGCTAAAATAAAAGAATAAAGATTTTGAATCATGGATTCATCATTCACCATCACCGGAGACCCCTTTCTAGGCGATTCAACTCATGATCCTTCACGGTCCGGTGAGCCCTTCATTTCTTTCTCTTTCAATTCCTAGAAGTAGAAATAATGTTGTCATGTAGTTAATTTCATTTGATTTCGTATTTATTTACTTAAAAATCCAAAAAATAGTTCGCCAGAGCTCTAGGCTCCGACCTCTATTTCGCCAATTTCTGACTGTTGACCGACCCTTTGACAAACCTCACACCTTCATCTCTTCATCCTTTATTACATCGACCCATCCTCCATCCCAAATCTCGTGCAGATATGGGAATCATGTGCTTGATCTCAGTCGTTCGCTGGAGCACCTCCATTAATCATTTCCACCCATTTTTGCACCCCACAACGGGTCGAGGAGAATTCCCTTCGACCCTTAACCATTTTATGCAAGTCCTGAAGCCAAAAGTCTCCATCTGGAGCTAGAATTGGACCTGTAGGTCAGCTCCGGTGGTCCGACCTTCTAGACCTCCATCGTTGAGGCCTGGAGCTTTGAAGCCTCCATCGGCTATGGAATCGACCTAGGAACGCAAGGAGCATTGCAGCAGCCTGGGAGCACATCATGATTACATTGGAAGAGAGATAGAAGCTCAACATCAAGATGCTCTTGAGCTTTTGCTTCCAGAGCTGCTCATAGCCATCTGATCGAGAACAAGCTCCAAGTGGAGCAGCTTTCGTCCGATCGACCAACCAAGAGCTGTTAGATCTCGGATGATATCTAATCTCAGTCCATCACCCAGGAACCGTCATCGGCCGTTGTGCGTGCACCACTTGTTTAAGTGACTCCATCTTCATCGTCCAACCACGCGCTTTAATTGGTATTTTGCATTGCACACCCCCGCCTCTTTGTATTTATCATTGAGTGTTTAAATTTCATTTTTAGTTGTAAATTTTTTGTACTATTTGCATATTGAACCCTAAGCCATCTTCTATTTGTACTTTAGTCCAGTGCTAGGTAATCTCACGTGCCTGTATGCATGAGGTGCTTGGGCATTTTACGTCGAGCCCCTCTGGGTTGTGTGTATTTATGTTTGGTCCCAAATCAATATAAATCATTTTGGATAAATTACATTCTTGGTCGTGTTGTTTACTTCATTTATATTTATACCCCTGCCAAGCATGTATTATATTTTATTACGCAAAAATTGCATATATACTCCTAGACATTATTAAGGTGTTATGAAATACTCCGAACTTTCTTAAAAATTGCAATTGTGTCCCGGTATTACTGATTTAATTTTGTACTTGTATTTTGATCATTAAAAATATCATTTGCATCTAAAAATTTTAAGAAAATTATCTTAAGTGCATGGTGCCATATTTTATCACATATTTTTTTATCAAGGAAATTAAAATTATTTTTCTATTTATAAACATTAAAAAATGTATTTTTCTCATGTTTAGCATTTAAAAATTCATAAAAAATATAAAATGTTTTGAAAAATTTCATAAAAAATTATGTAGTCTTACTTTATACTATTACATTATATGTACAAATATTTTTGAAAAATATTGAGAAAAAGTTTAAAATTGTAAACACAGAAAATATCATAAAAAATCATATAAAATCATAGAAAAATCACAAAAATATGTTTTAAAATCCTAATTTTTTGTATTATATAATATTTACGAAAATTGATTTTGGGCTCAATATAAATTGACATTTCGACCTTTTGAATTTCCTATTTGTCTTATTTTGAGTTTTCCCTATTTAAAAATCCATAAAAATCCTCAGAAATTACTTAAAATCACTAAAAATAAAAAAAATTTTATAAAACCCCAAAATATATCATTTTATTAATTTTGGCTTTATTTGCTGTATTTTTAAAAATTAAAAAAAATCTTTTTTTCTAAATATTACCTATATACCTATATATATTACCTATCTTATTATGAGGTTGGGGAACTTGTACCAAGGTGCATGTAACTTTACATGCACCGGTGCCATAAACGTCCGTATTTTTTTTAAATGAAATCATGTGGCATTTAGATCACCATATACACCACGCTGTCATTAAAAATTCAAATTAATTCGAGGCTCCTAAGCCATCCATTAAGACTGTGAAATTTTAACGGTCTCAGAATTGCTGAAATTTAACCGTCTAGATGAACATGTTAGAAACGTCTGTTTTACCCAAAATTTAAAACACGTATTCCACTAATATTTCTATGTAGATCCTCCAAGGTTCGTTTCAAAAAAATGGACGTTTATGGCATCAGTGCATGTAAGATTACATGCACCTTGGCGCAAGCTCCCTAACCTCTCTTATTATATATTATTTTCTTTAATTAAAAAAGAAAATAAAAATTTTGCAAATATTAAAAGCATAAAAATACATAAAAAATAAAAACCCATGAAAACACTTCAAAATTTTAAAGGAATAAAAAAGTCTCTAAGTACTCTACTCATTCTTTTCTCTACTTAGCATGCTCTCTGTGGTTCGACCTCTACTGCCTATCAATATACATTTTTTATAGAGTTATAACAAATTTTAACTCGACACACATCTTTATTGATTAATTATCATTGTGAGTATATCATTGATCGATTCACTTGAGTTGAGTACCCTGTGTCGAGAGAGCCGCCGATACAACGATTGCCGGATCCGATTTCTCGGACACTGCAGACGCTCCAAGACCGGACACTGGTACATCGATGAAAGCGCCTCGTCAGCAACATACGTGTTCGATCAACACCTCACATCTAAAAATGCATGATCGTGTGTATCATCATGTTTAGTCACACCCATAAGAATCAGATACTTAAGATATGCTTTCTCTACTCTATTGCGACGACATTGTCATTGTTCAACATTCACAAAGTTCTAGACAAGAGTTTGATGCGCGTGAATCTTCTCATAAAACCCTGTTCTTCCGAGATGCATCAAGAATGCATAGCTGATTATAAATATCACCCATACTACCAGGTATAGTCAATACAATAGCCCCTCAATAGCATATGTAGCGATAGTCGATCCACATCACATATGTTCAAATAAGGTATGCTGCCTATCACAATAGGAAGCAATATATCTCAAAAATGTGATGGCTATGACATCTCTTGATTATCTATTCGCATACATTATGGCTGGATGGAGGGTTTTGCATCAAACATGTCTATTTTGAGGGAAGCTAGATCGAGTAAGAGATTCATTGTATCGCAACGGCGTAGGTACTTGGTTGATTGCAGGTAAATGAAAAATTCTTTCATCAGTCCTTACCACGACGTCACTTTTCATTTGCCGAAGTACTAAGCTCTTGACATTCAACAATTATACGCATCTTTAAAACACCTTTTTAATCGTGGAAACTTCTAACTACAACGTGATGTGGAACAAACTTTTCGGAATATGGAAGAAGCTGTTCACAAGCTTCTCAGAAATACAAAGGGATGTTATGAACTATGAAGGCCACTGCAGTTACTTGTCTTCAATTCCACGGGCATTATAGAATGACCCAGCCAGTAGAGATTTGTGTCACGCGAGAAGAGATCCATCATGGAAAGGTTGTTCATGGCAACATATTATGTGCAATGTGGGAAGATATGTTGAAAAGAATGCATCGTATATAGTCAATGATATAAGTGGTTATACTTTGTTTAATTATGGCTATATTTAATTGCATAACACTTTATCTTATGAGAGATCTCCCATCGCTCATTTCAATTAATTGTATCTAATCATTTCTTCTAAATACATTTGATAGTGCATCATAGTCGGAGAAGAAATCCCTTGTTTGTGTGGATATCTATTTAAAGTACGATTCAGCTACCACCACAAACCCACTTGATTTCTTAAACCGCTTTTGTTCAGGTCCATATTCGGTAACATGTTTTGCGGACAGTATGCATTTACTAGTTAGTTTGTAGATATTATAACCAAGGAAACTTTGTAATTCATAGTGCAACTGTAATAAATTTTACATGGAGTTTTCAGGGGAAGGTGTGAGTTTCCTGTTAGATTTCCTTTTTATTTCAAAATTTTTTTTAAATAAATATTATTTTTCCCAAGATTTATTTTAAGTTTATGCAATTCCAATTTGCGCACAAGTACCTAACCCAATAATGATCTCGAAAATGAGACTCATTAAAAGTTGAACAAGTACCCAACCCAATAATGATCTCGAAAATGAAACTCATTAAATCCAGTTGAACAAGTACCTTCTCTCTATTGTATCCAAGTTCATGTAGCCGTTTTTGGTATTAAACGGGTCTCCTCAATAATGTTGGGTGTATCCAACGAGACCATAGGAACTCGTTATCACTTAATTCTTGATAGGAGATGAATGTCTCTCTTTTGGCTCTTTGTTGACAGGAAGTACGTCTATATAAAGGACTGCACTCTAAGCCTTTCAAAAAAAACAACATAACAGAAGCATTCTGTTCTCCACATCCATCTGCTCTCCACCACTTGTGCGCTCATTGTGAATTCACGTAGGCGGATTTTGTGCTTTATTTTTCTACGACGACGAGGGCCAACGGATGTTCGACGCTGCTCTCTTTCTAGCACCAGAAGACAACATCCAGTTGGGAGGTGAGTGAATCTAGGAGCCAGGCCGCCATCAAGCTCGTGCATACGAGCGACGGAATCTATCTTCACGACAGCATCTTTCAACGTGCCTCCATTTCCCAGGCTGGATCTTTCAAACTAATAGTTCTTTGTTGTTATTTTGATTGTATTTGCTTGCCAATCTAAAAACAAATTATCCTCACAAACAGTGCTAGAAAACTATAGTATTTATCCAACATTATGAAAACAGAGCCACAAGTTTCTATCTACTGTTTGATTCCGTCTTTGATAATTAGACTTCCGCCAAAATGGATCTTAGAGGAATGATGACTTTGTGAGACATTGCTACTCTCAGACCCAAAAAATTTCTAGGATTACATTTCCGTAGATGGCAACAAAAGATGAGGTTTTGGCTAACCTCTCTTGGTTTAGTCTCTGCTATAACTCCTGCTGAGGAACCTGAAATTCCTATCACTCTTGTAGATCATGTTAACTCTGCCCTTTTCTCAATATGTGCTACCTACAGTGATCCACTTTCTTCTCCTATCTCGTCTCATCCAAAAATATCTAAAGAAATAGATTACCTTTTTTATGACAGGATTCTCTTTGGTTTATCTGACGAGCTTTATGACATATATCATATGCACCCCACCGCTT
Source organism: Ottelia alismoides (assembly GCA_037367405.1). Classification (NCBI taxonomy): domain Eukaryota; kingdom Viridiplantae; phylum Streptophyta; class Magnoliopsida; order Alismatales; family Hydrocharitaceae; genus Ottelia; species Ottelia alismoides. Next base: position 103,913 of record JAZKJV010010314.1, on the reverse strand, counting down.
TCGAACTTTGGAAAGCGTTAGATGATAAGTTTGGCATGCAAGATGCGGGATTAGAACGATATGCCTTTATCCAATGGCTTGACTATAAGATGGTAGAAAATAAGCCTGTCTCTGCACAAGTTCTTGAATATCAAAATCTTGTCTGTAAGTCTATCGCTAGCTGCAATAACCTCGAGGAAAATGTACAAGTAGCAACTCTAATCGAGAAACTCCCTTCTTCTTGGAAAGAATTTGCGAAATCTCTCCGTCATAGAGAAGAAAAGATGAATATGTCTTCTCTTGTAAAGTCTCTTCAAACTGATGATCATCATAGAGCAAAAGACTCTAAGTTCAATCCTCCTGTCAATCTCAAAGAACATGTCAACTCCAAAAAGAAACCCATAAATTCCACCCCAAAAATCCAAACAACCTTTCAAGAAAGGCAAGCAATCTGATCAGAATATTAACACTGATTCTAAGGGCCAATGCATCTGCTATGTGTGTGGCAAACCTGGTCACCTTGCAAATGTATGCAAGAACCACAAATGACAAAAGAAACAACCTCCTAAGAATACTGAAGTCAACATGATTTCTGTGGGGGCTGGCACTCCTGACAGGTTAGAAACCAACTCAACTATTCCCAATATTAGTTATGTCTCCTATGATGATTGGTGGTTGAATTCAGGAGCAGTATCTCACATCTGTTATGATCGCTGTTCCTTTTCCAACTATCAGGTCGATAGCAGTCGTGTCATCTCCTGGGGTGATGATGTCTCCATGAAACACATCGTAGGCTTCAGACGCGTGGATTTGAAGCTCACATCAGGAAAAGTCTTGAAGCTACATAATATTTTACATGTTCCTGGATTTAAGAGGAACCTTATTAGTGAAGTCTTAGTTGTGTCTTCTGCTTACTCCTTATTGAGTCAAGGAAATAAAGTTGTAATCTCTCGTTTTGGATCTTTTATAGGTGTAAGCTACACCTGTAATGACCTTATCAAGCTTAGTGTTGAATCATGTAATGGTTCTTCACATATTAATGAGAATTGCATTAGAACTCTTTCTACTATCGTATCATCCGATCTTTGGCATGTACGCTTAGGACATGTGAACAAAAATACGATGAAGCGTATGGTTCACATAGACTTAATTCCCAAAACTGACATAACAAATATTGAAAGATGTCAAATTTATGTGCAAGCCAAATTACATAAAAACCCTTTAGATCAATAGAAAGCAAATCTGCACTACTTGAACTAGTCCATACTGATGTATGTGACCTAAACCATGTTCTCACTCGTGATAACATACGTTACTTTGTGATTTTTATAGATGACTTCTCGAAGTACTGTTTTGTTTATTTGCTAAGATCTAAAGATGAGCAAATAGAAAAGTTTAAAGTCTACAAAACCCAAGTAGAAAACCAAACCGATAAAAACATAAAAAGGATTAGATCCGATAGAGGAGGTGAATATACTTCAAATAAATTAAACCAGTTCTGTGAGGAACATGATCATATAAATGAAACCACTGCCCCTTATAACCCTCAGTCTAATGGTGTGGCTGAAAGGAAGAACATAACACTTATCGATATGGTCAATGCCATGTTAGCTGAATCTGGTCTTAACCAACGATTGTGGGGGGAGGCCCTTTTAACCGCAAACTATGTGCTCAATCGCATCCCCTTCAAACACATAGATAAAACTACTTATGAATTTTGATTTAATAGGAAACCGGTTCTAAAATATCTTAAAGTATGGGGATGTTTGGCCAAAGTTAAGATTCTTGAAAATAAGAAGAGGAAGTTAGATCCTAAGGCCGTAGACTCTGTTTTCATAATATATATAGAAAATAGTAATGCCAATAGATTTCTAGTTATAAAATCTGACATCCAGGTAATTTGAATAAATTCAATACTAGAGATTAGACCCGTAGATGCAGTATACTATGAAAACATATTCCCTCTCAAATCTTCTCTCCCTAGACAAGTTGTTGAAGGAACTACAAATTCTGAAAGCCTTTAATCCCCTCAAGATACCCCATAAATCATTAAAGAAGCAGAACCCTTAAACCAAGAAGTAGTTGATCCCCATAATGACCTAGGTCGAGGTAAAAGGACTAGAGTAGCTAAGCACTTTGGTCCTGTCTTTTATACTCTCTTCGTAGAAGAATATCCCAAGACCTATGATGAAGCTATGAAATCCATAGATCGTAGTTTCTGTAAGGATGCAATTGATAATGAAATAGAATCTATAATGAACAACCACACTTGGATTCTAACTGATCTTCTCTAAGGGTACAAGACTATTGGATGTAAGTGGGTTTTCAGAAAGAAGTTGCGGGCAGATGGTTCCATAGATAAGTTTAAAGCTAGGCTAGTGGCCAAATGATACAAACAGAAAGAAGGTGTTGATTATTTTGACACCTATGCCCCTGTAACTAAAATCACCTCTATCCTATTCTTGTCGCCTTACCTACGATTCATAATCTTGAAACCTATCAAATGGATGTCAAAACTGCTTTCCTAAACGATGACCTTGAGGAAGAGATTTATATGGATCAACCAGAGGGGTTCATAGTCCCTGGACAAGAACATAAGGTTTGTAGATTAATAAAATCTCTATATGATCTGAAACAAGCACACAAGCAGTGGAATGATAAATTTGATAAAACTGTTTTATTTGTTGGCTTCACTGCTAATGAATCTGATAGATGCATTTATTCTAAGACTTCTGAAAATGGCTTTGTAATCATGTGCTTGTATGTTGATGACATCTTAATCTTTGGATCAAATTCATCTATTATCTCTGAGACTAAATCCTTTCTTGATAAAAAATTTTGATATGAAAGATTTAGGAATAGTTGATGTTATACTTGGCATAAAATTAAGTAGATCTACTTCTGGCTACACTCTAAACCAGTCTCACTATGTAGAAAAACGTTTTGCATAGGTTCGATAGGTAATATTGTGTGCTTGTAAGTACTCCATATGATTCTTCCCTACATCTTAAGGCACACACTGGTAATCCTGTGGATCAATCTAGATATGCTCAAGTCATAGGAAGCTTAATGTATCTAGCCAACTGCTCTAGACCTGACATAGCTTATGCCATCAATAGGTTGAGTAGGTACACTAGTTGTCCTAATGCTGATCATTGGAAGGCCTTGGTCAGAGTCTTTAGATACCTTAAGGGTACTATGGAATACAGTCTCCAATACACTGGTTTTCCAGCCGTATTGGAAGGCTACATGGATGCAAATTGGATTGCAGACTCTGATGAAACCAAGTCAACTAGTGGTTATGTGTTTCGTCTAGGTGGTGCTACAGTTTCTTGGAAATCCTCCAAACAAATTGTTAGAGAAAGATCCACAATGGAGGTTGAATTTATAGCCTTAGATTTAGCTTGTTGTCAGACAGATTGGCTAAGAAATCTCTTAATGGATCTGCCCGTTATTTCAAAACCGTTTCCTCCTATCTCTATTCATTGTGATAGTAGATCTACCATAGATAAAGCTAAACAATCTAAAGGTAACCCGAGAAAATGCTCTATGAGATTGACGTATGAAGAGGTGAGAGACTTCATAACCCAAGGTGTAATATCTCTACAATTCGTAAAATCTGTAGAGAATATTGTTGATCATCTAAAAAAGGGTATAGCTAGAAAGTTAGTAATCAGTGCATCGAGGGGGATGGGTCTTTTACCCATTAGTTGAACACCATAGTGGTAACCCAACCAATCCAAAATTGGAGATCACATGAGGAATGGTTCAAAGGGACAACTAAGCTGTGTTAGTATTCGATGGAAGCAAAAACTTAGGAGTTTTACTCCTGACCTATCCCTATAGCGCGTAGTGCTTCAATGCTGTCTTGGTAGAGGAAGAGTTTTGCTCTGAATGGAGTCAAGCCATATATGGCAGGGTGTTGGACCGAACAATACACCCTTGGAGATTCCTACTATGTGAGTGTAACCTCATGCCGGGGTTTATGTGAGTTGGGTATTCTCGCTAGAGAACTCATGAAAGAGATTCTTGCGAAGGTCGTAACGCGCACATCGATATGAACATCCTCGTGCCCTCATCTATGTTTGTATGATTTATTGAAATCTGAATCGGAGAGTCTGGTTCAAGATGAAGTTCACCATGCCTCTCCGGATGAAGATGAATCGTTGCTAGGCAAGGTTCAAAGACACAAGCTACCTATGTTGAACGATATAGTTCAGTCGTATTTTATTTTGTCTTAATTTTTTATCTTCTTCTTTCTTTATTTATTAATAATTCTTAAAAATTTATTTTCTTATTATTTAAAAGGTTTATGAAATATGTGGGGGAATGTTGGATTTTCTTTGTATTTCAAAACTTTTTTTAAACAAATTTTTTTTCCCAAGATTTGTTTTAAATCTATGCAATTTCCAATTTGCACACAACTATTTAACCCAATAATGATCTCGAAAATGAGACTCATTAAAAGTTGAACAAGTACCTAACCCAATAATGATCTTGAAAATGAGACTCATTAAATCCAGTTGAACAAGTACCTTCTCTCTTTTGTATCCAAGTTTATGTAGCCATTTTTGGTATTAAACGGGTCTCCTCGGTAGTGTTGGGTGCATCCAACGAGACCATAGGAACTCGTTATCACTTAATGTCTTGATGGGAGATGAATGTCTCTCTTTTGGCTCTTTGTTGACAGACAGTCCATCTATATAAAGGACTGTACTCTAAGCCTTTCAAAAAAAAACAACACAACAGAAGCATTCTGTTCTCCACATCCATCTGCTCGCCACCACTTGTGCGCACATTATGAATTTGCGTAGGCGGATTTTGTGCTTTATTTTTCTATGACGATGAGGGCCAATGGACGTTCGACGCTGGTCTCTTGCTAGCACTAGAAGACAACATCCAGTTGGGAGGTGATTGAATCTGGGAGCCAGGCCGCCATCAAGCTCGTGCATAGGAGCGGCGGATTCTGTCTTCATGACAATGTCTTTCAACGTGCCTCCATTTCCCAGCCTGGATCTTTCATAGTAATATTTCTTTATTGTTATTTTGATCGTATTTACTTGCCAATCTGAAAACAAATTATCCTCACAAACAGTGCTAGAAAACTATAGTATTTATCCAACATTTCCAACATGAATTGATGTTCCTTATTGGGAGATTCACAGAGGCTGAAGCTCGATTCAGGCAACGCATAGACACTTGTGACGGCAGGCATGGCAGAATGACCTTTTTTTTTTAAAAAACGGTCAAGCCAATTTCATTCATCAAGATAAAACGAGTATCAAAGTTTAGTGTTACAACACAACCTCCCAAAGCCTTTTGTGCATATGCGGTCACAAGGCAAATACAAAAAAAACCAGAACTTTCCAACAAGCCAGGTCAGGACCCTCTTGGGTGGTGATAAAAAGGAATTACAAATTACCAATCCTCCAAGGACAGTCCTAAAGACAAGTACCAATCCTCCAAGAAGCAAAATATCTAAGAAAATGAAATCATGAAAAACAACATCAAAGATGAATCCTCCGTCCCCAAAACACCATGGCTACGAGCAACGAATAAAATAGTCAAAAATCCCATAAACGGCTCTTGCAAACAAACAAGCCTACACCACCAAAGGAGCTTTCATTTTATGTTGATGGGATGAGGCAACTTCTTGATTGATCCACCTTTCAATGCCCTTTGGAGAACTTTGAAGCCGAACACTTGCTTTCATATACTTCATATCTGAGATGTAAAACACGAAAAACAACATGCAAATAGAACTAGCTCAACAGATAGAAAAAAATCTCAATCTTTTACTGAAGATCCAAATATCGGTAACGGGAAACCCAGACACACCAAGCAAATTTGAGAGGCATCCACAATTATTTTTGTGATGGTGAGTGAATCATGCTCTCCAAATCAACCACCAAAGAGATGCTCGCATGATAGTAATCTACCACGGATGAATTATTTTCACATACTTTTAAATCGAATCGAAGAAATTTAAAAATCAAGATTGAATTATATTGAAACCCGCTTCCATAATTTTTTTGGGTACTTGGACAAGGCTCAAAAAGATGCAAATAATTTTTGACGTCCACATGACACAAATAGTATCACTTAGTTAAAGAATTATTCATCTTAAAAAGAAAATCTTATCTATAAATTTTTCCATAAGCGAGAATCCATAAGAAAAAAAGATACTCTCGAGTCAAAAATCTTCGTCCAGAAATTAAGATGAAAACCCAAAGAAGCACCACCAGATACTGGCAATTGATTAATTATTTTATTGATTAATGTGTTGCCTCCCACTTCGCAGGAAGGAAAGTAACAACTATCAGAGTTGACACTTCTTAACGAGTGTGGAACCTTGTTGATTCTAACTTGAAGGAGGTTAATTTGAGTCCATAGTCTAATCGATGCTCTATTACTAGACCTTTTAAACCAATTATTCTGGGCATTTCACAAGATTAATCAATTTTGAATTGAGGAATATTTGTTAAGAGTCAATCTCCAAATAATTCCCCCCTTAGTGGTGGAATTTTCATGAGGAAATCCTTCCAAAGTTAGGAAAGATTACCTCTGCCAAGTTGCTTATGGATCACATTTCTTAATAGAATAGAGCCCTTATATGATCTCTCCAAATCGGTGAACATGCTTCCCAAGTGAATGACAATTGGGCCATCTTTATTATTGCATGCATTAACTGTTGGACACGTGAGCCCACGACGAGCTATTATGCAATAAATGTTATTGCAAATATCATTCCTTGATCTGAAATGAAGAATAATTAATTTGCATGATATGTCCCTTAATACAATTAAGGTTATGTACCATGACCATCTCGATGGTCATACAACTGTTGATTCAATTGATTTAATCATAGAAACTGGTGCTTGGATGAATATATAAAGAGTTAGATTGAGAACTCATCAAGTACTGTCAAATGATTATTAAGAGATGATCTCCACCCTGAGTAGGAGATGGCAATCCTTTATCTCATGGGTTGATATCTAACTGACCTCTTGATGCAGGTCCTCTGCATAGGAATAGAGATTTTGAGGTGTTAGATAAGTTAGGTCAAAGAGTTGACCTAAGGAGATCGAGATAACCAAAGACCTATGTCGTATGCTATCATGGTATATGCATGCATCCTCTGACCAGAGGCAGATGTGCTACTATATGTCTGAGTATGTATATTTGACAGATCGATAGGTTGATGGCCTAATCAAGATCTATACATCAGCACACTGGTGTGCTTACAAGGGCATATGAGTAATACACTCTCATAGGGATCATATAGATTCATTTACTGAACCAGAAGACATGAGCTCACTCATGAGATGTTGGGAATCAAATTCCGTGCACAGTCATCTCATTTTGGAAGCTTGACTGAATTTGTAGGTTTGATTTATGCTTTGAAAAGTATATGATTAATACCTAGGTATGATATATGCTTTTGGAAAGTATATGATCGATACCGACTCCCAATAATCAAATGAAAAACTTAATGATAAAACCCAGAAGGAGGCAATCTAAATAGATCTAAAACTTTGTGTTTATTCCAAGGATTTCCAGTATGAAGGATACACATGTATTAGGAATACATGAGGGTGATGTGATCATAAACGATTGTATAACCATGAGGCTTCCATTCCGAGGGAGTGATGAAATACGTCTGGATTTTAGTGAATCCTATCAATAGAGAAGTGATCTAATCTTGGTCCAGGTGTTGGACAATGATCTCAATGTGATTCACATGCAATGAGAAGATTAGATTTACAGTTTTGATTTAATCAAACATCTATGTAAGATCCACAAGATCTGGATTTGAGATATGATCCCAATATCCAAATCACTATACATGGAACGTACAATCGCACCATCCTTATCTCCAAGTATTCTGGAGAAAGCACATTATCTTTGAAAGAGTTCAAGGATAATTTCATTATTGATATATGTATCTGAGCATTGAGAAAATTGATAATTAAATGCGATTTAATTATCATGAATAATATGAATTTGATTAGTATTATGAAGAGAATTATCTAAGATAATTAAATGTGATTTAGCTATAAAAATGTGAATAATGTGAATGTGATTCCTATTATTTGGGCACACGAGAATAGAGAACCAAGATGATTAAATGAGATTTAATTATCATGGATATGAATAATGTGGATAGAATAATCCATATCAATGATATATATTATAAATTTAATTTATAAATATAAGAGAGATCTATTGGTAAATAACATTTATAATTTAATATTGATGTGATCAGATTCACATTGTATATTTAATTGAAATGTAATTTACATTTTATTTTGGGATGTGAATGTGATTCATAAATTTCCAACAGCATGATTGCAATGTTCACAAAATAAATTGGATTTATTTTTGAGAAATAAATTTGCAATAAAAGGTTGTTGCAAATATTGGAGATTCACATGAGATATAGACTCTCATGTAATTGGAAGAAGCCAACATACCATATGAAGAGGGTGGACGACCACCCTCTCCTTATGGAATGAGTGGCCATACCCCCATTCTTCTTATGGAAGGAGACTTGCCTCCTTCCTATTTATCCAATGAAGATTGATTTAATAAAATTAATTTTATTAATTATTAGTCAATATATTTTAATTTAAAATTAAATTAATTATTGTTGTATTTTTACAAAAAAAATCATGGCCATTAAAAGAAACACAAATCAATGTGAACCATCGGATTTGTCTTGTCCATGGATTGAGATCCATGGACTTCCAAAATATTATATAAGAAGAGGCAACCCTAGTTCTTCTTTAGACAATTGAAATATGCTCTCCCTATCTCTCTACTTGCTAAGTCTCTCTCTCCTCTCTCTCTCTTTCTCTCTTGTGGCCATCCACTTGATGCCCTAGAGAGATATTACCACCGACATTACATCGTCGTTATGCTACCGGATCGATTGCTTGTGGATATCGTCTCCCTCGGTGCGTCTCGCTTGTGAAGAAGACATCAGATCTCATGTGACGAGATCAGGAGATTCACCACTTGGATCATCAACATGGATTGCGAGGAGCACCCATTTCATCAATGCGCTCGCAACCGTCTCCTCCATCAGATCTGACTTGAGAGAGGAGGTTTGTTTATTTAGAAACTCAATCACAACCACGCCTCAAGAGGTAAACCTAATACTTGTTGTGGTTTAGATATGATCAGAGAAGTGTTCTTGGATCATTGTTGAGCAGGGATCTTCGAGTCTTTGATTTAAATAATATATAAAAGTCGTTGTTATCCCCGAAAATCCCCGGATCAAACACACATTTTTTTCTTCTCTTACTGCAAAATAATTATAGAAAATAATGTGGAGCAAGAGAAATGTTTTTGCTACTTATTTACATGTATAGCGGGCATGATCAAACTCAGGGAGGCTACGATTCCCGAGGGTTATTCAATTAATCAAAAATCAATTAAAAGAAAAAGTAGGAATCTCAATGGCAAACTATCCTTGATTTTTATGGAATTTTCCTCTTTTTAATTTTTTTATTTCTATTTTTTATTTTCAAATTTTTAGTGATTTTAATTTTCTATTTTTTTAATTTCAAATAAAGAACAATATGCACAAGATAAGAACTACGCACACCAAACTCTTTTTGTATTTTTCAATTATATAAAAAATGATTAAAAAAATTCAAAGAAAATATTATTGTGTTTTAAGCGTTTTGAAATATTTTTGAGAATTTTTGTAGAATTTTTAGATGTTTTTGTATTTTTCTAAAAAAACAGTGGCAAAAATGAGAAACAATGCACAACCTGGAGTAATTTGCAACTTAAAAATATTTTAAGGCCAAAACTCTGGGAAATTATTTTTATGGTGAAATATATGCAAATATCCACAAACATGAACTGAAATCATGATTTTTGGATTTTTGTAGTTTTTTATGATTTCTATAAGATTTTTAGTATTTTTCAATTTTTGAGTTTTATAAATAGTTAATGCACGAAATTTGCACATAAATTAAAAGACAATGAAATACAATTACTCTAATTTTTTTTAATTTTTTAGAGAAATATTCAAATTTTTCTGAATTTTTAAATTTCATAAAAAGAAAAGACACTGTTTTTTATTTTTTAATAATATTAAATGAATTTAAAATACAATGAAAAATTTATGCTAAAAAGATAAGCACATCAGGAGCATAACATGATTTTTAAGAGATTTATTGACCAGTAAATAGATTTATTTCAATGAAGGGAGATTGCAATTTAAAATTTGTAAAATAAGGGCTGTAATGCAAATTGTTCGAAGTTTTTTACTAAAATGATAACAAGAATAACTTGCAGGATGTGAGTTGAAAATTACCCAAGAAAGGCATACGTTACAAGTATTTTACTACTTTAGGGTTTCTTTCTGGGTTCTTTCGTTCTTCACCAAAGCAAAGGGGCCAAGTGGCCGCCACCTTCCTCGTTTTCTCCCAACGCAGGGCGGCGGGCGATACTGGCTGCGCGTGCAGCTTCAACATCGAGGTGGGGGTCGGCGAAGAGCAGTGGAGATCCTCGTGGTCTTGCGCGGATGGTCTGAACAGCGGTGGCCGTCTGCAGATCGACGACGATAGTGGCTTGGTCGAGAAGGAGCATGGTGCACGCGGTGGCGATGGATCCAGGAGGGCTGCGGCACCGCTGTGGCGCGGCTGGAGAGCGTACATGGTGTGGTTGGGCGATAGGCAGAGGTTGGCGGTTGAGCAGTGTCGGTGTGGGGCGATGACTTTGACGACGGGGGGCTCCTTGGCGGAGGAGATCGGTGACGCGCAGCGGTGCGGTCGACGGGCGTCGGACTGGTGGCTGGACCCATGGTGGTGCGGTCGGGTAGAGCTCCTCTCCGTAATGATCAGAGATGACGGAGGGGGATGCGGTCGACAAGGGTGGACATGATGGTCGAGGCGGCGGGCACCGCCTACGGCTGGAGGGCGGTGCTTGTTGCTTGTTGCTTTTGTTTTTCTTAAAAGTACACATAGAAATGAAATGATTTTTTTTATTTTTTTTGAAACAAGAACGATAGAAATAAACAATTTTTTTATTTTTTTAATTTATTTTTTCCTAATTTTTTAGATGATCCTGTCAAACAAATGTTAGAGAGAAAGAATAGATATATTTTTTTATTTTTTCTTAAAATTTTTATTTATAAACAAATTAGGACACGAGCATGATGACTCGGTCTCAAATCAAAATGGAATTCATGAATGAGGATCCGACAAAATGGAAGGATCAAATCCGAATCTCCGACCATCGTGCATGGTCGGAGTTGAAAGATCGTTGGGGATAGAACGTGAACGCGGAGAGATCGAGAAAAATGAGATGAAAATTCGAGATCGATGGTGAATCAAAACGTGATGGATTTTAAGATCTAGATAAAAAAATGATGATGAAATAAAGATGCGAAAAAAATAAAACTAAGGTTAATCTAGATTAAAAATAAGAGAAAATGTGGATCTCACCTTAGGAGCGGAAATATACCGTGATCGCCTCGACGAAGGCCGACTCGTTGTCACCGGACGGCTCGGAGGCTAGGTACCCTTCTGCGACAAGAAGACTCTCGGAGATCGGGCTCCTCTCACCAAAGATTGATTAAGTTGAAATGATGAAGAAGGAGCCATATAAATAGAAAAGATAGAAATTGAAATTTGAATTTTTGAATTTTTGGATGAAGATAAGAGATAGAGAGAAAAGAAAGAAATTGAAATAAGATAAAGTAAAAAGATAAGTGTTAAAGTTATTTAAAAAAATTAACTATTTTTTTGTATTTTCGTCACTTTATTAATTTGAAAAATTAAAGTTTACTTTTTTATTTTTTGTGGTAGTTAGTTAAGAAAATTAACCATATACATAAACTATATACATATAGTACATTATTTACATAGTTAAATAAGGATTTTTTAATTATTTTTTATTTAAATTTTTATTATTTATTTTTATTTTAAATAATTAGTAAAAGAATATTTACAAATACAATATGTACAAATACATGGGAAAATTGCACATACCATCCCAGAAAACCAACTTTTCATAGTAATTCCAAAAATTATGAAATCATAACTATTTTAAAGATAATTTAATTTAGAATACAATGGAAGTAAGTTTGGTTCAAATTGAGTTCATATGGAGCCGGAATTGGTCTTTCAATTATTGCTTAGTAGCTTTTTCCATGTGTGATTTCTTTTATTCTGTACATGATTTGATTGTGCAATTATTTTTATTAATTAGGACACATTTTTATTTACAATTTTTGTTTTGAAATTATTTTATTTGATGCCAATTTATGTACAAATAAAATAGTGTAGTATACAAATATACACATTGCACATTTTTTTGGATTTTCTGAATAAGGACCCTATCTCCCCCTACTTTATTCCTGGTCGATCAGGTCAAGTCTTGACTTTCTCTCGGGGTTCAGGTTAGCCTATATTATTACATATATACAGTCTTCCTTTTTTATCTTTTCTTTATTTTTCCTTTCTTGATTTCTTTATTTATTCTAGGTTAAAACGGTAAGAAGTATACAATATTTACATACATATGCAAGTTAGTAAGAATATGGAGTTAGTGTTATATACAGGTATTTTATAAGGGATTTTAAGCTAAAATAAATGGATAAAGATGAAAAATCACATATTCATCCTCCTCCTATGCTTTACCTTTGCTAGTCCCTTAGCAAACACTTATTTGAAAGAATAAGTGAATAGAAGAAAAAAGGAAGGAAAAATAAAGAAGTTAGGACAATGTCGAGTATTAAACCTTTCTTCATAAAATTGTAGTTTGGAGCTCTATCAGACCTTTGGATTATTAGTGTGTCGGAACCTTAATAGGAGATGGATTGAAAACCTAACAACCTCTATGTTCCACAAGACTCCTATTCAGGTTATCTCAATAGTCAGGTTAGAACAAGTCTACATACACAGATTCTTGTGACTATGAATCATTACTTGTACGGTTTAAGTGAGATATAGCTCCCCATCTCAAAAGTAGCATAGAAATAGCCTCCCTCAACAAGGTAACTCTAGTTCCCCGGTCTTGCAACTCTTTCCTTGAGGAGCGGAGATATTCCCTTCTAAGTTCAAGTACAATCAGCTCAAGAAGAGGGGATGGAGAAACTAATGGACGGTAACCAGTGTAGCTACCTATCCTTGGATGCATGACCAATGTAGCCAAGTCATCCACTGCAAGCTTACAAACAATTATCTTTGAAGCTCTTATTGTAATAATTTTTTTATATTCTTGTATATACACTCTGGCAGGCATTTTACTTTTCAATCAGGCCTGTCCACTTTTGGAGATTCTGCATTTTCCATACTTTTTTTTGAAAGTATATACAAGGTGGAGCATGTACATAAGGAGTTTTTCCTTTTGAGCTAGTAGACTATCCCTCTTTTGAAACATTATTGCAACCCCGCAACATCCTGTCTTTAGACCTCAACATCGCTAGACTAGGTTGAGACACACTTCCCTCCCTAGAGGAAGATGGGAGATTCTGCCTAGATGTACTACCCTCGTATGCTACCCCAAGCCAAAAGATTCTGCCTCCTCACTACCTCCTCCATGAAGAGCTACGTGTAGAGTGCTTGTCCAAGATAAGCCACGGTCTGAAAGAATCATGCGTGTGTTGTTGAATATTCTACTTAGACTACTCAAGATGATATGTGAACATAATCTTGTGGACTTAAAGAATTAAGTCCCTAGGACCTAAAAAGTCTTAACTCCAGTTCTTATAAGGTTCCTTTGAAATTAAGTGGATTAAGGCCCAACTAAGCTCCATTCTTCAATTTTATTCCAGACTTAGTTTAAATGTCAATACTATCCTAAAAAATGCACATGCAAATGCAAGAATATGCACAATGCAAAAAGAACGATTTTTTTTGAAACGATTTTCCATTTTTGAACTTTTCATGAGTTTTTGGAAAAGAAAAGAAAAATTGATGCACATATAAAAGAGTTTTTTTATTATGCAGCTTTTTATAGATTTTTGGTTTTGTAGTTTTTTTCAAAAGGAAAAAGGGCTAGTAAAATATATACAAGTATATACAAGAATTCTTTTTGTTTGTTTTGTTTTTTTGTGTTCTTTTTGTTTTTGTCTTTTTCAATGTTGACTAAAGTCTATATGCACACATGTGGATTTAATGAATTTATATACGTATCCTCAAAAATAAATATTAAAGTACAAGTTATGTCTAAAGCATATATACAATATATACGACACCCCCTATACTTAACTCGAACTATATCCTCATAGTGATCAGAGAGCGGTAAAGGAAGACATAACTCGTGCTAAGTATAGAAAAGTGAAAAGACTCGTATGCTACAATGACTCAAAGAGAAAATGAAAAGAATAGAGGTCAGTGATCACCCCTATACTTAGGATCAAGTAATCCTAACTATAGAAGACTATACAAAAGGGGACAACCGATGTAGAGAATGTACAGATTCAAAAATAATAAAAAATTATATGAACAACATTACCCCCTATACTTAGGGTAGAGTATCCCTAAGTATAGGAAACAACAAGAGTAATGAACACAATGAATATGAACAGTACAAATCATTCACCCCCCTATACTTAAGATAAAGCACATCCTAAGTATAACATATATACACACACGGAAAAAGGGTGAATGATAAAACGGAAGAAGAAAGAATGAAACAAAAGGATATACAAGAGGAGTGGATGTACAAAGGTCAAGAAGGTCGAAAGCGAACCTTCTTACGGGACTGCTGAGGAATGGATCTAACAAGGTGTAGGTCGATATTAGGGTTATCATTAGATACGAACTGATTAGGATAGACTAAGAATGTATCCTCAGCAGTGTCAGAGTGTGCATGCACAAATCGGTTATTGGAAGTAGTGTGGTCATGTCCTACCTGGGAAGTCTCGCAAACATCAAAGTAAAAAGGCTCTAAATCATTATCAGAAAAGGTATGATCAATTTCAGTCTGGCGAGCCTCTACTGCATCATCATCTTTATCAAAATACCAAAATTCCTTAATAAAAGCAATCAAATCAAATTTGACCTTATCAGTATCATCTGAATCAGGGTGAATAGGAACGGACTCATCGGTGGAAGTAGTCAAATCATGTCCGTCCTGTCTAGTCTCAGAGTTTGCCTTCTGCTATAGGGTGTCTATCGTGTAAATCTTGCAGATATCATCAATGCATCTCCACATACCAGAAGGGGGAACTCCAAGGTCCTACGCTTTCGAGTCTTCCTCCTTGAAGAGGAATTCTTGGTTTTCATTATCATCCAACATACAACAAGAATCTCTGATATTATCATCAAGATCAAGGTCCTTGGGGTTGGCTAACGTAGGAACACTCTCATGGGATGCAAGTCTCTGGTCAGTAACGGTTGTAGTGATCAACATATCTCTCCCTGTATCATAATGGAAGTGAATCTCTCCAGCTCCATAATCAATAACGGCTCCCGCAGAGGCGAGGAAAGGTCGTTCCAGGATGATTAGAGGATGCTCCACAGGGGTGGAGGTCTCCATGGGCAATACGACAAAATCCGAAGTAAAATTCATGCCTTGAATAAGAATGAAAGCATTTTCTAGAATACCCTTCAACTTCTTGCCAAATCTATCAGCAAATTGAACTATCATCCTGGTTTTCTTGAGAGGCCCAAGATGGAGAGACTGTACTATAGAGAAGGGTATTATATTGATTGATGAACTGCCGTCAAGGAGAGTGTTATCACAAGAATGTTCAGAGATGGAGTAGCTCACAAGAGGTATGGTAGTGTTCCCTTTCTTAAAATGTGGACGATGAGAGATGGCGTAGGAAGTGGCCATGGTCAATATGTGACACTCATATCTTCTCCTTTACTTTCTCTTCTTGTGTTGAGGAGTAGATAAATCTATCATGGCTTGTAGAAGCAGGGCTTTAATGATCTCATGAATAGTGATCATCACTTCAGGTTCAATCAATATTTTTTTTGAATTTTTGGACCTTTTCCATACAAGAGAGGAGATCGGAATCAACATATACATGAGGATTGCCAAGAGCAGTCTGTACAGTGGAATCCTCGGGGTAAAAGTTGGGACATGCGGTGAGTGGCTGTGTGGAAAAGTGGTTTCGCATGTGTGCCCTCTCCTCATAAAATGAATAAAAAATGTGTCTCCCGAAATCTTTTTGGATTTTTCAAATTTTCTCATTTTTTGTATTTTGGGTGATTGTAATCTCTCATAATTATTCTCAAGTGAATCCATATCCTCAAATAGTGGAGCAATGTTCTGGCTCTCATTTATCTTAAATAGATTGCTAATCCTCGAATTCATATGCTCCATCATCTGGTTCAGGGTCTCAAGTGTAGACACCATGAAAGGTGACTCCAAAATCACAGGGTCGGGTGAGTGGAATGAGGGTGGGTGAAAATCATCATCCGATTCCTGAAATAATGGATTAGACGGATATGCACAGAAATCAGGAGGAAAGTCCTCCTAGAAAAAGGAAGGTGGACCGGTTGGAGAGTGTGAGAAGTCCGCGAAGATCGGATTAAAATAACTCAAGTCGGCCATATCCGAAACAAAAGACGGGGATTGGGAGAACACGATAGTCAAGTCAAGTTATGCAAGTAAAAGGCGCAAATATGCAGAAGGATCTAGTATGCACACAAGCAATCAAACACAAAACAAACCCCTAGTTCACCAAATCAACACAATGTGAAAACCGTGAAGGTTCGATTAATTATCTTGTCAATTTTTAGATTTTGGTGAGAATACAATCTATCAGAGCGGTTAAAGCAAGCTGTTAGGAACCCAATGCTCTCAGGAGACTAGCCCAATCCTAAAGTTAGATCTTTCCCAGCCAGTATGAATTGCGGACCGTTTATCAGTTACCCGATCAATTCAATATGTTAAGGACGTCACGGGCCGCTTTACTGGCTACCGAAGAGATCCTCACTGGAGAACGACTAACCCAAGATAGTAGTCTAAAAAGAGTTCGGGTGTGGTTCTATCTTAGTGTGCGAGTCGCTCTCTCACTACATAAAAACCAAACAATGAGGAGATTACTCTCCCCAAAACAATGATTTTTCCTTGTGTTTATTTTAGGATCGAGTTTTCTTTAGCAGCCCTCTATTTTAGGCAGTTGTCACTTGGTTAAAATATTTTTAAAGAATCGCATACCGAGTGTCCAATTTCCTTTTTAGCTTATGTGAGTGAAAACAAGGAAGGAGGATCGGAAATGCCAATGCGCGATTAAACACAATGAGGCATGCAGGTGTTAGAGATACGTACCTTGTCGCCAGCACTCTACATGCAAGTGATCCACGCAGAATTGAAATACAGAAAAATAAACTAACCTATATGCAAATGCAAGTGAACCTTCCTAACAATAGCTTCTATTAACGGGCAAGAACATGTTAATTTGACTAAGTCCAACTACACTATATTCTATAGGTACAAAAATTCTTGTTTAGGATGTTTGGACCTAATTAATTACCTAGCTCAAGCAAATTAATTGAAGCAATCAATAGGTACCTCACAAAATTCGCAGGAAACAAAGAAAAATAAGGAGATGAAAACAAAATCGATGAGGTCCCCCAAGTGCACCGGCACTTGGCGAAACAGACCTCGCAATAAATGAATGTCCATTTACAATGGTTTAAATGCTAAAAATAAATAAAACTCTCTCTTTCTCTCTCTTTATTTTTTGGTCTCCTTCAATTCTTCTTCTCCTCTTCTCACGCTATCCTACGACTCGGTGAAGAATCAAGTCGCCTCCATGTTGCTTGGGTGCTTCGGCTCTCCTAAGATCACCTCCTTCGCTCCGCAGGCCCTCCCAAGAAAAAGAAAAGAGAATGTGTAAGAAACACAATTATCAAATATAAGAAAAAAATGAAATGAAACAATGAATATGAACAATGGAGTGAATGTGGAAAAATATACACAAATATATACAACCAAGAATAGCAGGTCAAAAGAGAAACCTAACTACACTCCTCGTGCCTCCCCGGCAACGACGCAATTTTATTGAGCAGGGATCTTCGAGGCTTTGGTTTAAATGATATATGAAAGTCGTTATCCCCAAAAAATCCCTTATCAAAAAACAATTTTTTTCTTCTCTCGATGCAAAATAATTATAGAAAATAATATGGAGCAAGAGAAATGTTTTTGCTACTTATTTATCTGTATAGCAGATAGGATCGAACTCAGGGAGGCTACAATTCCCGAGAGTCATTCAATTAATCAAAAATCAATTAAAAGAAAAGACAGGAATCTTAAAGGCAAACTATCCTTGGTTTTTATGGAATTTTTCTCTTTCTAATTTTTTATTTCTATTTTTTTGATTTTCAATTTTTTAGTGATTTTAATTTTGTAATTTTTTTAATTTCAAATAAAGAACAATATGCACAAGATAAGAACTACGTACACTAAAATATTTTTGTATTTTTCAACTATATTAAAAAATGATTAGAAAAATCCACAGATTTTTTTTGTGTTTTAAGGGTTTTGAAATATTTTTGAGATTTTTTTGTAGATTTTTTAGATGTTTTTGTATTTTTTTAAAATCAAATAGTGGCAAAAAAGAGAAACAATTCACACCTGGACTAATTTACAACTTAAAAATATTATAAATGTTCAAAACTCACGGCAATTATTTTTATGATGAAATACATGCAAATATCTACAAAAAGAAACTGAAATCGCGATTTTTGGATTTTTGTAGAATTTTTATGTTTTTATAAGATTTTTAATATTTTTAATTTTTGGGCTTTATGAATAGTAAATGCAGGAAATTTGCACATAAATTAAAAGACAATGGAATACGATTACTCTATTTCTTAGAAATTTTGGAGAAATATTCAAATTTTTATGAATTTTTAAATTTCAAAAAGAGAAAAACACTGTTTTTGATTTTTTAATGATATTAAATAAATTTAAAATGCAATGAAAAATTTATGCTAAAAAGATAAGCACATCAGAAGCATAGCATGATTTTTGAGAGATTTATTGACCAACAAATATATTTATTGCAATGAAGAGAGCTTGCAACTTAAAGTCTGTAAAACATGGACTGTAATGCAAATTGTTTGAAGTTTTTTACTGAGATGATAACAAGAATAACTTACAGGATGTGAATTGAAAATTACCCAAGAAAGGCATGCGTTGCACGCGATTGGATTGGAGCAAGGGTATCCGTAATATGCGAAAATGTTGGGGGGACTTGAATGTAATTTACCCACACGTATTTTATTACTTTAGGGTTTCTTTCTAGATTCCTTTGTTCTTCACCAAAGCAAAGGGGTCAAGTGGCCGCTGCCTTCCTCATTTTCTCCCAACGTAGGGCGGCGGGCAGAGCTGGCGGGCATGCAGCTTCAACGGCGAGGCATGGGTCGACGAAGAGCGGTGGAGATCCGTGCGGTATTGCATGGATGGTCTGAATAGCGGTGGTCATCTGCAGATCAGTGGGCGACGGTGGCTCGGTTGAGAAGGAGCGTGGTACGCGCAGTGGCGATGGATCCAGAAGGGATGCGACACCACTGTGGCGGAGGGCTTGTGTGGGGGCACGATTGGAACACATGCGTGGTGTGGTTGGGTGATAGACAGATGTTGGCGGATGAGCAGTGTTGGTGCGGGGCGACAACTTCGATAATGGGGGGCTCCTTGGCGGAGGAGATCGGTGACACGTAGCGGCACGGTCGACGGCGACAGACTGCTATTTGGCCCCACAGTGGCGCGGTCAGACAGAGCTCCTCTCCGTGATGATCAGAGATGGCAGAGGGGGATGCAACTGACAAGGGAGGACTGGATGGTGGAGGCGGCAGGCACTGCCGACGGTTGGAGGGCGGTTCCTGCTGCTTGTTGCTTTTGCTTTTTTTTAAAATGTAAAAACAGAAATGAAATGATTTTTTTTATTTTTTTGAAACAAGAACGACAGAAAACAAACAAATTTTTTTATTTTTTTATTTTAATTTTTCCTATTTTTTAGATGATCCTGCAAAACAAATGTTAGAGAGAAAAAATAGATATATATTTTTATTTTTCTTAAATTTTTTATTTATCAACAAATTAGGACGCAAGCATGATGACTCAGTCCCAAATTAAAATGGAATTCGTGAATGAGGATTCGATGAAATGGAAGAATCGAATGTGAATCTTTGGCCACCGTACGTGGTCGAAGTTGAAAGATCGTGGGGGATAGAACATGAACATGGAGAGATCGAGAAAAATGAGATGAAGACTCGAAATCGATGATGAATCAAAACGTGATGGATTTTAAAATCTAGATAAAAATGACAATAAAATAAAGATGCAAAAAAATAAAGCTAAGGTTAATCTAGATGAAAAATAAGAGAAAATGTGGATCTCACCTTAGGAGCGGAAATACACCATGATCGCCTCGACGAAGGCCGTCTCGTTGTCACCGGACGGCTTGGAGGCTAGTCACCCTTTTGCAACAAGAAGACTCTCGAAGATCGGGCTCCTCTCACCAAAGATTGATCAAGTTGAAATGATGGAGAAGGAGCCATTAAATAGAAAAGATAGGAATTGAAATTTGAATTTTTGAATTTTTAGATGAAGATAAGAGATAAAAGAGAAAAGAAAAAAAATAATCGCAATGAGATAAAGTAAAAAGATAAGTGTTAAAGTTATTTACAAAAATTAACTATTTTTTGTATTTTCTTCACTTTATTAATTTGAAAATTAAATATTACTTTTTTTATTTATTTGTGGAAGTTAGTTAAGAAAATTAATCATATACATAAACTATATACATATAGTACATTATTTACATAGTTAAATAAGGAAATTATTTTTTAATTAATTTTTTTGTTTTAAAATTTTCATTTTTTATTTTTAAAATAATTAGTAAAAAATAATTACAAATATTTACAAATACAATATGTACAAATACATGGGAAAATTGCACAAACCACCCCCAAAAACCAATTTTTCACCCGTAACTCCAAAAATTATGAAATCACAGCTATTTTCAAAATAATTTAATTTAAATACAATTGAAGTGAGTTTGGTTCAATTTGAATTCATATGGAGCCGGAATCGATCTTTCAATTATTATTTAGTGGTTTTTTTCCAAGTATGGTTGCTTTTATTCTGTACATGATTTGATTGTGCAATTATTTTATTAATTAGGACACATTTTTATTTACATCTTTTGTTTTGAAAATTATTTTGTTTGAGGTCAATTTATGTACAAATAAAATAGTGTAGTATACAAATATACACAGTGCACATTTTTTTGGATTTTCTTAATAAGGACCCTATCTCCCTCTACTTTATTCATGATCGATCAGGTCAAGTCTTGACCTTCTCTCGGGGTTCGGGTCAGCCTGTATCTATTAGATATATGCAGTCTTCCTTTTTTTCTTTTCTTTATTTTCCCTTTCTTTCTTTCTTTATTTATTTTAGGTTAAAATGGTAAGAAGTGTACTATATTTACATACAAATGCAAGTTAGTAAGAATATGGAGTTAGTGTTATATATAGGCATTTTATAAGAAATTTTAAGCTAAGATAAATGAATAAAGATGACGAATCACAGATTTATCAAGCATGTGGTTTCATCAGTTTATTTTTTTTAAATTCCGTTGCCCCGGGCAACTAGTGCGACTAGTCGCTCCCAATTGCATGTGATGTGATCCTCACACTTCCATGATGCACTTAAGGATTTTTTCCATATCCTTCAGTCCATTGTAGTGAACTACAAAGAAAAGCATGACTCGATCAAAGAAAAATAACATGATATATATATATATATATAGAGAGAGAGAGAGAGAAGGAAATATTGATGAATAAGAGATAATTTCTCTCTTCCTTATTCACTTATATTTAACAAGTATCCATGGGTCGAACACAAGGAGGCCGATGGTATACTTAGAAATCAGGATTATTTTGTGATTGATTTTTCTTCACGAAACTTGTTTTTGTGGTTTTTAGTTTTTGTCACTCACTCGAATCTGGTGGACATCACTCTGGAGACAGAACGATAGCGAAAGTACTGTAGTGTGGCCTCTGGTGGCCTACACTATTTATGGATGCTACAACATTTGTGAAGCACTGCACTGATTGCCAAAGATTGAAAGGTACCCCTATAGCTAAAGATTCAATGCCCCTGAAGTTCATTCAGATTACAGATGATTCGATGCTTGGGGCATCTATTTCATGGTACCCTTCCCCAACAACCAGAGATACGAGCACATCCTTCTTGCCATTGACTATGTGAGTTGTTGGGTTGAAGCTATCCCCGCTCGAGCCGCTGACAACCGTACAGTTTGTCGCTTTCTGAGAGAGAACATCATATCACAGTTTGAGATTCTGAAGAAACTAATATCAGATGAGGGTAGTCACTTCATTAACAGAGAGATCAAGAAATTAATGAAGTAGTACATAATCGAGCATCGAGTCACGTCTCCTTATCATCACAAGACAACTGGCATGGCTGATCTATCAAAAAGATAAATCAAGATGATTCTGCAAAAGCTTGCGAAATCAGACAGAAAGAACTGGTCCCAAATCTTGGATTTTGTCCTTTCGGCATACAGAACCGATTACAAGTCTCCATGGGAATGTCACCCTACCATCTAGTATATGGAAAACCATGCCATTTTCTTGTGGAATTGATTCATAAATCATTATGGGCAATCAATATATGCAAATTGGACTCACCCAAAGGTGGCCAGAAAAGGAAAGAGGACATGGACATGCTCTTGGAATTCCGAGACTATGCATATGATAACACACCGATGTACAAGGACAAGGTTAAACATTGGCATGACCGACACATCAGACGAAAGACCATCGATAATGGATAGAAAGTGTGTCTATTTGACGTAAAGTTGAAGATATTCCCGAGCAAACTAAAGACTAAATGGACTGGGCCATTCAGAGTACAAGTAGTGCATGACAATGGAAGCATTGCTATATCAGATATATCGCCTGACACACAATCATTTGTCATCAATGGTCAGTTACTGAAGCCTTACATCCAACATGACACTTTCTGGGCCGTTGTCGACTCAGTTCAAGCGATATGCAAGGAAGAATCATCCACAACACCATCAACATCGAAAGATTCAGATAATGCTACTCAAAAACTCTTCCTTTAGTTTCCTTATTTTCTTCTTTTCTTCTTTTTATATTGTATTTCCTATTTTCTACTCAATTTTCTTCATCATTCCTTCTATACTTAGGATATTATTCATCCTAAGTATAGGAGGGATGAGTGATGTAACTTGCTCATTCCTCGTCTCACCACATGTCTCCTCTCTTGTTGATAATCCTGGCTATACTTAGGGATATCTTACCCTTGGTATAGGAGGAGACATGACAAATCGTTGAGTTATTCATTCCCACCCTCGACCCTCCCTGCATGTAGATATAGTCTGCTATACTTAGGATTATTTGATCCTAAATATTGGAGGGATGATCAACTTCTCATTATCTCCTTCATTATTCTTTAGTCGTTGTAGTATAGGCTTTTCTATACTCAGTACGAGTTTTGTCTTTTTTCTTTTCTTTAATATATGAGGACATAGCTCAAGCTAAGTACAGGGTGGTCGTATATACTATGCATATACTTTCGTATACTTTCGTATTTTAAATAGAAATGGCTAAGATACTATATATACATATAAAGTTCATTAAAGTAACTAATAAAAAGATGCATATTATTCCTCAAATTTTTTTGTATATACTAATCAATAAATCAGATAGAAAATGTTTCGCAAAATGTTTGAAAAATAGTTTGAAAATATATTCGAAAAGTCATTTGAAAACTGTTTGAAAAATATTTTGTAAAATATTTTCAATCTTTGTAAAATGTTTATTTTGTAAAAATTCCTTTTCTTTTGTGAAATAGAAATGTTTTGAAAACCTATTTGCAAATGGTTTGAAAATGGTTGCAAAAATATTTGAAAAATCTATATATATACTGTTTGAAAAAACTTTGCAAAATGATTTTTAAATGCTTGTATATGTTTGTCAAACTTATTTGTAAAAATAATTTTGGACTGTAAATTTCAAAAGTATTTGTAAAACTATTTTGAAATAAGTTTGAGGGATGTCTACATCATTCAAATACAATCTTTACAAATTGTACATACATACATATAAAAAATTACTAACATTCAATATGTAAATCCTCCAACCTCAATTCTCGTAAATAAAAAGAGGCAAGCCCGTGTAAATATCTGTACATACTTCCTTTTTGTGCCAAAGTACTTTTTATTTTGAAAAATCCATAAAAATTTGCAAAAATAAAAAAATTTCAAAAACATTTGAAAAATATTCTTCAAAAAAATCATAAAAATTTGTAAAACATTTTCACAAATCCATAAAATATTCAAAATTAGAAAATGCCATCACAAAAATATTTTTCTTGCATTGTACCTAGCATTCTCATTTTTCAGAATAATATTGTTAATTGAACAAGTCAAAGTAAAGTACGAAGATTGAGCTTGGAATAGACGGTGATGCACCTAATTTCAGAGGAACCCATTGATGACTAGAAGTGGAGATGTTTCAGGTTACCTTGACTTACTTCTTCAAGTTCCATAAGACTATGTTCATGAGTCAGTTCAATGTGCTTAAATAGAACCCTTCATATCATCCGCACGACTCTTGAGACAATGACTTGATTGGAAACCTCACACTTAGCACTTAGCTCAACCCAGATGGACTATTGAAAAATCTTGGAGTCTAAGTCGGGACGATGAACTAATCACAAATGTCATCGCAACCCAAAGAAATGTCAAATAAAAAAATTATTAATTCTCAAGCAAAAAAACACACAAAAATGTAGCAATAGAATATGCTATTTAATTTACCGTATAGCTAATAAGATCAAACTCAGGGAGGCTACAAAAATCCCGATGGTTATTCGATACAATGAATAGTCAATGAACGAATGAAAGCAATTTTTTGTACACTATGCTTGGTTTTTACGTTTTTGAATCTTTTATTTTTTTAATGAAAATTTAATTTTATAATTTTGATTTAATTATCTTATTTTTAATTTTTTTATTATTTTTAATTTTGCAAAAGATGCTTTTATTTCAAAATAATGGAAAATTAAAAGAAAAATAAACAAAGAAAACAATGCACTCTTTTTGGATTTTTTAACGGTAGCAATTACACATAGAAATTGAGTAAAAATTATATTTGGGTTTAAAACTTTTCTGATATTTTCATGAATTTTCCAGAATTTTTTCAATTTTGTTATATTTTCAAATAATTAAAAAACAATGAATAATGTAAATAGAATGCAATGCATATGTTTTTGCAATTTTTATAATAATAAATAAAGACAAAAATGAATGAAATGGATACAAGATGAAAGATAAATTTTTATATTTTCCAAATAGCCATTTTATGATTTTTGGACTTTCAAAGGAATTTTTATGATTTTTTTATGCTTTTCAAGGTTTTATATTTTTTATGGTTTTTATAGATGATAAAAATATGAAAATTGGATAAAAATTAAAACAAAATAAAATATGCAAACAAAATTTTCTTATAATTTTTAAAAGGTTTTTATAATTTTTTATCGAATTTTTAATGCAACATGACATTTTAACGAGGTTTTTAAATTTTAATAACTAAAAAAATAAAAAAATGCGAAATAAAAATTATGGATTAAAGATGGATGCAACATGAAATGATATGAATTTTTGTGGAATTTCGAGACACTTTTTGATGTTTCTTATTTGATTTTAAGAATGCAAAATAAATATGCAGATGCATAGGGACTAATATGTAAAAGAATAATATTTACGGACTAAATAATAACAAATAAGAAAACTGCATGGTAAATAATGTAAATTTCCCAAAACATCACGTGCTTAAGAACATGTGCCTTGTTGGACCGAACATTTATGTAAATAAAATAAATCGATGGTCTAAATAATAACGTAAAACAACATAACTTTTATTGCAATTTACCCAAATCTCACGTGCACAACACACACTATAGTTCAAAAAGGATTATCTTGCAAATAAATTAAAGCACATGGTATAAAATGTAAATGTTCCAATAACAACAAGCTGACACGTGTCCTTGTAGGGACTTATTTAAAACTAAAGAAAGGACATAGCTAAAGTACAAATGTACCCTTTGAGTGATGTTGCGGCTCGGGCGGCTCAGATGTGTTGTAGCTATGATCGGACGACTGGGAGTCTATCTTGTGTAAAGGGTCACGATCAGATTTGGATGCTTCGATCAACAATGGAAATTTGGGGATCAATCGAAGGTGGAGATTGATTCTGGGAGCGTTGTTCTTGATCGTACAGTGTGGATATGCCCTGGAAGAACTGGGAAGCAGATCTTTCGCAGTAAACATCGATTGCCTGAATCTCCCTCATCCGAGCTCTATTCCTCGCCCAATTGGTATGAAATCCAAGCTCTTGCAATTCCTCGTCTGACGTGCAACTTGGATCGATCTAAAATAACCATATGGTCGATCTGGAAGCTGGACTACTCGGCTACTCCAAGAACCTGCTCAAGTATTGATGACCACTCTTGACGTTATTTCTGAAGCTCTTTTGACCTGCAAGTGTTTGCTAATGCTCGGAGGCATCCTCTGTCCAAGGATTAGGTCAAAATAGCATGAAATGATGGGTGAATGGAAGTCTCTGGTGAAGGTGGTCGGGATGGAAACCAAGCTCCTGATCTAAAGTGATCTGGAAATGATCATATGGTGGAATAGGTGAAGAAGGCTGAGGAGAAGATGTTGGCGTAGTCGAATAAGGTTTATATGATCAGAGCTCCTCCGATCTGGAGATCAGAGGTTGGAGTGGTTTACGGATCTAAGCTAAGAAAGGAATTGAAAGACAGAATTACAAGTGCAGGATTAAAGATTAGCTAACTACGAGTACCTACATTGAAGAATCTGGTGGAAATCACCCTCGATCTGCTCTAGCTGGCAGAGAGTCGGAACACGGCGGAGGGGTCTGGCCGTGTGGTGAATCGCGTGATCTAACCTTCAAACCAACCTCAAGATAGACGTTTAACTCCACTGTCACCAAAGAAAACCTCTCCCACTCGATCGAAGATGGATTAAAGGCTAAAGGATGGATTACTTCGAGGCGGAGGAAATGGGTTTCTATTTATAGAATGAGCTCCGTCGAGTTTTAAATTTTGAAAGGAGAACAATTCGCAGAGCGATGGATGGATCTGAGGTGGCAGTGTAGATGATAATTGAATAGGCGAAAGAATCAGAGAAGAGATCGGGTAGTGTTATGAAGTTATACATGTGGGAAAAATGCGAGAAGAGATGGGAAGAGGGAGGAGTTAACGGCAGCTGGTGCAGACCAACCAGTTGACCCGGGTTGACCAATCAGGCCACACCTAGAATAAAGCCAAAATATGCAAAACGACAACACTGTAAAAAAGTTAAAAAATTCAATAAAAAATAGAAAATAAATTTATTTAATTACATAATGTTAATATAAAGGGGTTGATGGGGCTGCCCCGTCCCATTTTTTGGCAAAATTTTTTATTTTTTATTTGAAAAATATCGTCATGTATATTCATCCCTATATCCCTCCTATATACCATTCGAATTTCGTCAGAAACAGAGACTCCTACGGCCTCCATCCAGACATGGTCGATTTAAAAAATCTTGCGATCGTTAAAAAAATGACGTCTGGATGGAGGCCGTAGGAGTCTCCGTTTCTTACGAAATTCGAGTGGCATATAGGATGGATATATGGATGGATATACATGGTGATATTTTTAAAAAAAAATAAAAAAATTGCGAAAAATGGAGTGGGGGCAGACCCATTTTTCCCTAATATAAAATGTTACGAATAATTTAAAGTTACTTTTGGTGATTTTTAATTATTTAAATAATATAATTACAAGGGTTAAAATAAATATAGAGTGTTATTTACAAGTATGTATGCCTATATATACACTATTCTAATTTTAATTAATTATTTATATACAAAGTTAATATTTTATGATATTTTACAAGAATTTTAACTGTATTTTTATTTGATTTGTATGCGTTAATTACTTAGGTTAATTAAATAGATCTAGGTACAATACATACAAGGTTATACATATATAATATATACATATTTTTATTTTTATTGATTTTTGATTTTGTAATTTTTATTTTTATTTTATATGAGTTAAAAATACAATATTTTCAATTAGTTAAAAATACAATATTTACAAATATGCACAAAATAAATAATGTATTAAATAATATACATAGTATACAAAGGTATATTACACAATAATACCCTAATTAGCCGTATTTCACACCTTAACTCAGAATTTTACAAAGTCACCTCCATTTTAAAGATAATTAAATTTGGAGTACAATGAAAGTGAGTTTGCTTGATTTGGAGTTCAGATGGAGGAAATATTAATCTTGGAAGTTTGTATTTTTGTGGCTTTTGGAGAATGATGTTATTTACACAATATTTTGCAACTTTTTACATGAAATTATTTTTATTATGTACAGAAGAATTTTATACACAATTCTCAAGAAGGAATTTATTTTATTTACAAGGGAGTTAATTATGAATAAATCAATGTAATAGTGTGTAATATAGACAATAGTATACAAGTGAGAAATATATACAGGTGTCAAGTATTTTCTAGATTTTAGGCCTTATCTCCCCTACTTTATTCCTTATCGGCCAGGTCAAGTCTTGACCTTCTCTCAAGATCTGATCAAGACTGTATCTATTACATATATACAATCTTTTATTTCTTTGGTTTTCCCGTATTTCTTTGTTTATTTATTTTTAGGTTAAAATAGTACTAAATTTACAGCATTTACACAATAACTGGAGTTAGTAGAAGAATGGAATCAATGATATTTACATGTGTTTATAAGGGATTTTACGCTAAAATGAATGAGTAAGGTTATGAAATGCATATTCATCAATGATGCAAGGCTGCTTTGTCAAGGGTGGCACAGGAACCATTCTTTGGGATTGTTGATACCAGTACTCTAACCCACTTCATTTGGTAACAATGATATTTAAAGATGGGAGATGGATTGAGATAATGCTTCGGATGAGGAATTGTCTACCTACGCAACTTTTCCAAGACCCCAAAACAGTGGGTGGAACAAAAGATGTTATATCCACCAGGGCACAAACAAGAATGCAGAAGCTGTACAAAGTCAAAGAAAATATCCAAAAAAACCTATACCAAAAATTCTACAAAAATTGGAGATTCAGAAAAAGCCTCCTTCTTGGTGAAGAATCGGTTATACTGACCGACTTCACGAGGGAATGAAAACTACACTGGTCCATTCCCACTTCTCTTCCCATTCTTCTAACTTCTCTCCCCCATCCAGTTGTAAAGATAGAGCGCACTTGATCTTAGAAAGGAATATCTATCTCCACGAGGACGAGTTACCAGAAGAGTAGACGCCTTGATGGTTCAATGGTTATGTCTCGGAAGAGCGGAACAAATTCACACACATGGTTCTAACATTTCAACGTAACAAGAATAGGCAACTTGGAGGATGGTTCTAATCTCTCTATGAATTGGACTGGACGATAGGAGTATGGGATCTAGGGACTGTTATGCCAAACTTCCCGACTTCAATGTGGTTCCGAACATACCATTAGTTCAAAGGCCTTCCCCGAACTCCAAACTTTGACTTTATTAAAGATGAGTTTAAAAGTCGACAATTATTCCAAGTTATTTCTTTTTCTTTTCTTTATTTTTCATTTTATACATTTATTACATAAGTGTTTGCAAAGGACTAGCAAAGGCTAGTATGGGGGGGGGGAGGTAGTGAATCTTCATTTCATCACCTTTATTCTATCACTTGGCCTTAAAAACCCTAGCCAATGCATGTAAATTATTTTGTACAGATTAACATTCATTATTTATTCTATTTACTGTATATAAAATACTGTTTCCAATGACAAAATTATAGAATAAAGGAAAGAAAATAAAAAGAATAAAATATCAAAGGTATTTTATAATCCTAAAACTGGAGACCTAGGCATCTTGATGACTGGGCTGACAAGGAATAGAGTAGGGGGAGATAAGGGCCAAAAAACCCATTAAAAATCCTTTCTTTAATTCATTTATAAGTCTCTTTTTGACCTATTTTATTTTCTATTCTTTATCCCTAAAATGAATAAACTTTGTATGAAAGTTGTAGATAAAAATACAAATAAAAATACAAAATTGAGTTTACACAGAAATAATGTACAATGTACATTTTATGCTCAAAATAAAAATCCAAAACCCAAACTTCTCAGACCCATATCTCATAAATAAAAACTCAAAATGTACCAAAATCACCTTTAATTGTATATAACTTTTAATAAGCTATTTAATGAAGGTAGTTTCATATGTCTTGGAATTAAGGTATAAAAGTTAGATTTTGGACCTTCATATACCACATACCTGAATAAAACATCCATTTTATTTATTCGTTATTACTTTTATAATGTTAAAATTTTGTAAATATTATTTATAGTACATGTGCATATTTATAATAGAATAGAAACACAAATAAGACACAAAAATAAAATAGTGTACATAAACACATATATGAAATACCTATACTTATATACCTATATATTTAATACCCCTATTTATTTAAGTGTACATAGTATATCAAAAAAAAATAAAAATATATTTATGTACATAAAAATAGGTTATAAATGTATAAAATAAGATAATAAAATAGAAAACACAAAATAAAAATAAAACACCCAAAATATAGATGAATATACCTATAAATAAGATCTTAAAAATTAACTTCTAATAAATAAATTAAAAAAATAGATAAAAATAATATTAAAAATACTACAAAAAATAATAAACATTTTTATTTTATGTCTAAAAAATTAATAAAATCATTAATTAATTAATTAAATTCGAATAAAATGGATTGTTTTGTCCTTCAGTGTTCTGCGTGGACCAATCCCGATGCCCCGTTTGTTGGCCTAAATCAACTCAGCCCACGACGCCTCTAGCTCATCAGGCGTGACTTTTCCACGCTTTTCTACCATTTTTCCCGCTTGATCCATCGAGCCTTTTCATCGTTTCTCCATGCCACAATCTACTTCAATCATCATTGATCTTCGCCTAATCCCTGGATCCCTTGTATAAAGACAAAATCTCTCCCAAACCCTAGGTCAATAAGGATCACTACTTTGTCTATAAATAAAAACATCTGCTCCTCTTTTGCTTCTTGATCCCCTTTTGGAGCCCCAAATCCTATCCTTATGTGAGTGACGGAGGCCATGTGATAGATGAGACACTCCCCGTGCTTGGAGAGCGTCGGTGGTGAGGAGGAGAGGCGATCCATTATGGAGCTCCGGCCTGCCCTGCTCCCAGCCTACTAGCAGGTATAGGAGCTACGCTTTTATGTTTCCTAGGTAGATTAATTCCTTGTCTTTCATTATCCATATTTACTTTTGCTTTTTAGTTGTCATTTAGCGTAACTTAGGTTAAATAGCTCGTTGGAGCTCTAGAGCTCCGGCCGTATTCCATCATACCTCCCGACTGTCTCCGACCTTGCCAACCATCTCCACATCTTCCCCAATGCCTGCTCCATTTCTCAGACCCATTCGATCACCCAGAAACTTCGTCGTTCTGCGAATCAGGGCTCCTCCTTTGCCGAACACCGGAGCCCGTTTCATTCGATCCATCTTCCATGCATTCATCTTCAAAATAGGTTGAGGAAACTCACCTTGATCCATTGGATCTCTACATGCACATGCCAAGGCCAAAAGATCTCGCCTGGGATATAATCGCACATGGACTAGGATCCCCAGGTGCTCCGACTTCGACCGGGCTCTAAGACCCCAACACTGTGTCTTGGGCCATTTTGCGAGCACCAACAGTTGCGGAAGACCTCCCCGGTCATGTAAATAAAAAAACCATCAGCAAAGACCGTCGAATGGAGGAGGAATTATGAATCGATGGCCGAGGGAGGCCTTGTTCTTCCATGTTGTTCGCGAGCAGCAACTACCGTTCGATCTGGGTAGGAGCCCCAGATCCATCGCCCGCTGATGGATCTTACAAGCCCCAACCGCTCAATCTCTACCTGAGATCTAATCTCGAGCGTCCATGGATGAAACATCATCGGTTGTACAGGAGCTAACACGTGAATAAGTGGTGAATATCAACCGCACCATGGCACACCTATTGAGGGTAAATTGCAAACCTCACCCTTACAATTTTTATATTTATTTTTAAATTCTGTAGATAAAATATATAGCTTAAAGAAATGTGGAAATTTTACATAGTGATCCCTTAACTAATTGTAAATTTCAAATGGGTCCTGTCCAGCTCAGCTCACGCTACTTGAGCTGGGCAAATTACATGTATACCCTTGTGGGTTCTAGTATTTATTTTTAGTCCATTAAATTTAAATATATATTGTATACTTCTAGGAAAATGCATATACACCCCTAATATTCAATTTAATTGCAAATATGCCCTTCCTAGTATATGTATTTTTGGTGTTTGAATTTCATTTATTAAAAATAGTACTCGTGCTCTAACAATTATGCAAAAATTAGGTTTGATTCCAGCTAGCATGTATTTTCATGCTTTGTATTTATTTATTTTTGTATTTTAGGAATTTTTACTATTATTAAAAATCAAATGAGCATGTTTTTATCCATGTTTAACTTAGAAAATACCAAAAAAATAGGAAAACATTTTGAAAAATTCTAAAAAATCAAATGTTGTTTATTATAGTACTTTATATTTTCTAACAAAAAATTCCCTAAAAATAGAAAAAGAAAAATAAAAAAAAATAAAAGCTCCAAAATCCAACAAAAAATGTTAAAAATCACCAAAAATTTTAAAAACATTTATTTTTAGTTCTTATTTTTCTTCATATTATTATCTATATTTGAAAATTGATTTGAATAATTTTGGACATTATTTTCTATTTTTAATCTTCATTTCAATTCAAACTATTTATTAAATCCTTGATTTGGAATATTTTTTACTTTAAAAATCCATAAAAATTAGCAAAAATTACAGGAAATCACAAAACATCAGAAATATATTTAAAATCTAAAAATATTTTATTCCATGTATTTTATTTGTTTTTATTAGTATTTATGTTTATATAACCCGATATTGTATATATTGCATTATATAGCCTTATATTATATAATTATTTAGAACAAAGAAAAGAGAATTAAAATCAGAAAAATATGTAGAAAAGGGGGATTATATTTTTGTGTATATATATTAAAAAAATAAATATATATATATATATGTATATGTACCTATATAAATACCTTATATGTATATCTTTACCTATATTTATATATATATGTATTAATATATATAGATTTTATTATTATTATTATTATATATACCTATATACTCATTATTATATTCATTTAAAAATTATAAATAAATAAATAAACCACACAATGAATAAATATACACATGTATATAATATATACATTGATTAGAAATAATCGTAGGCTACCTAACTTAATCTCTGTGGTTCGACCTCCATGTGCTTACATGCTATACACTTTGTGTCGTAGAGAATAATAATTTTACCTCTACATTTTTAATATTCATTTATTAATTAATATTGTGGGTTAATTTTTTATTGACTTTGGATTCTTGAATGGCCAATGCATCGATTGTGGTCTTGTCTTGTGAGATCATGCGATCCTCATGGAATCCATGCCATATATATACAACCTTCAATTAATCTTATTTAATTCATATATATATATATATCACTATTTTTTTCACAGATGTGTTTATAAAAACTGTATATAAAAACATAAAAATAATATAAAAATTCTAATGTGTAAATATGCCAACAAATAAACTTCCAAATTGTCAATTTCCTTACTTCCGAACCTCGTAACTTCATCACACAAACTCTAATTTCACTATACTCACCTTTATAGTTTAAGAAATAAAATTCTCTAATAAATGAAGGTGATTTCATCGAAAACAGAGTTCGTTAGCAAAAAGTCGATTTTTGGACCTAATGACAAATGGGCTTCTGGGTTATTTATTTTATTCTATAGATACTTTTTATTATACAATTGATTTTGCAATTTTTAATTATTTTTTGATCTTTGTAGTTTATTTATAAAATAAAATGCAAAAATAAAATCCTTATTTAATATTGTCAATAAATCAAAAACCACCAAAAATAGGTCAAATTGAGAGGTAGTGTATATATCTGTATTGATTAATATATGTAAACTAAACTATTAAAATCTACAAAAATGTACAAAACTATAATTAATTATTATATAAATTTATAAAATATAAATATCTATTTTTTTTATTAAAATATCTAATTAAAAATAAAAATAATATTTATCATATATGTCATATACATATTTATTAATATTTTATTTAAATTTCATAAAATATATATTATATATAATATACTATAATTTAGTAATTTAAATATATTTTTCATACCTTTTAAAAATAACCACATTTAATATTTATTACTTAATTTATAAGCAATTTCGGCCTTCGAATTATGTGGTGTTGACAAGTGTCAGCATCACAAGCTTCTTCCTCAAGAAGCTAGGCCTGTTTGTCTGTTCTAATAGGCGACTTTCAACCTTTTCCCCACCTTTGATTAACACCTTCACTTCAATATAATAATTATATTCTCTACTCCAATGATCCATCTTCCACGCCCAAATTCGATTCAACCCAGCTCATCTCCATTTCATCTATTTAAGCACACAAAGTGGGTTCATTTTAGCTAACTTTCTCCAGCACTCATAGCAACCTGGCCAAGTACCCACCTTCCTAGCCGTGAAACTACCTCCTCGGGTGACAGATGAGAGTGGTGGAGCCTTTGCGTGGAAGAGGGAACATCTAGGAGGAGTTCCAAGGTAGAGTCATGCCTTGAATCGCCGTCGTCAGATCGACGTTGAGCTCGAACCATCGTTGGGTTCTTGAGCAAGGATCGGAGGTCATATACCTCTAGACCCATGTGACATTCCTTCTCCCTTTTCTTCTCATTTTTAATCTGACTTTAAAAGTTCTAATCACTAGTTTAGCCACAATAATCATTGTAGTCAGCCAAAGTCCAAATTCCCACTTTCAGTTCAATCAAATTTGGTTCAATTTTGTGTGAGTTTTGATCTAAAAATGCCTCTATTTTGAATCCATCTGTTGCACAACAAATACCATCACCTTTAGGTCAATTTCCTCAAGAATTGAGCCTATCTCAATCTTTGCAGCTGGGCAAACATATGGGCATCTTCACGAACAACATCTGAAGTGATCTTTAGTTCCGATTGAGACGCATCGGCCTCTAATCAGGATCTAGAGCCGCATCTGGAACCCTAGAACCCATCAGGGGTTCGACCGCCACCTCGACACCCTCTACCTCGCTGTAGGAGAGCTCGAAGGAGGAGGAGCTCCCTTCTGGCCCTGTTGGAGTTGCAACAGCCACACCATCACTTGTCAGAGCCTTTGCAGCATCATCTCATCGTCGAAATCAAGTTCATCACCATCGCCCTTCACTCAAGATTGGGGAAGAATAACAAGAGCACCCTAGGAGTACAAGCGAGTTGCGTGTCTTGATTGTGTGATCAAGATCGCATGAAAACTTCTGATCTAGACCACTCATTCCCAAGTGGTGGAAGAATTACAACAGAAGCCTAACCACCTTTCCAGATTTACGACCACTGCTGGAAGTTTTTCTATTTGCATTTAGGTCCCTGCGCGGGGATCTAAGTGCATAAGAACTTATTTTCTTCACATTTTAGTCCTTGCCCGAGAACTAATTTGCTGAACTTTTATTTTCTTTTTATTACACTTCTAGCCATGTACTGTATTGAACATTTGGACATCATAGAATGCTAATTTTCATCTATTTTCTAGGGTAGCTACCCAGTTACCCTAGCTTGATTTTGGTGTATTTTCTGAAGTTTTTCATTGCTGATTTCTATCATTTTGATTTCTCAAAATTTGTCTCCATTTTGATTTTGTTGTGGGTTTTCGTCGAGCATGTTGCTTGGTTTTCATCCTCTTCTCTTCTATATAATATCATCTATTTATATTTCACCTAGATACTACATAGTATATCCTTTTGAAAATATATTCTTTCTTTTTTAAAACATATAAAATAAAAAATTCTTTTCTTTTTCTCCATTCTGATCAATATAGTAGAATACTACATCACACTACATAGTATCATTTCTTTTGCAAAATTAATTATTTTTGATAATTAAATAAAAATTACAAAATAAAAATAAAATAAAAACAAGCTTCGTGAAGAAAAGCAATCACAAATAATCTTGATTTCTGAATATACTCTCTGCCTCCATGTGTTCGACCCGGAGACACTTACCTGGTAAATATCAAGTGACTCAGAAGAGAGAAATTATCTCAATCTATATTTCCTTTTCTCTCTCTCTTGTTATTTTTGTTTGATCGGGTCGTGCTTCTCTTCGCAGTTCACTACAACAGACCATATATATTTTTAACCGTGAAGAGTGCGCTCATCAATGTCAGAAGCCATTGTATCATCCAAGTTCCATTGTCTCTACAACTGGTGCTAGCATCCCCCTCACTATTAATTGATTGAAAATTTGAGGATCTTTGTCACTCGTTAATCAAACCATTGTAGCCCTTCACTCGCTTCCATCAAGCGGGCAATGCTAACAGATTATTCTATGGCTTAGTAGCACTTGGAAGTTGCTTAAAAGGTTAACTCAAGGTGATCGGTGGAGTAGGTCTAGGTGGAGAGAATGAGGGCGAAGGAGTGGGGGTTTGTTTTGACCATTATTCCCCCGCCTAACCACACCTTGGTTCGATTAAATCGTTGTTTAGTTCAATTCTTTGACAATCAAACTAACAGAAGGGCATAAGTGATTACAATGGACGAAGTCAGGAGCACAACTGACCTTCCAAAAAAGGGCGGCGTATAACCGATATTACAATATGTAAGGAGGGCGCAAGTGATACAATTCCTACCAAATTATATATTTCTTATAAGTAATGTTTTCATCCAATATAATAATATTTTTACTTTATCTTCATGTGCTTATACTATTAGTATTTACTTATTTATGGTTACATAACATGTAATGTATATAGGAAATGTCCAAGATGAGGTGGTTGGCTTTCCTTACTCAGGAAGGACACTAGCTCATTTGAAGAATCAATATATGGATATAGATGCACATATGCTATCATCATTGATCGACTTGTCTCATTCTTTACTTTTGACCCACTATAGGGAAAGAAATCGTTCTTGAAGAGATGCTTGGGGACAACTTAATGGATTAAGCTACTAGCTAAGGTCGTTGTATAGTGATATATTGTTGTTTTTCTTTCATTTATTATAGCGTTGCAAACATCATGGCCTATGTTTGGCGGCACTATTGATGTAATAAAATAGATTTGACGCATTATTTACAATTAACGTTATTTATTTATTCTTCTTAAATGAGGTTGTATGGTACAATGTCTCGGATCGGTATGGAACCCATGCTTAAAATATTTAGATATACAAGGCAGGAATCCCAAAGACCTCTCACAATCAAGTTACTAGCAGGTGACGTATTAAAGTTTTCTTCTGATTTCCTCATCATATAAATCATGTATTACATAAGTTATTCCAAAGTCTCCCCATTGTCGAGAAAAGCGTAAATAGATGAAGTCCCAAAATCTCAACTTCTATATAAAAGATCTAAGAACTAAAATTCTATGTTTGTTTAGAAGGTAAGAAACAGAACATCCTTCCTTGTATTTCAACAAAAAAAGGTTATTTCTTATCAGTACGAAGGTTTTATAAAATGTACTACAAGATCCATAAGAGCAAGGCTACCGAAAACAGCTTAGTCCAATGTGAATGGCATACAAAAACTTGAGGAAAAATATCTGACGTGTAACAAATTCTGGAGAAGCAACTTCATCTATTGTGGGAGTAAAATGTGTTTCAAAGTAGGGAACATTCAGGCATAACACGAGAACCAAACTCAGATGATGTGAATGAACAAAAGCTAAAAATTGATTGCATATGATTGCATCCGGATGTGGAAGCCACCTATATCACTCAAGTTTTGCAAGAAAACAGAAGGCCAAGATGGACAACAAATCGCGGCCGCACAGTCAGTCGGAGCTGCTGCACTTGCTCGTGGGGAAGAGGCAAAGACGAGCCAAAGACCCCATTCGCGGATCTTCTTTATTCGCGACGTGGTCAGCCATGAACCGCAGCACAGCCTGAAAAGAAAACCAGGCATTTAGGCTAACATAAAAGCTACAGAACTAGTGCGATCCATCGACCGTGATGCTCACCTGTGCACCCTCTTTGGCGATGCTCATCGGTGGGACCTTCAAGGGGTTACCCTCAGCATGGAACACGCGAAGCCGAGACAACCTGTGGAAACTATCAGGCAGTATCTTTATCTCGTTTTCAGTTATGTCGAGTTCTTCTAGCATCACGAGATCTCCTATAGAATCCGGCAGCGATGTCATGGAGAAATTCCTTGAGATGTTCATCACGACAAGTTTCCCAGCTTGGCACAAACTCTGCGAGACATTTTCAAGTTCGTTTACTCTTATATCGATCTCCCTCAAGCTCGAAAGCCCCCCCATCGTTCCTGGCAGTTCCTTTATCCTATTATTCCGAAGGGATAGAATCTCCAAATATTTGAGACTTCCTATACCTCCGGGGAGAAATGTTATCTGATTGTGACCGGCTCGGAGCTCGACCAAAGAAGTGAAGTTCTTGATGTTATACGGGAGTTCTTCGAGATTGTTTAAGCTGAGATCAAGCCTCACAAGGCGCGTTAACTTCCCAATTGCAGACGGTAGCAATGTCAGCATGTTGCTGCTTAAATCTAGATGTTCTAAGCTTGACATGTCACCGATTGTATCAGGAAGCTCAGTTATGTGATTGCCGCGAAGGATCAGAGTGGTTAGAGACGAGAGACCACCGATGGTTGCCAGTAATGCGACAAGGCGGTTCTGGGATAGGTCTAGTGAGATGAAGGCGGATAACTTCTCCATCAAATCAGGGGACCATTCCACCTCATCAACCAACTTGCCTTGAAGGTTCAGCTCCAGCTCTCTGATCCCTTCCTCGGAAGACAATCTTGTCAAACTGGGGAGTTCCGCGAAGCTCGACTTTGCTGCATCTTTTTTGAAGTAAAGATTATTAAACAAAGAAACAGTTGATATTTTGTTTAATATCTATACCAGATTTAACAACCAAGAAAACGAACACGAACCCACCGGGCGATGGTGAAGTTCTTGGTGGTAATGAACCAGAATTACCTAACTTGAATGCATTCAAATCGCGGTCTTCCAATGTGGCTTTGCAGGAGCTGCTCGCATTAGGAGATGCCACAGCACGCGTCGACGAGCTTGAACAGGGAAAGAACGAAGCCTTCTCGATCATCTCATCTAACATCGTGTAGCTGCTCTCGAGATCCAAAACATTCTTGGCCTTGCTCTTCTTCTCCTTGATCTGGAACAATGCAAGATTCCTCTGCATCTCCTCAAGCGTGTTGAACAAATCCTCGGGCGCCTCCGTTCCCTTGCTGTGCTCGGTGATGGCATCGACGAAAGACTTCTCCTCGTGCTCTGCATTGCGAACCATCAAGGTTGCAGCCTCGACCTCCTCGGCAGACGGCCTAGGAGGGAGGGACTCCCGGATTCTGGAGACCTCCACCACCAGCTTATCCATTACCTCCATCACAGAACAGAAGTAACAGACCGGATCTCTCGATTCTTGAGGGAGATGAATTCTCTTTTTCCAGACGGAGGAGGAACGGAGGCGTAACGAGCAGTGTTTACGTGAGCACGCTCGCCCCTTTTTAAATAACTGTTACGATTGCGGAGTTAGTTACGGATATTTTCAAATTAACCCTGCAATTTTCACTGACTTCATAAAGATTATCCATTTACATTTCATGTTAAATGAGATCCCTTATATTATATTCACTTAATTACAGGTGTATCACAGCAGATATTGATTTGTTAGTCTATATTTACAGCTTAAATAGTTCGCCGTCGATATATGTAATTTACATGAGTGGTTCCTCATTTGGTTTATAGAAGTGTTATAAAAGCTCTCGTGGCTGCAACATATGAATATAATTCGACATGTTCACTTGTAGATTCATTCAAGAATTCGATTTCCAGTTTTTGTCTTTACATATGTAATTCTACATCTATATGTTTTATCTACATAATCCCCGTCAAAAAAGGGGAAACACAAAAAAAAAAAAGACACTCGTACTCCTATAACCACTCCATGATGATGGACATGCCACAATACTATGTGAATGTGTGTCCTCTCAGCAGAAGAAACCTCGCATCCACTTGCAATACTATGCCATACTACTCCTTTGGTGTTTCCAAGGAGTACATTGGCATAGATATGAGTCATGTAAACAGTTCTACTGTGGATCTTATCCACATTATACATGATTATTATAGATGACACTAGCAATATTAATCTTATTCAAAATAATTAAATATAATTTAATTATATCGGAATCCACTCTGTAGATATCCAAAACTAATGCGAATCATATCCAAATTATTCTTATATTATTATTGTTAACACTTGATAGCGCTATCCATGATAATTAAATCCAATATAATCATCTTAATCTTCTCTTCTTTGGCTAACATTTAGATTTGTCTCTTTGGAACAATCCTTAAATTCTTTTAAGGATAGCATTATGTGTTCTCCATGGATACTTGGACACAAGAATATGGTGATTATGTATGCCATGTGTAGTGACTTGGATAATGATATCTAATCTCATATCTAGATCTAGAAAACCTCTCAGAGTTGTTTGATCATATCAGTCAATGTATTCAATCTTCTCATTGTGTCTGAATCCAATTAAGATCAATTTCTAACCTTCGGACTGAGATTGGATAACTAGCGACTGAGCGGAATTAATAAAATCCAAAATTATTTCATCGCTACCTTGGAATGGAATTATCATAGTATATAGTCAATTAAGATCACCTTACCTACAAGTATTCCTAATACACATACATCTCCCATACTGGAAGATTATGTTTAAACCTGAAGTTCGAATCTCGTTTGAATTGTCTCCTTCAAAGTTTTATCAGTAAGTTTCAGATTCAATCGTTGAGGGATGGTGTTGATCTACTTTAAAAAAGAATATATCGTACCTTCAAATCCTATCATGTTTACAAGATGACCACCGATGGAATTTGATTTGTGCTAATATCTCATGAGTGAGCTCTTGTCTTCCGGTTCAGTAGTGAACTTGTATGATCCATTTGAGAGATTATATTACTCATATGCCCTTATATGTACACCAGCACGCTGGTGTATAGACCTTAACTAGGTCATCAAACTAATGAATTTCTAAACTACATACTCTAACAAATAGTAACACATCTGTTCGTGGTTATATGATACGTGCCTATATGTGACACATTACGACATGTGTTTTAGTTCTCTCTATCTCACCAAGTCATCTATTTGACTTAAATCATCTCACACCTCTAAATCTCTATTCCTATGTGGAGGACCTACATCAAGAGATCATTCAGATGTCGACCTTTAAAGTAAAGATTGTCACATCCTCCGGCTGGAGATCCTCTCTTGACAATCACTTGACGATGTGCATGAGTCCTCAATCTAACCCTTTAAATATTCAACTCTGCACAAGATTCTATGATCCAAACCTTGGATTAATAGTTATATGATACCAAGATGGCCAATGTATATAACCCTATTTGTACTAAGAGACCCATTAATAAATGCATGCATACGTATAAATTGAAATTTCACAATGGAGTGAAAATCAACAATTTTTATTAATAATTTATTATAGTAACATTTATTTTAGAAATAATTGGCCCAGACCTGACATGTCGAAAAATCTCCCAGTAGCTTTCAAAGCCATTCAGGTACGTTCTTCAGAACCAAACTCTTTACATGCTAGTAAAAAAACCTTTTGAGATAATGGTTTGTAAGTGGATCACAATTTTAACAACAAAGACAACCTTGATTATTATGGTGTCACCATGTTAATG
Organism: Ottelia alismoides; assembly: GCA_037367405.1. Classification (NCBI taxonomy): domain Eukaryota; kingdom Viridiplantae; phylum Streptophyta; class Magnoliopsida; order Alismatales; family Hydrocharitaceae; genus Ottelia; species Ottelia alismoides. The sequence goes on along the minus strand of JAZKJV010010314.1, from coordinate 61,961 downwards.
TATAATTCGGATAATATATTTTGGATAATGTGGTACTTCCTCTGTACGTGTTTTCTCTTTTGATTCCATCGAGCTTCCTTCTCTTAAGCTATGGCTCTCCTCTTATAATAAAGCAATGGGATGGGAACATCTAAGAAACTACGCTCAACTCCAAGATGATCTTATACAACCACACTATTTTTAGCATCTTCCTATGTGGCAATATATTCAGCTTCTGTTATTAAATTAGTCTTGGTGTCCTACTTCTTATTTCTCCAGCTCATAGCACCAATATTCAATAGGAATATGAATATAAAGTTGAGTTCTTATCATCTATGTCAGAATGGAAGATGACTTTTTATCATCTATGTTAGACTGTTCAATAGGAATATGAACCATGAAGTTGACTTTTTATCCTAAGAACTTGAGATCACTATCTCCATCGACCAATATGTAATTTTGTGCCCTTCTTAAAAATGTGAAGATGTTCTGCAATGCATTCCAGTGTTGTTTGGAAGAGTAAGAATGATAACACTTATCACTCCAATTGCATGTCATATATCAGGCCTTATATACACCATGGCATGCAATAGGCTTCTCACAGCTGATGTGTAGAGGCATCCAGACATGGCTTTCTTTTTCTCAACACCTTGAGGAACTATCCCATTAGATAGGTGGATACCATGCTTTAAGGGAAGGAAGCCTTTCTTGGAGTTTTCCAACGACCTTTCCAAGATCTTATTAATGCACCCATATTGTGATAGTCCTAAAATATTCTTTTCTCTGTTTCTAAACCACTTCTGACTCAAGATGTAAGGGGCTTCTCCAAGTCCTTTCATCTCAAAGATGGGACACCTAGACGTTAACACTAGTCACCATCGATGTGTTATTCTCAAAGTTAAGGACATGATGAACATAATCACACTCCCACTTAGCTTCTCGTATAAACATCTCGAATTAGGTAACTGAATGGAATCATAACTCTTTATGTATCAAATATGTTGTTCGAGCTACGATAAGCTTGTTTGAGCCCATAGATAGATTTCTTCAGCTTGCATATTTTCATTCTTCAATCATGAAGCCCTGAGGCTGCTCTATATAAATATCCTCCTCGAGGTATCCATTGAGGAATGTGGTTTTGACATCCATATGTTAGATGTTGTAGTGAAGGTATGCGGTTATAGGTAGCATTGTCTTGATGAACTTAAGCACGGCCAAGATCATTGTAGTCGATGTCTTCTCTCTATGTGTAGCCATCATCTTCTAGTCACGCCTTGAAGGTCTCTACCTTCCCATTAGGTCCCCTCTTTTTCTTGAAGATCCATTTACACTCAATGACACTACAAAAAAATGAGTTCGACGTGCACATTGGGTCTTGCACTAGGTGAGCACATGTGCTCGCCCGCGACTGTATGAGAACTTGTGGAACACATGTGCTCACCCAGTCTCCTCGCTCATTTGAATTTAGAGGTGTAGGGTAGGCGAGCGTGTGTCAAAGAGCGGGCGAGTACCTATGGTACACTCGGCGAGCACTTGAGTGTGCTTGCCATGGTTTTTAAATAGAACACCAGCTTGACTCCAGGGCTTATTCCAATCTTTTCTTCCTCTCCAAACCTCGCCACTGGTGATTTTCGATACCCGTCCTTCACTTCCGACTACCATATGTTGCCGCCCTCTTGTCTACTATGACATTCCTCGAGGTATAACCACTCCTCTCAATTATTTTTAGTTTTTGTTGCAAATATGTGAAGAAATATAGATTTTAGGTCTTATTGATAAAGATTCTTTTTCCATCATGTATATTTGATTTGTGTTTTATGTTGTCTTTTGACTATGTACTCATTGGTGTAATATATATAGATGTATGATTTGATTCCGGATTAGCATAGTTTAAGAAAATTCATATTGTAGATAAGGTGCGTAATGTAATGCTTAAACCAAGTTAGTTCTTATGGTCAACTTATGTAACATTATTTTTAAAGAAGTAATAGTTGTATAAATGTTCTGATATATTTTTGGTGATGTGAATTTGAAATATTTGATGTAAAATTGTGTTCATGCTCCATATAAATGTTAGATTCCATTATAGAATATTATTGTTTCGATAAGTGGTGTTGTATATTAGAGGGTGCTGAAATGACTAAAAGAGTTTAGATGTTTATAGTCAACATGAATGAATAGACTATGTTTGATGAGAAGGAAGGTGTGTAAAAGTTATGATTGAATGTTTATTATGTGAATGTAGAGATGTTTTATGGTCAAATGCATAGATGCGAATGTGATGATGATATGTGAAGGTATAGACAGACAATGTGAATGTGAAATTGTTGGAGATCAAGGTGTGTAGATGTGAATGTGATGCTAGCATGTGAAGGCATATAGATATTAGATGTGAATGCGCATGCGTATAGATATGAATTTAAGGGTATTATGTATAGATGTGATCTAAATTATGTATAAACATTGGTCATTGTTAAACAAGCATCAATAGTTGTATATATGCCGGTGAATATGTATGATGTCAATTCGAAGTTGTATTTGCGAAGGTGTCTGCGTGAGTTTGGTTATGGGTGGGGAGATGGAGGTGTGTTCCTACAATTATGTAGGTGTATGGGTGTATATATACCTAGTAATTTAAGAATAAAAAGTTATGTTGTGATAATTTTTTATCACATTAAATTTTAATTAATGTGGTCAAGTTGTCACATTAATTTATAATTAGGCAGATAATAAGGTCATAATATTAAATAACTATTAGATCACATAAAATCAATCACACACTGTGAGACCCTCTACACCGGGTGGTGTGTTGCCTTACACATCGGAAGGTATGTGCAATACATTGGAAGATTTCATTACCTTCTTAGTGCTATACTTTTTTTAAAAAAATTCACAGTACTATTGGACTCATTTAGGGATGATTGTGCATGTAGAAGAATATTTATTTTAACATCTACATTCCCAACAATGACTATTTAAACACTTTATTAAAGCACCAATTTAGGGTCACGTAGGTCTATACCCCTCTCGTTAACCAATAAAATATACATAAATATTCGATCAACATAAATGAATAAATACTTTAAGGATATTTTACAGTTCTCATTTGTAGCACATACAAATGTATGACATAAGGTGACCTTAAAATATTGCATTTATGTTAATTTTCCTTAGTTCGGAGGTCCCAGGCTAAGGGAGTCCATAAGGATTCGAAACATACTATAAGGTGATCATTGTCACATGTTACAATTTATATCTGAGGAAAATTCAGCCATAACTCCTTTCTCTTCGGTATACCAAATCAATCATAATCTATTATTAATATTGTCACTACTGTTATAGTTTTAGGATTTGATTGTGATTGGTTTTTGGTGTATACTGGAGGGGTGTCGGGTTGTGCTGCCAACTTTTTCTTAGATATAAACTAGCATGTGACAACGATCATCTTGTAGTAAGTTCTAATCCTTTTGGATGCGATCAAGTGATAACTTAATGAAAACACTTTTTCTTTCATCTTCTAAAACTAGTTTAATATTTTTAAGCCAACAAATGGGTTAGGGGTTAGATTTTCTAGGTCTTTTTTCTGAATTGAATCCTATGTTAAATCTTCTCCTCTCATTTGACCTCTTAAACTGTTATCTTCATGTAACAATGACGACCAATAGAGAGCGGATGTACAATCGTGCATTTTATGATCGTGTTTTAAAGACTTTTCAAAGATGTGTTCATGAATTTGTGGAATTTGCTTATACCCAATGTTATAATGTTGTGGATTCAGATGGTACTATTTTGTGTCTGTCAAAAGTGACATCTACTCAAGGAGATATCTAAGGATGAGATTCTATTCTACCTTTTTATAAATAGTTTTTCATCGAAGGATATTATACATGATGGAGGACAGAGAGGTCATTGTTTATACAACAAATGAAATAAATGATGCGGAAGACATTAATCCATTTATAGAAATGGTTATGGACGTTACAGTTCCAGAGTTTTACACTTACTGTCATGATGAAGAGGAACTACATAGTCAGTCAGAAAACTTCTACGAGCTATTGAAAAAGGCAGAAGAGCCTTTATGGTCAGATTGTAAGATTTATTCAAAACTCTCAACAATTTCAAAGCTTCTTGCAATGAAGATGGAGTATAATATGACTGATCATAATTTTGATGCTATGATTGTAATTCTCAAGAAAATGTTACCCACAGATGTCGAAGTACCTGAAAATTATTATAAAATCAAGAAAATGATGCGGAAGATGGGTTTATTAGAATCTAACATAGATTCTTATATAAATCACCATATTTTATATTATGGTGAACATGGGCATTTGACACATTATCTTGAATGTAATGAACCAAGATTTTTTGAGTTAAGTAAGAGCAGAAAAAATTTTCTAGGAAAACTTTACGATGATTTCTATTGACATTGAGTTTGAAGTGATTATATTATTGTAAGGAAACAACTAAATATATGTTATGGCATGCAGAGCATAGTCGTGATGAGTATATATAACATCCACCGAGTCTGATATTTGGAAAATATTGATGTCTACTTTCCCTTCATTTTCTGAGTAAAGAAGGGACTGTGTTATAGGTTTATGTACGTACAGATTTAATCCACATCAAAGAAGTAAAGATTACTCTTGTTGGCCAGCAATGGCAATCCTTTACAATATACCTCCATGGTTGTGTTATAAGAGATAATTCATATTTTTATCATTGTTGGTATCAAGGTCTACTCATTCGGGAAAATACATAGATGTGTATTTACATCCTCTTATAGATTAGTTGGAGACTTTTTAGATCGGTGGAGTGGATACATATGATGCTAATAAGTTTTAAATACTCATCATGAAAGTTGCTCTACCTGGACAATAAATGACTTCCTGACTTATGGAATATTATCTGGATGGAGTACGCATGGACGCAAAAGCTGTCTGTATTGTATGGAGAGTACATAATTCCCTCAACATCAACACAGTCAGAAGCATGTTTTTTATTACCATAGATGTTTTCTTTTAAAAGAACATCCGTATCAGAGATAGAAATAAGCATTTAAGGGGAATATCATCGAACTATCAGATTCTTCGACAATTATGACATGTGATATGATATTATAATGTTTAAAGAAATTTGAAAATTCAACAATGGGAAATGAGGAAATTACACAACCTCTACCTAGTTTTCGTGATACTCATAATTGGATTAAGAAGAGTATATTTTGAAAATTATCATATTAGAGCAAGTTATTGATACGACACAATTTATATGTTATGCATATTGAAAAAAATATTTTTGATAACATCTTTTATACAACTATGAATGTATCTGGTCTCACAAAAGATATAACAAATTCTCATCGTATTTTAAGAATCATATACAGACGTCTAGAGTTATATATAAAAGATCTTTATAATGGATGGTCGAATTTCCAAAAGTGAAGTATACGTTGGACAGAAATCAAGTGAAAAATATTTGCAGATAAGCAAGTAAATTAAAATTTCCATATAGATATGCATCAAATCTCTCAAATCTGGTCAATGTGAAAAATTTTTCTTTCAAAAGAATAAAAAGTCATGATCGTTATGTATTTATGGAAAGACTTCTACCAATAGTGTTCAAAGGGTTATTGCCAAAGGATATTATCGATATTCTATCAAATATCAACAGCCTTTTCCAGATTATATGTTCATCACACATACATCAGAAGAGATGTAATATCTTAAAAAATATTCCTGTAATTATGTGTAATTTGAAGAAAATCTTTCCTCTGATTTTTTGATACAATGGAGCATCTGATGATTCATCTTCTATCTGAGGCCAAAGTTGGAAGGCCCGTTAAATACCCGTTGGATGTATACATTTGAAAGGTATTTTTTATTCTATTTCCTTACTTTAATACTTTTGGTTATCTAAAATACACATCCTCTTATAAGTAGGTTCATGTTCTTAACGGAAAGAAGGACCTGAAATAAGAGTAGATTGGAAGCATCCATTAGTTCTCAGTATACATATGAAGAAGTAGCAATATTTTATTCTAAGTACTTCCTCGACAATGTTGAGACTATGCACAATAGAACAAGCATGAATGAGACAATTTACTCTGATGAAGAACCTCATATCATTGTGTTTTCATCAAACTTCACAGCTAATCGGAAAGGCTAGCGAGATTATTGTGGAAACAAGCAAAAGAGGCTCATGAGTTATACGTATCGGACAATTGTGAGGAAATAACCCATATGTCGAGTACACCTTTGTCTCTATTTTTTAAATCTTATTTCTTTCTCCTCAATCATGTGCATTTATTTTATGGAATTTAGGAAGATTTTTTTAAGAAAACCCTACATACGAAGAAGATCCTGTTGTGAGCACATTTAGTGTATAATTCCGAAATAGTTTAAGAACCTAACAAAAATATTTAATGATAGTGATTATAGTACATAGATGTTAAAATACTTTTTAGAAGTCTTGTTTATAAGGTTCAATCATACAATGGTTGTTAGAGTAATGATTATCGATTTCATACTGTAAATTCTGGTAGACACTTAACCACACAGAACTATGGAGTAATGATTCATGAATCTTGTTACGGAGAGGATAATTTGGACTAATATGGAATCTTACAGGAGGTACCAGAAGTATAATACAACATTCTCGGCTTAAACAAAGTCGTTCTTTTTTTTCTATGATTGGTACAATCCAAAAGAAGGCGCAGTGATCGATAGGGAGAATAACGCCGCTGATGTTATACATCGAGATTTCATATGAAGATTTGAACCGTTTGCACTTTCTTCATAAGTGGACTAAGTTTGTTATCTTTCACAACTATCGAAGAAGAGGAAAATTGTAGAATCTTTTACTATCTTCAATATAAATTTGCGAAGTTAGATTTCTATAGAAGACACTCCTGTAGAAGATGTTACAGATGAAGCATCTACATCTACTTATGGGCGAGATAATATATCGGATGTAGTTTCAATCATTGAATTTATTTGTTTGGCGGATAATGGGAGATACGTGCTAACTTATTAAATGTAGAGATTATGAATGATGATTCAGGCAACTCTACTTTCAATGAAATAGATTATGATTCACCTAAATCAAATGATGAAGATTAACAGTAAAGATTATGCAATGTAGAAATAATTATCATATTCTGTCATAAATTCTTTTCTAGTATAATTTTACAATTAACTGTTATATTGCCATTATAGTAATGACATGTTTTGGATGTGGTGGCTTGCAGGGATCTCACTGATCAAGTCATCTATCGACCTCACAGTCACCATCTTCTAGTAGGTAGCCGACCCTGCCCACTGGTTCAGGACCTCTTCCTGAGGAGGCTCGATAGATCTTAGCCTATTACAAGTCTCTTGGTTATCCTCCTCCATCCTTTTACGGACGTGTATACAGAGAGCCCTCTTCCTCCATCGCTCCCATGACATGCCCTGCCCCGATTCCTGCACATACACCAATGGATTCAGAATCTCCTTCCTCTGCACATTTGAGCGTCCACGTGACTATACCAACTCTAGGTGGGCAGACTACATACTTCACACTATTGAAGATCTCTGAAAACTGGAGGTAAAATTCATTTTAAAATTGACATTTTATTTTCATAAATATCTTATTAATAAAAAATAAATTTTAATTTTTTTTCTGAATAGCAATAGGATTGGCAAGGATATAAACAACATTATGAAGACCCATTTGACTAGACCCATATCTGGTGGTATCACATTCCTGCTACTGAGGAGGACCGACTGTTTGAGTTTTTCCTGTTAAGAATAGTACTTTATAGAATTAGATGATAATTGTTACAACTGATTTAACTAACATTATTTTTAAAATTTTCATAGTAGGTATTGTTTTCTTCCTGGCCGTGGAAAAGAGGATTATCGTCGAGATTTTACCCATTTGATGGAGAAGAGAATGAGAGACACCTTTTTCAAGACAAGGAAATAATCACATCTGAAGATGGGTTGCGAGGAGATGAATTTTGAGGAGATGAAGAGATATCCACCCACATGGTGCACAAAGGAAAGGAAATGTCTTTGCTTATATTAAAAATGTAAAATTTTCATGATTTTATATTACTTTAATATTTGTTGCATGTAGATTGGTTTTTGTGATGATTCCATTTCTAATTCTGAGTTTTTAAGGAGATTTACAACAGGAAGGACAAGCTGCTAAAAGCAGAAAATTAGGTCGACGAGTGGCTCAAAAAGCCACAATTAGATTAGAGCTGAGTAGGTATTTTTCAAAAAATAAACCTTTATTTTTATCTCTAACTTGTTATATTTATAACTTTTTCATGATAAATTATATTTTTTATATAAGATACTAGGTTGGAAAGAAAGCCATCTTTTCAGGAGTGGTGGTCTAGGTCCACATGAGTGGGAAGGATGGAGAGTCTCAATGGTCAAATCCTGAAGCATGAGAATTAATGGTGAGTATTTTAAAATTAATGTAATTTGTAAGCTATTTTATAATTATATCCTGAAATTAATTTCAACTCATGTTTCAAGATCGATATTTGGCTCTATGTGTAGAGAAATGGAGTGGAACTCCTGAGATAGATCAACCCCTTCTGATAAAGCAATTTAAATATGTATGATAAAATATGAATGTATTTTATTAATTTTTTAAACTATATCTACATTATAAATAATCAAAATTTTTATATGTGTTGGAGGAGAGGGATGTTGTGACCAACAAGAAGCAGACTCTTGGTGGTCTTCCTCCATACTATGTGTAGGAACATCGTCAATCCTACTCTGCTTATGACGAACTGTCTGATAAAGAGGGTTTGTCACAGGTCTAGATATGCCTCACACAGGGCAAAGGCTACAATGTTGCTGTGGCAACCCTCAAGAAACCCTAATTGGTCAACAAATAACCCACAGTTATAAATCAACAATGAGAATATGGTGTGGATCAAAATTTATTTTAAGCCTACAATAAAATGCATATAGTGGCAAGTAAAATAGGGTGTCGAACACGAGAAACACATGATGTAGCACTTTTGTATTATTTATAAATAAATAATATAGGTATATATGTATATATAACTATACACAATATTTCTCAAATGATGTGGGTTTTTAATTAATTAAAATTATATTATTTATTTTTTTATATTATTTATTTTGTTTTTGAATTTTCTGTTTTTTATATTTTCTTTTTATATTTTTTAGATTTTGATATTTCTTTTTCTCTCTTTATTTTAAAAAATATAATAAATTAGATATAAGATATATATATATATACACAATGTAAGGTAATATAAATATAAAAATAGTTAAAAATAAAGGGAAAATACAAAGTTAAATGTTTTTATGTTTTAATTTTTTTTCACTATTTTTATGATTTTTCAAAAAATTTTGCTAATATTTATATATTTTTAAAGCAAAAAATACCCTAAATTAGGGTTTAATTAAATAGTCGAAAATGAAATGTAAATTAAAAATGTAAATTAAAAATATAAATTTTCCAAATCAATTTTAATATAATAATAATATATAGAAAATACATAAACAAAAAATAATATTTTTGGAGTTTTTAATGATTTGTTACATTTTTATGAAGGTTTTTGGGGCTTTTTATTTTTTGAGAGTTTTCTTTTGTACTATTTACAGATTTTTTTGGTCTGGAATTGTAAAATACTTAAATGAATATAATAATTTTTTGGGATTTTTTTGAAATGATTTTATAATTTTTATGGTCTTTTAGGGCAAACAGGGACTGACCGTGCACTAAATGATTTTTAGAAAATAAAAGAAGGGCATAAAGTGCAAATGTAAATTCATAGCATGATCAAGCATGCATTCAAGTACCTATTCCTTTCTTTTAGCAATTTTTAGGTCACAATAACTATTTTTAATAAATAGAAAATGAACCACAAAAATATTCAGTCTAGCAGGGGTATAATTGCAAATATAAATAAAGGTAGGGGTCACAATGCAATTTTATTTAAAGTTTAACATTGATTTTCCAACTTTATTTATTAAACAACAAGTTAAATAACCCAAAATGGTTTATATGTAATTTTTACAAGATAAAACATGCGCATGTAAGTGACAATGGCTGTGACTAAATTGTATCATACGAAAAGTTCAAGGGGTTACATGCAACTTATCCACTACTTTTTAACTACCTAAAATATTTACAGGACTTTTTAATAAATACAAAAAGGAGAAATAAGGCTATGCACTTTATCCACTTATGCGCTGGGATGCAACCGTCCAGGGCTCACCACGTGTGTTATCGTACAACTCTCTTCACATACCCTTTCGCGGAAAATCAACGGTCCAGATTAGATTTGGACCGTTGTTCTTGATCAAACGACGGGGGAGGTTGATGTAAGAACCGGCAAGAACTGCTTGCCGACGAACTTTGATTCGTCGTTTCTCTGATCTTCGACGCTCTTCCTATCCTCTAACGAGCCCGGCAGGTAGCTGGGCCTCCTCCATGTGCGTCTGCAGGATCCGCGGTGGCGGTGAAGACGCATGATGCTCCGACGAGGCTGAACCACCTGGAGCAGCTCCAGGTGGTTGTTGAAGTTCCAGTCACGTCGTGAGTCCTACAAACAAGCACCACAAGAACGCCGTGTACAAGGGCTATCTCCTCGACCCGAGGTTTGCTCAAAATGGTGAGGGAAATGGCTTAGATGGGGGATCTCCAATGAAGGTGGCGGAGGGAGCTTCGACTCCTTGAATTAGGTCTTGATTCAAGGGGGTTCTGAGGGGGATAGATGGAGAATGTGAAGAGAATTGAGATGGGAGGGAAGTCAAGGCGAATCAAGGGTCAGATCGCTATAATTTTGACCTGGAGCACGGGCTCCAGGAATTTGGGGATTTTTGATTGGAGTGCTATTCGCTCGATTTATCTATAAATTAAAGACGAGAAAGGAAAACTACTAAAGAATTACCTAGGAAGGAAGGGACATAGGGCTCAACCGACCTGAGAGGCTAGGAGCAGAATCGGCCGATGACGATCTGGCAGTGGGTTGGATTCACCTCCTCCTTTACTCTCCTTGCTGCAAATCAAGGGCTCCACCTTGCTGTCACCATGGAGAAACCCACAGGAGAGATCTGAGGGGCTAAATCTGTAAGAAGAGGGATCAAAAATCAAAAGGGGCGAAGGCAGTTTTTTTATAGGAGAAATTTCGAGGGTTTTTCGAGGAGTGATGCGTGAGATCGAGCGGTGGTAGGTGGAGATGCAAGGATGGGCGTGGTTTGTTTTTTATGTATTTTTAATATTTGAATTGAATTATAAAAGATATATGTATATATAAAGGAAATAAATATTTTTGTATTTTTAGTGTGTAATAATATTTTCAAAAAACATAGTAGAAAATATATTAATATTATATATTTTTTATTATTTGTAGTTATTTTTTGTTATTTTTATAACTTTTTTGAATTTTATAGTGAGTTTTAAATATTAGAAACATGTTTCTAATATTTACGTATCAATTTTTAGAGTTTTAAAAATATTAAATAATAGAGCTTTTTTATTTTAATTGATTCTATTTTGAAAATTAAACATCTTTATTTCAAGGTATTGTACATATTTTTATATTTTTTAGAGAATCAATTGTGAATTTTATACATTTTTATTTTTTTATAAGATTTTTATATTGTACTTTTATCTATGTTTATTGTTTAAAATATCATAATATATAATATATTTTTTTGGAGGTATATTACATTTCTTATTGATTTTCTATGTTTGCATGTATTTTTGTGTTTAGTTTTTAAAGTTTTAAAAATAGTAAATGAATACAAATTTTGAAATATAAGAATCCTTTACATGTATTCGTTCCTATGACTCTCATTTCTTTTATAAAAATGCATATAATTTGTGAATATAATCCAAATAAAGTATATATTATAAACCTATGGTGAACTTATATCTAACATATTGATACAAAGTATATATTACAAATGAAAATATTATTGTACAAAACTATATCCAATTTTGCAAAGTTTTATTTAATCAATATATATCATGTACAAATCATGTATCCTTATCACAATCTGATCTTATTGGTTATATTTTACATTTGCATTCAATATCTCACAATATAATTAAGGAACACTCCTCTTGCAATTCTATGTAAATATCAGTTTCAACATATTATAATTTATCCATATTGTATATATTTTAATATTGTAATAAATTTGTTACAATATTATAGTTGAAGCTTGCTGGAGTTACAACATTAACTAATTAAAAAAATTACTAGAGATCTTTTAAACAAAGAAATAAATTGTGATCTTTCTAAGTTAGGTCTTGAAACATCAATTCTGTGGCTCTTATACTATAGGAGCGGTATGTGATCTTTCTAGACCCATAATCAATTGCCGTTTCGACAGTTTGAAGGAACATCCGAAAAAGAATAATCATGGTCTGGAGTAACAGAGTAGGCGAATTCATGTACTTGACAATGAAGTCCACTAGGAAGCACATATCCTACACGGTTATGATAACGCCCTCTAATAAACCACCAAGCTGCTTAATGGATCGATCACAAAACTGAAGGATCGTGTGTGTGGGTTTAAGCGGACCCAACCCAAGTTCTTGAAGTAATGATGAGGGCATGAGGGTTAAAGAGGAACTGCTATCAAGTAAGGTTCACTCAAAAATTTGATAAAAAATCTCACTTCTGATTAAAGGTGCTCCCTTGTCTGGATTTTTTGGCGTGAGATCTCTAATAGTATTCAATGTGGCCATGGTTAATATGTGTTTCTCTTCTCAATTACATCTGTTCTTGTAGGGCTGACACGTTGAGGTAGATGCCTCTTTCAATCCCTTCTTTACAGCTGGCATGTATTCCATTGCCTCCAACAACGACATTTCTAAACAATATTTAAATATCCTAAACAATGCCGAGATCAAACAAAGTATTTTTTATTATTTTTTTCAGTTTTTGGAATTTTTTATAGCATCAAGAAAAGGAATATTCACAGATTGAGAAATATTATTCTTACTTACATCATTATTTATACATGACTGGCTTGGAGATGCACAATTATTCAAAAACAGGCAAAAAACTATGTACAGGAGCATCGGCTTCATGGGTCAGCTTGGGAGTTGATGTTGGTGCTGGCTTCTACTTAGCTTGCTCGGCTCAGCCTTGGCTGTTACTCTGTTTTTGGTCTTTTTATTTTCGCGGATTTTTTTTGGATTTTCTTGAGACGGTGGTTGTCTGGTGCTGCTCCTCCTTCTTCGTCTTACACATTCGACTCTACTGTTGAACCGGTTCATGCAGAATATGACGATTCACCAGAAGACTGTTTATTCTTCCCATTTACTATGGTGAGCAACTACAATGTCCCACCGCTCCTGAGAGTCACCACATTAGATAACATAATATCATATATACATGACTCTTTGGGATCAGATGAGATATCACAAACTACCTGCTCCTTGCATTTAAAATTATTTGGGTTGGCCTCAACCTGTGTAGGTACAGAAGTTTTTGTGGTAGTGAGGTCGTCAAACTTCTGACTCATTTCTACTAGGTTCTTCACCCGTTGAGCTAAGCAGTCGAGAGCGGGGTTCACAGGTGCAACCTCAGGTTCATCGTGCAAATCAAGCTAGTTCTGATAATGTGGTGGAAGATGTGAATAAGAATACTATGAACTGTGTTGAGGATGGTGTTGTTTATAACACTGAGGAGGTGGGGGTACTAGTTCTGCTGAGAAGTTGTGCAATTCTGATAGGGTTGATGTTGGTTGCATGCCGACTGCTAGTATTGGTGATTTTATCTCTAGGTGTTATGATAGAGTAGAGACTGTTGTTGCTGAGTCTAAAGCTGATGGACAAACTTACTTTACCATGGATTGGTGGTACAACATAATGGTAGAGGACTAGCCCTATCGATGTACGCCTAGACCGGGTAGTTGTGCATCATTGTTCGGGATGTCGTCCACCTCCTGAATTTTGGGCGGAGGTGGGAAAACAGATCCACATAAGATGACTAGGGCTCGGGCTAGAAGACAACCATGTGTTGTTGTGACTACTGTGGAGGTTCCTAATCAGGAGCCTGTACGTAGTATACGCGATGGATCAGCTGATGTTGCATTGGACTTGGCTGAGATGGTTGTAGCGATGACGGCTCCTTCGTCTTAGTGAGAGTCGTGGCTGATGGGTTCGTAGACTGGCAAGAATTGATTGTGCTGACCAGCAGCTCTAGCTACTTGGTAACTTGGGCTTGGTCACTGATATGCTCACGATGAAGACACGGGTCCTCTCCTTTGACCATTTGTTCAAAAATATACCAAACCACATTGTCATCCTTATTGAAATGAGATCCACCACATGCGGCATTGACAAGCCTCTGACTATACTGAGTCAATCCCCCCAAAAAGTGTTGGATCTGTTGGACTGAGGAATTTTATGGTGGGGGCACTTCTCTTGAAGATCTTTAATGGACTCGTGAAGTCCATACAAGAAGTTGCTAATTATGGCCAGCATCCGATTGAGATGACCTAAAGGATTGAACTTATGGAGGAATGTAGACTTTAATTCCTCCTAGGTCATCACGACCTTCCCAAATGATTTATTCAGTATAAATCCTTATCTTGAAGACTGAATGGGAAAGCATTCATTTTAACTACGCTTAACGGGATGTTAGGGTAGTGTGTCATTCTCCAGATGCATAAAAATTATTGGAGACGGATGTAAGGTTCCTCGTTCTTGTTCCATGGGAACGAGGGAAGAAGAGATAAGAACTATGGCTTGAGTACAAAATATCCATGGATCTGAGGAATTTGGACCCAATCTGTCATCTGGCCAGCATAATGAACATAAAAAATAGCGGAGGTATCCTAACGTCCCATCTTGGAGGGTTTGTGGTTCCCGACAAGTCGGTTCGAACAATCGTTATGTCGACCTCTCTCTTGACTCTTAGATATCCACAATCAAGTGCACCAACAATTAGCCAATAATAACGCCCAAGCAATAAGTACGGTGAGCTAAAATTTATTATACCCTACAAAATGATTTGTACAGTATGCAAGTGTAGAGGCTGAACCATAAAGGAGCAACAAGAGAGCTAAAAAAACTGAAAAGAAAAGTCAACAATTATTTTTGTGTGTTTAAGGATTTTGTATTTTTATGTGTTTTTAATAATTTGTATTTTTTTATGGATTCTTATTTATATTTTTTTGTTTTTAATTATATATACATTATATTTTTCTAATTTTAAATTTTTCTATATTTACTATGTATATAATAGTTATATATATAAGTATATGTAGATAATATGTATACTATATTATCTATATTGGATATATATATATATATATATCAGAAAAGACCCTAAGGTACAATCTTTTTTATTTATTAAGTGTTTTTAAATATTTGGGGCATTTTTAATAATAATAATAATATAAGTATATATAGCTATGCATATAGAATGTAGGTTTTTATATTTATAGATAGGGCTATAAATACTCAAAATTGAGAAAATATATTTTTTGTCTTTTTTTATGTTTTTTTATATATTGTATTTTTTTATAATTATAGCTTTTTTGTGTTTTTAATTGAATAAAAAGTTCAAAATAATGAATAATAATACTAGGCTGAATTGTTTTGGAATTTAAAAAAGATAAACGTATCAAAATTTTCCTAAACTATTTTTAATAAATAATCTAATATAGGTAAAATACAGTAACAGAAATGACTATTTTTGGATTTTTTGATTATTTTTTAATCTTTTATAAGGTTTTTAGTGTTTTAATTTTTTAATGTTTTTTTCTAGATTTTAGTGATTTTTGATCTAGAGTTGTAAAATATAATAATAAAAAACATGTTTATATTTTTTTTGAATTTTTCAAAACATGTTTATAGTTTTTTATATTTTTAAATGCAAACAAGGGAATATGCAATGTTTTTGTTATTACCTAACAATGATTTTTGTATTTTTGATTATCTTACAATAAATATATGTGATTTAATATAAGTTCGAGCACTTAAAATATTTTTTCTTATAATTCTTACATGTAAAATGCTATTTTTAATAAAGGATACATTAATAAAAATTACTTGTTCAAGTAGGGACCTAAGTGCAATTAAAGTAAAAGTTCAATACATTCCGGAATACATTTAAAAAATCCAAGGGAATATGTGAAAAAATCCCATGAATATTCAATTAAATACACTAGCAACGTTATAATTCTAATATCCAAAAGGTACATGTCCTACATGCAAATTTTCCACAAAATATTACATTGAAATAAAAAATCCTTGGACTAAATAATAACAAAAACCCATGAGGGGGTCCTTGCAAAATGTCACGTACCCTCACGTGTATTCGTAGGTGACGTGATGTCGATTGGACCAAATAATAAAAAAATATATGCGGGCGTAAATGCAAATATTACAAAATATTTTGAACTACAAACACATGTTTGACTAAAAATGAAAATACAAAAATGGAGGGGTATCAGACAAAATTACCCATCGATGCTTTGATCGACGATTGCTGCACGCTCGAATGCCATGTGGACGACCCATATATCTCGGTACAGGTTCACATTAGATGGTAAGGATTAGATCCTTCGAATGGATCTGACGACTGAGGGTTCTCCAATCCAACGGTGGCTACTCCACCTAGTGCCAACTCTTGATAGGATGACAAAAAAGGAGGCTAGAAGAACAGGGGAAGAATTGGTCTTTAGCAAACTTTGAGCATCGATCATACGTAGCTTTGGCCTCCTCCTGCCCCAGGAATGACCTCACATTCTTAACTCCCACATGCCCCAGGAATGACCTCACATTCTTAACTGACTGAGGTGGCTGAAGATTTGAAATGACATCCACCTTTGCTGGGTCGACTTCCATGCCACGTTTGGAAACGACATGGCCCAGCACGATACCTTCAGTGACCATAAAGTGGCTCTTTTCCCAAGAGAGCACTAAATTGACTTCCCGGCACTTCTGAAGCACTCTGTCTAGGTGCTCAAGACAAGAATCGAAGCTATCACCATAGACAGAGAAATCGTCCATGAACACCTCAAGAAAATTGCCTACCATCTCGGCGAAGACTGCTAACATACATCTTTGGAAAGTTGCAGGTGCGTTGCACAATCCAAAGGGCATTCTCTTGAAGGCGTAGGTGCCGAACGGGCAAGTGAAGGTAGTCTTCTCTTGATCCTCAGGGGCAATCGCCACTTGGTTGTACCCGGAGTACCCATCCAGGAAGCAGAAGAACTCCTTGCCTGCTAATCTCTCCAGAACTTGATCAATGAATGGCAAGGGGAAGTGGTCCTTCTTGGTTGCTGCATTAAGCCGGCGGTAGTCAACACACACCCGCCAGGATGTCGGTACCCGAGTTGAAATTTCCTCTCCTTTATCATTTGTAACCACGGTAAGCCCAGATTTCTTTGTTACTACATGCAGTGGGCTTACCCATTTTGAATCGGAGATGGGATAGATGAAGCCTGCATCACACCATTTCGTGATTTCTTTCATAACGACGTCCCGAAGGTTAGGGTTCAGCCATCTCTGAAATTCGCGGGACGACTTAGCATCTTCTTCTAGATAGATATGATGTGAACACAGAGCTGGATTTATCCCTCGGAGATCTGATACGCTCCAACCAAGTGCCTTGCGGTTCTTTTCTAGAACCTCGAGAAGTCGAGATTCCTGATCCGGATTCAGCCTGCTGCTGATGATGACTGGATACATTTGTTCTTCACCTGCAAGGAAAGCGTACTTCAGGCCTGCAGGAAGTGGCTTGAGTTTTGGCTTTGATCTGTCCACTTTATTCGTCACTTCAGATACCATGCTGGTGGTAGAATGCACTTTGAGGCTGCTACCATCCTCGTCATTCTGTTGAGATCCCGGAGATGCACCGAATGGTTCTGCGCTCAGCTGATCATGTTCGGTCTGGAGTGAATGCTCAAGAAGATGCGCCTGCATCTGAGAATCTGTCTCCCAAGAATCATCGGAGCATATGCTGACTGCGCTTTCCAAGTCCTCCTCAAGAGTGAGGATTTCTCGGGTCCATGGATCGTCCAATGATAACTCTGAATCTCTGATCTCCGCGATGAAATCACATTCTGCTTCTGATGCTGCCTGGCTCTCATCAGTCATGGCATTCTGCTCTTTGTTCATGTTTATCGTGATTTGCTGGGTGTTCGAGCTGAAAGTGATCTTCCTAGACCCGTAATCAACCACGACACCTGAAGTACGGAGGAATGGTCTGCCAAGGATGATAGGGGTCTGGAGCAGGGGTGCAGGTGAGTCCATATCAAGGACTACAAAGTCAGCTGGGAATTTCATCTCCTGCACGGTAACTATCACGTCTTCCAACAGACCTCGGGGCCGCTTGACGGATCGGTCAACGAACTGAAGGATCATGCGTGTTTGCTTGAGCGGTCCCAGCGCGAATTCTTGCATTATGGACGAGGGCAGAAGGTTGATGGAGGAACCACTGTCAAGAAGAGTACGCTCGAAGACCTGGTCAAAAATCACACAACTGATCAGAGGTGCTCCTGTATCATGCTTTTTCTGGGGGAGGTTGTTGATAGCTGCAAGTGTGGCCATGGAGAGAACGCGTTTTTCTACTTCTCGGCGTCTGTTATCTTGCGCTGGGCGACGCCTGTTAGTACATGCCTCTTTCAGTCCTTTCTTTACAGCTGGCATGTATTCCACGGCCTTCAACAAGGGAATCTCAACAGTCAATTTATCCAAAATATCTACAACACCTGGATCAGACAATGCCTTTTTTCATTTTGCAACTTTTTTGGATTTTTGTATTGCATGCGGAAAAGGAATATTTACACCACTAGAAGGAAAATGAGAGTTCTTATTTACATCAAAATTATTGCCCACAGAATGTTGTACATCCGGACTACAAAAAGGAGTACAAGCTGGATCTGAAAATGCTGGTGCTGCGGGGCGATCAAAAAGGTTAGCGTCGGCTCCATCGGCTGGCGAGGGATCGACTACTGCTGGCGGCTCCTCCAAGGCTGGCGCGGCTTTGCTTCTGCTACAAGCTTCTTTTTGGTGTTTTTGCTTTTGCTGATTTTTTTGTGTTTTTGGCTGGAGTTGCTTCTGGCAAGGCACGACGGCTGGACTGGCTTCTCCTTCTGCTTCCTCCTCACCCTCCCCTGGAGCTGGCACGACTGATGCGGAATATGACGATCCACCTGTTTCTTTATTCACCCCACTGGTAGTAGCAGGCGGAGGCAAGGCCCTACTGCTCCTGAGAGTAACAGCATTAGAATAAACAGTAATATCATTATCAGACACGGACTGGACATCACATTCTACCTGCTCTTTCTTCTTGAAATTGTTGGGGTTGGCTTCGACCTACGCCGGAATAGTGGTTCGGGTGGCGGTCAGGTCATCAAGCCGTTTTGTCATCTCCGCTAGCTCTTTAACAAGCTGGGCTAGACAATCCATGGTGGGATTTGCAGGGGACATTTCAGAAGATTCAGCGTGCAGACCACGCTACTGTTGGGTAGATGGGTGGGGAGGTTGTTGCTGGTGGTGTTGCTGTGTGGTGCAGGAAGTTGAAGCTGTTGGTAAGACGGAGGAGGATACTGCTGATATTGTGGAGTGGGGGCAGTCGCGTACTGGTGATACGGCTGTGGGTGGCGGTACTGCGGCTGCTGCTGATAAGGAAAATTCTGCCTCCACTGATGTGTAAACTGGGGAGGCTGCTGGTGTTGCTGGTGAGGCTGAGAGGTTTGACCAAAATGACCACCCTGAGGTTGGTGGTACTGCCGGTTGGCAAATTGCTGACCCTAGGGTTGTCCCTGAGGACGAGTCAGCAGTGCATCATTACTCCATACCCCATTGACTTCTTGGATCAGGGGTGGGGGTGGAAAGACTGGATCAGGAATAGAAAGGAACTCTGGCTGGTATACGACCATCTGCTGCTGCGGCGGGCCCTGGTCGGGCGCCTGCACGTAGTACACGTGCTGGACTGCCGGTGGCTGCTGGCTCGGCTGAGGCTGATGCTGCGGTTGCTGCTCGTCCTTTTTCTCAGCGGGATCGTCTGATGGTGTAGCCGACTGGACAGAGTTGATCGTGCCGACCAACAGTTCGAGGTACTTGTTGATCTGATCTAGCTTATCCAGGTTCTGGGTCCTCTTCTCGATCACAGCGAGTTTCTCGAGGTCCTGTGATCGCTTCTCAATGATATCTACTTTAGAGAGATGGCCCCCGATGATGCTGAGGTTGGAGCTCTCATCTCTCTCTGCTTCCTTGGATGCAGCCATGTGAACTTGTTTCTGGAGGATCTGGGGCTGCTTCTGGTATGCCTTGGATGAAGAGAGGGCGGCCTCTCCTTCGGCCATTTCTTCAAAAATCTGCCAGACAACATCTTCATCCTTGTTGAAATGGGAGCCCCCACATGCTGCGTCCACGAGCCTTTGGCTTTCAATGTTTAGTCCCCCAAAGAAATGTTGGACCAAGCTGGTCTTCGGGATATCATGATGGGGACACTTCTCCTGCAGGTCAGTAAATCTCTCCCAAGCTTCATGTATCGATTCGTGGGGCCCTTGGGTGAAATTACTGATACGGGCTCGCATCTGGTTCAGCCGACCGAGAGGGTAGTATTTGTGCAGGAAGGCGGACTTCAACTCCTCCCAGGTTGTCACGACCTTTCCCAAATGATTGACCCAATAAAGGGCCTTGTCCTGTAGGCTGAAGGGGAAAGCCATCATCTTGACAATGTCCAGGGGGACATTCGGATAGTGGGTAGTACGACAGATGCAGGAGAATTGCTGCAGGTGAATGTACGGCTCTTCGCTTGTGTTTCCATGAAAGGAGGGAGAAGGGCTATGAACTGGGGCTTCAGCTCAAAGTGAGCGTGTACCGGTGGAATGAGAATCCATTCGGTCATCTGGCTGTCTCCCGGATTGTATGTTTCTTTGAGTGTCGGCTTCGGTGGTGGTAATTCAAGGTCATCATCAGGAGGATCACCACCTCCACCTCCACCTCCTCCTCCCCTGCCTCCTCTGCCTCTGCCTCCTCCTCCATCGTCACGGTTAATCATGTCATTCAACATATCCTGGAATACGGTCTGTGTGAGGGCCTGCTCGGTCAGCTGCTGCTGTATGGCCTGGATAGATGCCAGCAATTGTGCATTCACTTGGTTCTGATATGGCACCTGTCCCTCTGGTGGTGGCTGCTGACCCTTGCCCTTTCCTCCTTGAGCCATGTCAGGGTCTGAGTCGGACGAGATGAACTCCGGAGTAGTCTCCAGGGCTCGCACTGGCTTCTATCTGCATAATGAGATAGTCCGAATCAGATCACTTGCAATTTAACTTTCAGCTGCCGTGATTAAGCTGGAATTCAGGTCAACCCCAGCATGTTGTGAACGGAAAAGGATGTAGACTGTAATCGACTCTCATTCACAATGGTGAAAGCGGGACAAAAGTGATCCCAGTTTATTGGGTGGCTAAGAGAAAGGTAGAAAACGAGGAGTCTGGAGATCGATCCGCAAAGTCCGGATCGGGTTCTCGGGAATCGCCTCGAAATTATTGGCGGAGTTGAGTCTATGGAATCGATGTAGGTGTCGGCATGGTCCCGACGAAACCATCCATGGATCAACTTGGCGAAGCACAAGAGAATGTCGGATTGTTGGAAGAATGATACGATGGTCAACGAGGAATAAAAGGAGTGTAAAACAGTAGAAAGGCTCGGTTGAGCGGAGTGGTCAAAGGGAGAAACAACAAAATGTGCGCAAATGCGCGGGACTTTATCTTTGAACCTTAATCTAGATCCATACAAATACAATACAAAATCGGGTTCACCAACTCACGCCATGTGAAGCCGTGAAAGCTCGTCTATTTATTATCTTTTCATTTTTAGAGTTGTGATTTTCAGGCATATCTTATAACAAGTCCTTAGTACGCTACCCTATAGGAGAGAGAGTACTGCCGGAAGAGTATCCCGTACTTGTCCTCCTCCTGTGTAACCTGTAGTCTGTACTTTTTGGAGTCATTGTAACCCTTCCTAGATCCCTACTCAGCCAAAGAAGAGAGTGAGGAAGCAGATAGGCGAAACCAATACTTCGGTTCTCGCTCGCAACGGAATCACCCGTGAGCGTGCAAGAACCTACTCGTACGCAGGATGATGAGACAGACACCCCCGTGAAGGCGTGGCCTATGCTCAATACTTCGGACAGGGTCGATGCTCTCACAACAGAGAGTCACCATTGGTGACCAAGTCCTACTCGCCTACGTACGATAGAAGCACCATTACTTCGGAAATCCAGGCGATACACAAGGCAGTTGCAGACTGGGTTTTGGGCTTTAATCCTTAGGGGTCGCACTCGCTCAAGGGAGTAGGGTTTTGGTCCCCCTCCAAGGTACCTGAAAACAATGAGGGCTTTATGAACCCGGTACAATGATAGTCCATTACGAATTTTAATTAAGGTCAAAGTTTATTTAGCAGTCCCCTTGTTTTAATTTTTGGGTTTTCACTTTTTTTTTGGATCTGTTTTCATACCAGCGCCTAACGTTTTTGTAGATTTTCATTTAAGTCCTAGGTGCTCAAAATCAGAGGGAGATAGCGGAAAAGCCGTGCAAGTGGTTCCATGATGGAAATCTCACCATTGAACCGAATGATGCATGCTGAGTTAGAAGACTTACAGTGCATCCCAGCTCTCTCCATGTGGTATGCAAAACAGAATTTTTTAAACCTATCTACATGTCGGTATGCAAGGCACAAAATCATCCTAAACATAAGCTGCTATTAACGTGTAGAACCATAAGTCACTCATTCATCTCTAGCCCGAAGGGTCCGGTCTTGGCTCACCCCTCCTCTGTACTCAACACACTTGAGCTTAGGAGAAAGCGCTTTACAGGGCTCGCTGCGGCACAAGGGCTAAGAGATAAATGAACGACTTGTTTAAGTTTGACTAGATCCAAGCGAAGTAGACTATAGGAACATGCATTCTTATTAATGTTTGGACCTAGCTACCGAGTCAAGCAACCTATATCTAGGGGCTCCAAGCACACAAAACAAAGTAAAAGAAAGGCATAAAGCTCTAAACTTTGGAAAACAAAATAAAAGAAGGCGATGAAAACTCGAAAAAGCCGCGATGAGGCCCCTAGGTGAACAATCACCCGGGCACTGGACCTCATTGTGAAGAGTAGAGTCCTGTTTAATTACATGCTAAATGGTCTCTCTCTCACCATAAATTACAAAATAAATACTCCTAAGTGTCCAGCCTATCTAATGCACAGCTCCTTTCTTCTTTGGTGCACTCTCCAGATGGTCATGAGAAGAGAAGACCATCCTCCTCCAAGCTCAGCTGCCTTGGCCTCCTAAGAAGCCATCCTCGCGTGGCGGACCCTCGCATCAAAGTCACAAAAAAATTACATTAGAATAGCTCAGTCAATCAAATAGAGCAGATAAAAGAATCACAATGAATGAATAAATGAAGCATGGTGATTAATAGCAATAAAAATAGCTGCTCACAAAAAGGAATGATAAATCAAGAATTTTTTTTATACAAGAATAACAACATGAATTAGGCTACGCTTATTGCTCCCCGGCAACGGCGCCATCTGATAACCGCAGATGTTCAGCGAGGGTCACCATAATAAATGTCTCAAGTGTCGCTGAGGCGACCGCTCACCAAACACCCGGGTTGATCAGCAATTAACCCACAATAAAAGAATACAACAATTAAGCTAAAAAAGAAATGTGAATTAATCTTTATTTACTCTACCATAAAATGTATAGGGAACAAGCATGTAGAGGTCGAACCACAGAGAGCAATACAAAAATGCAATAGCCTACATGTATCTCGGCGTCATCCTTGTGTGGGTTTTTAATTTTATATATATATATTTTAATTTTTAATAATATAATTAGGTAATATATATATATATAATATAAATAAAAATATATGTATACCCATAGAGGGTTAGTATATAGCTTATAATACATACAATATATATAGGTATATATAAATATAATAAAATAAATATATATTTTTTATATTAAGGTTAATAAATAGATATAAGAATACATATAAATAATTAGATATATATATATATAATATTTTTTTTCTTTTTAGGACATATGTATATATACATAAAGGGGTATCATAATATTTACAAAAATACTCAAAAATAGTCAAAAATTCAGGAATAAAGTCTTTTTGGAATTTTCAAGGTTTTTTATATTTTTTTGGGATTTTATAAGTTAGACAGTGAAGAAAAGGCATGTTTTTGATTTTTAATAAATGCAAAAATGCAACAAAATGCAAAACTAAAAATATAGCGTTCAAGCACAACCAAACATGAACTTAAGTCTATTTTTGCAAGATTTTTCGATTTAAAATGGAGCACAAAATAAATAGACAAAGCATTCAAAAATTAAATGGCCTGGCAGGGGTATTTTTGCAAATAAAATAGTTCACAGGGGCATACATGCAAAAATTACAATAAAAATACACGTGTGCTTTTATTTTCAGGACCATTTTGTAATTACAGAAACCCGGCGAGGTTTAAATGCAAATTTCACGCGCCTCACGTGGGTGCTGCACGCGAGGCGCGGAGGGACTAAAGTGTAAATATGAAAACATCAGGGGATCCAACTGCAATTTTTACAACTTATTTACAACTAAAACTTTTATTTTTGGGACTAAACTCTAAATACAAAAAGCGGGGGGGGGGGGGGGGGTGAGATGTGAAATTTACCCCCAACGTGGGCGCTGATAGACGGCTGGATGCGAATCACTTATACACGTGGCGCCTCCACATGAGCCGATGACGCTTCGCCGATGAGCAGTGCGGATTAGATCTCGTGGGAGATCTGACGGTCTGGATAGGGCTCCATCGAACGGTTGGTCTTCAATATGGGGGAACCTCCTTCATCCAACGGTGGAGAGCTCAGGTGCAAGAACAGGGAAGAACACTCGCCTTGGCGAGCTTCTTCCCCCTCGATTTCGCTCTCCAACCGATCATTGCTGCACTTGAGGGTCCAAGTAGCTTCCTGGCAGGGTCCTCTATCTGCTGGAGGTTGTAGATCGGCCGGAGGTGCCCTGGAACGGCGCCACGAGCTTGGAGAAGACACGCAGCTCCAGGTACCTCCGCCCGCTGATAAATCGACTCCTGATGCTCCTTGGGGCATTTAACCTGCACAGGAAGGGAGAGGGGCTCGAGGCGATGCTCCTCGACCCGGGGTTTGAAGCTGCGATGCACAAATGAAGGTGGGCGGAGGGGCTCCGGCGAACGGCGGAGGAGGAGCCCTGATTCACCAAGACCTATGGTCCTGGGTTGGTCCGAGATGATAGAACGATGGAGAACACGATGGGAATCGAGATGGGGTGCTTGGGGCGGTCGGAAACAGTAGGGTTCACAGTGAAGAAGTCGCCGGAGCGGAGCTCCGGCGAACTTCGAATTTTGATTTTTAAGCTAAGGAGATTAACTACTAACTAATCTAACCACTGGAATGAAATGCTAACATTAAAAGCTAACTAAAAACGCATAAAAAGGTAGCTCTTATACCTGGGGGCCTCCAGGGAGCAGGGCGGACGCCGGAGCTCCGCCGCGACAAAATCCTCCTCTCTCCGGCCAATTCGAGGCACCAGCTCACTCCCCCTGTCACGAGGAATGTCCTAGGACTAGAATCAAGGCTTGAGATTGGATAAAAAGTGGTCAAATCTGAGGAAGGAGGCGGAGCTTATTATTTATAAACATTGGCTAGAGGCCTTATTACCCGGCGATTATTGACTGATCCAATGAATATCTCGTTGATCTATGATTTTGGCGGGCATCATGGATGATCAGAGGACAAATCCTGTGAAGGAAGCGAGCCAAGATGATGGAAGGGATGGCCGCGAAAAATGGAGGAAAATCAGGGATTTGATAGCTCAGAGGTGCCAGGCGAAGGATGGGACAGTTGACCAGGGAGTCAACGAAGGCCGGCGCCTCATTGGGCCACGTCAGCCGCTACGAGACAAAATAGAAGACCTGATTAGAGATTGATTTATTTGACACCCTAAATGATTTTATTAATTTTTTCTTATAAAATAAAAAATGTGTATTATTTCGTCTAGTATTTATTTATGATTTTTATTGAATTTTTCGAGGTGTTTTATTATAGTTTTATTTGAATAATGTGTATATGTATGTATTTACATGTATTTTTATGTATTTTATTTTTAATTTGTTTATTTTCTTTTATTATTTTATTGGCTTATTTTATAAATTTATAATTTATTTTTGTGAGTATAAAGGTATTTTTGTTTGATTTTTATGAGTTTATTTATATTTTTAAAGAAATAGGTATAAGTATGTTGTAGGTATCCTTATAGGTCTTTTACCTATGTATTTTGTATACTTAATTTATTTATTGTATTTTCTTGATTTTTATTTTAGATTTACATTTTTAATGAGTTATGTATAATGTATACATTATTATAAAAATATAAAAGAATAAAAGAATCAAGGAATACAATTCTTTATATATATATAGGTATATAGCATAGGTATTTGGTCTATGAATTTGTAGACTTATTTTATTTTACAAATTATTTTTGGTTTTCTTTAACTTCTAATATGGTTATGCATTATATACATTAGTTACAAAATTCTAAGAATATGAATTTATACAAATAATGAATATTAAATAAAATGCATATTTTAATCAGTCCTATATACAAGGAGGGCCAAAAACCGAACTTCTGCATATGGACTCCAAAAATTATGAAACCAAATTTAAAAAAATAGTTCTTGGAATGCTATATACAACTAAAGGTGAGTTTGGGTGATTTGGAGTTTTTATTTGTAAGATATGGGTCTGTGAAGTTGAGATTTTGGCTTTTTATTCTGTGTATAAAATGCACATTGGGTATTATTTTTGCACAAACTCAATTTTGTATTTTTATTTACATTATTATCTACAACTTTCATGTACAAACTTTCTTTATTTGATGAATAGATAATTATGTACAAAATAGGTGTCAAAAATGCATAAATGAATTAATTAATAAATGAGGTATTTATTGTATATTGGCCCTTATCTCCCCCTACTTTATTCCTTGTCGACCAATTCCATGCTGGCCTTGGTCTGGGGGTTAGGGTCATAAAATATTTGCAATATTTTATTCCTTTTTCTTTTCTCCTCTTTATTCTATAATTTTGGCATTAAAACCTTATTTAATGTGGAATTAATACAATGAATCATGAATGCTATTATATACAATTTGATGCTATTTATATGCATTTGCTGGGGTTTTTGAGGCCAAAATGATAGAATAAAGGTGATGAAATGGAGATTCATCACTAGATGATGGTCGTATAAGGCTCTTGGGAGGTTGCGCTAATGGAGTCATCAAATCAGATCTAGAGACCAACGATGGGGCCCTGGAGGTTGGAGAAGAGGACGGCTCCTGGAACTCTTTCTTTGGATAAAAAATGCATCAGAGGAGGCTGTAGGCCTTCTGGACCTGCATGGTCAGCTCAAGAATGAAAGGGTGAAGGTTCCTGGGGTATAGAGTAGTGAAATGAGTGAAGGTGATGCGCGACAATGGCACTCCGATGAAGGGTAGAGGAGGAGCACCTCATTGCTCGAGCTAGAGTAGATCAAGGTGAATGGAGGTCCGTGATGTATAGGAAATGCGAAGGGGAAGGAGATGGAGGTGTCAGATGACGTGGGGCACGGTCGGATCACAAGCTCCAACGAACTATGAAATCGAATCCTACGTTGTTGTAGTTGACTAAAACTTAGAGTAAAAATTGAAATTAAAATCTACACCTAAAAGATACCTAAAAATGCAAGAAACTATGACTCAACCTTCTGGACAGGGAGCCGAGGTGGAGCTCTGCCAGGAGGTCACTTGATGAAACCATGTTTCATGCTCATAATTCGCTGAAATTAACCTCCTAGCTTGGACTAAGTGTCAATAAGAACCAGACAAATCCCTGTAAATATCAGAGTCATTGAATAAATTAAAAATACAAAAAAAATTGGCAAAATTAAAAATTGTAGTGTTTTTAACCTTAAAAATGCCCTCAAAAATATTTTCTACCTTTATTTGACCTCAACTCTAATTTTGATCAACATGAAACTTGTAGATCTCATCGAGATCTACAACTTTCATGTTTTGAGTTTTTTCAAGTTTGGCCATTTTCTTCATCTCTTGCTAGATTTTTCTTTTGAATAACCAGATTGGGCCATGTGGCACTCTCTGGTTGCGCCACGCGGCCCATCTCTTCGCGCGCCATGCATCCACCATTGACGGCCGTTCAATCAGCTTCTCCCTCAACAGATCCAAGCCGTTCGTTTCCTCCCTTATCTCAACCCTTCGATCAAGCTCAGAATATCATCGTAGCCATTCATTAGCGTTGTTCTCTCCTCATGCCACATGCAGCTCTTCTATCCGCACGATCGACTTCGAGAGGTCTCCATCTCCACCGTACACCACCGCACTACCCTCTGCCCTTGGATCGGATCCAAGGATCACATCACGGCCATTCACTTCCACCTTGATCTCCTTGCGCCATGTGGCGATTCCACTGCCACCCGATCGTATCGCCCTAAATCTAATCCCAACCGCCCCTTAGAGCCTATTTCTCAGCCGTTGGATTGTGAGATCCAATGGCAGAGAACTCATCTTATTCCTTCGAGTCGCCCCACACCCACGATCACCACCTCGCGAGACCACTTTGCCCTTCCCATTTCCTCCGTGTCTCCCACCATCTTCTCCAAGATCTGAGCATCCCATGACGGAGCCCGAACTTCCTTCATCCTCACACATCTCGTGGGATGCCACCTAACTGCCCTTCTAGCTCCATATCTGCCACTCAATGCACGATGTCAACCACCTGGGATCGAAACCTCCTCCTTCAAATACCTTGTCTCCAAACACGTGCAACTCTGTCCACCTTTACGTGGGGCTCCTCCCATCCCCTCTCCTCCTCCCCGTGATAGGGGGAGGACCGCTCGAGGTGCAAAGACAGCGGTAGCCCTCGGTGATGACCCCTGGCCATGGTTGGCCAGGACTGCGGTGGCTTCGCCCCGCCTAGCTACCTCCAGTTGCCGAGGAGGTTCAACGATGACCAGGGCACTTCGCTGAAGCCGAGCACAGGCAATGCGTCCGCCATCTTCCCAGGTAAGTAACTCTGATCTCCACCTGCATTTTCTTTTGATTTATTCCTTTTTATTGCTCTTGCACACACTCCATCACCTTCCATTAGCCATCTCCTCAGCCTCGCATCACCACTACCATCTTCGTGCATACTCCCGACGGCACCCTCCTCTTCTCCAGGACCTTGTCACCCTCCTTCATCTTCACCACCGCTCGCTGGCGGTGAAGACCACAAGGGCCTCACTCCCTTCGCACACATCCCTTCCACTTCACTCACATTCACATCCCCTTGCTTCGGCTATAGAGAGCTAACCCTGTAGGTTCTTGATGGGACAATGGTCGGAACTCCACCGGAGAGGATTTGGGTGATTCCACCTCCGACAAAGAAGCCTCGACAGTCCGCTCCAGGTCGTCTCTCATTTCTCCCTGGAGTCTAGCTGCCTCGACCAACTTCCGAGATGATAAAGGGAATTCCATCGTGCCTAGGAATCGGTGGCATAGCTGCAGCCACATCGCCAGAGGCCTGATTGCACCGCCAGCCCTGTGGCAGAGGGAGAAGCATCATGACGTACATATGTCATTGGATGGCACCCTCCGGTGCTCATCCAATAGCATACATCTAGCCACATGTCCAGTCCAGATCCATTACAACCACCGTTC
Source organism: Ottelia alismoides (assembly GCA_037367405.1). Classification (NCBI taxonomy): domain Eukaryota; kingdom Viridiplantae; phylum Streptophyta; class Magnoliopsida; order Alismatales; family Hydrocharitaceae; genus Ottelia; species Ottelia alismoides. The sequence continues at coordinate 32,242 of JAZKJV010010314.1, read as the reverse complement.
GATCCTAGTGATCGGGCAGATCATACACAACCACGTGTCTGCTAGGTAAGCCGGCACCAGACATCCAGGCTCGGAGGGACCGAACCTCCTCTTAGCCTAATGAACCACTCTCTGAGCCAGAGCCTCAATGCGAGCCTAGCCGAGCCAAATCGAAGCTGCATCCGAGCCCAAGCCTCTTGCCAAAGCTTTTCCGAGCCTCCATCGAGCCTGATTCTTCACCGAGCCTAAAGCGCACATGCAGGTCACATGCACTCTGGGTAAATTGCAGGGAGGCCCACCAACTTCTTCATATTGCATCCAGGTCCTAGAGTCACGTGCCTACCACGTGCGCATGGGGTATTTTGCACTTATACCCTCGCAGGTTTTAATAATTGCAAAAATACTCGGCATGTGTGGGTTATTAACAGGGAAGGTCCCAAACTTTGTTTTTTGTATTTTAGTCCCTTCCAGGGACATGTTTGTTATTTATCTTTTATGTTTTCTTACATTTATGCCCATGTCTTCACTCTTGCATATCTTGAGCATCCTAGTGATGAACGTCAAATTTGCCTCTTTAATTATCTCAAATTTCATAGTATAGGAGGCAAATTCAGTTCGTCAAAAATCACAAACTTTGAATATTGTGGAATATTTTTACTTGGCAAGTCTACCAAGGTCGAACACAGGGAACGGTGATTCTTAGTTGTGTGGTTTTAAATTAAAGTAAATAATTAATTAATGCTTAATTAATTTCTATGTTGGAATAATACAATGCAATGAAATGCAATTAAATGCAATGTGAATAAAACTTAAACAGAGCTGATGAATTCAGCACAAGATCTGTAATTATGAATTTTAATCCAAACAATAGTAATCAATTTCCTCTATATTAAATCACAGATCAAAAGATCACAAATCCAGAAATATTTATCAATAAATCCAGGCTGCAGGCTATAAAATTAATCATTCGAATCAATTTTATGAAATGAATCAATAATAGCCCTTAAGATTTAATCCTCAAAGAATGTTCAATACTTTCAAAGAAATAAAGCTAATTATTCTCCTCGATTTTAGTCCCTGCAAAAGTAGCTCGAATGTCACCAAATATAGTCAGAGAGTCATCAACTAGACGCTTGCACCATAGATCAAAATCATCAATTAATAATAATAACCTTTAAAACATCTCTGATCCTTTCACAAATTATGCTAAATGATAGAGCATGAAAATAGCTTCAATATGACATATTATATGCTTAAATCAGAGTTCAGATGAAAAAGATATGATGAAATGAAATTTCAGGGACTAAAATGCAATTAAAATAAAGTTTTTCCTTCAAAATGGTCCCTGGAAGGACTTATATGCAATTTCTAAAAGTCAGGAGGCCACCGTATGTAATTTACCCCTAGCGGGGTATTTCTGCAATTTCAGAAAACACCGGGGGCTTCGATGCAATTTTGACCAAGCGCACGTGCGCAGCACGTGCGCTAAGAGGCTCGGTCGGCGAAGCTAAGGCTCGGGGTTCCAGAGCCCGAGGTTCGGACCCGGGCTTGAGGTTCGGAGCCCGAACCAGAGGCTCGATGGGGGAGGCACGAGGCTTGGACCGAGGTAATGACCACACAAAGCGACTAGGGTAAAAGGTAATCAAGGGTCGCTGCGACCCAAGTCACCAAGCGCAGTCGATTGAGAAAAATAGACCACAAAATCGGATAAAAATCGGAGAAACTCAAGTAGCGGTCTCGCTATTATATTAACATGGTATAACGACCAGGGTCGAACACAAGGAGCACGTGATGGCCTTGCGGCCTACGAAGTAGTCTAAAAAGAAATGTATTTTTGGTGGATTTTAAATTTTTTTATATTTTTTTGGATTTTTTGATTAATAAAGAAAATAGAAAAGCAATAAAGCAACCAACTTCAAGCAATTATTAAGGCACTCAAAAATCACCCAAAAATTAAAATAAAAATATTTTTATGTTTTTTTATATTTTTTACTATTTTTGGTTAAATTTTGGTAATTTTTTGACTTTTATTGAATTTTCTAAAAATCAAACAAGGCAGAAATATGAAGGTTCTGTCCAGTCAGACTTGGAGGGCCAATATAAAATAGATAAAGGCCCTATCAAGGTCTGAAGGTAATTTGCCTAGAAACTAGAAGATATAAGGAGAATTTAGGCACTAATATTATTATTTTTAGATTTTTAAATTAATTATTAGAATTTTTATAGGGTTTTTAGTGTTTTTTAACTTTTAAGGGTTTTATATATCCAAAAATGACCAAAATTGGTCAGAAAATCACACAAGGTAAAACAACTACTGTCTAATTTTTTTGTGAATTTTAGAGGTGTTTAATATTTTTTTTGTGAATTTTTAAATTAGACAGTGAAGAAAAAGCTTGTTTTTGAATTTTTAAAAATATAAAATGAAATAAAAAATGTCTCCAAAAATAGGAGAAAATTTTACACTATGACAGGAGCCATGTATACAATTTTCATCACATTTGGAGTTGGTTTGATATTTTATTAAAAATCAAAACCAAGGTACAGTGCACAGGGACCTGTACGCAAATAGTGAAAGTTTCAGGGGGTCTGGTGCAATTTTTCCAAGGCTGCACGCGTGAGGCACGTGCCTTATGCACACAGGGACCTGATTGCAAAGAAACTAAGGTTTCCGGACTAATTAGTAACATGTACCAAAAGTCCGAGGGCCTTACTGTAAAATACCCACTAAATAACGCACATGCTCATTAAAACCATTCACAGAGGCATATCTGCAATTAATAAAACTATAAAATCATTCACTAACACCCTAGAACTGGAGGTCCATACATGCAATTAACCAAACAAAACACGTGTCGATGCACGTGATCCACTACAGGCAGGGGCATACATGTAAATAACAGATAAGACAGGGTCCACTATGCAATTTACCCAACGCAAATGAAAGTTTAAAACTATTTACAAGACTAAAACAAAATTGCTAAGAAACTAAGGGCCTAAGGTGATATTTACCCTTTATTAAGTCGACTGTCTGATGCGAGCCACGTGGAGATCCATCGGCTCAGATGCGTTGGGGGTAAACCTCGACGATCGAATGGTCACGATCACTCCTCCACAGATCGACGGTGCTGGCGGCTCCTCAAATGGACGGTGGAGATCAGAACTGGAGCTGGAGGTGCATCGGACGGCAGGGGAGGGTCCTCGACGAACTGGGCTCCGGCAAACTTCGTCAGGCTCGTGCAGGCACTGGAGTCCTTCTCGAAGGCCACGGATGATCAGAGAAGAAGCGTGGAGGCCTTCCGCGTCTACTGGTATCCTCCGATGACTCGACGGAGCTCAGGGGAGCTCAGGCGAGTCCGGCGGAGGTCGAGCTGCTGCGCCTGGATGTCGAAGCCCTCAGATGGGCTTCCTGGGACCTGCAAAGACGTGCAATGAACTCGCGGGTCGAGGGCAAGTTGCCTCGACCCTGTAAGAGGGGGTGGAGATGATCAGTGCGGCGAGATGGTCGAGCTCCGGTGATGTGACGGCGGAGGAGCTCGAGACCCCAGCTCCTATGCGAGCTGGGTTGAATGGATGGTCGGAGAAGGTGCGCGAGGGGAAGGCGGTCGTGATGGGATGCTCCGATGATCGGATAGGCGACTAGGATGGATGGAATCGAAGCAGAACGGAAAAGGGGCGATTTGGGCGAAATGCAAAATCAACGAAAAGGGAAGAGAACTAAGGCTACCTGGGTGGATGAGTCGACTGGGCGTGAGCTCTGGAAGCTCTGGGTCGTCGCCTCGTGGGTCGTCGAGGCCCGAGGCTCGAGCTCTAACTTCAGGCGGAGCACGACAGCGCTAAGATGCCGGATCAGTGGCCGAGACGTCTCCTCCTCGCTGCAACAACGCCTGAAGCGAGATGTCACTCTCGTGAAGGCACTGGAGGTCACTGGGTGGAAGGCGAATGAGCCAAAGATCGGGAAAATGTAGGCGGAGCTCGGCATTTATACAGCCAGGGGTCCGGCTAAAGTCGATCGGGTAGGGCAGCTCAGAGCGCGGACCCTGAGGCGGGCATCCCGGCGAGGGTGTCGGATCTAGCACGAACGAGTAGGACCCTGGGTTTGGGTAGATGGAGGTCGGGTCATGACGCTAAAATGTTGAGAAATCGGGTCGGGCGTCACGACCCGTGAGAAGTGGTCCACAGGGGGGAGTTGACCGGGGGGTCAACATCCCCCGTGGACCAATGACAGGGGACCACGTCAAAATGATTTAAATATTAATTTAAAAATAGCAAATGGTCGAATTAAAGAAAACTTAAAACATGAAAAATATTTGTTTTAATTTTTTCTATTTTTGGTGATTTTTAATTAATTTTTCAAAATAAAAATAAGGTATTTACATAATAGAGCTATATATAGGTATATATACAATATTAATTTTTTGATTTTTGATTTTTAATTAGTTATTTTTATACATTTTTATCCCCATTTTATATTTTATTTATTTATATCATAAAATTAGGAATAAAAAGATATTTTTATTTTATTTTTATTATTTATATACAAAGGTGAAATAAATAGATATATACATCTATATACATGGTATATTTACAAAATTCTTTTGGTTTTTATTTTATTTATTTACACCATAAAAGATAGAATATATACACATTTTATGGAAATTAGTTTATTTATTTATAAGGTGAAATAAATATAGATAGGGGAATATATACATGATGAATATGCACAAGGTAGAGTATTTTTGTTTTCTTTTTGATTTTTCAATTTTTGTTTTGATTTTGTATATAAATATTTACAAATATGTACAAGCCACTTTTATTCTATTTTTAGAGGAAAATATATTTATTGTATTTACAGGGATATTTACACACATGAGCCCCTATCTCTCTCTACTTTGGCTTTTATGTGGTCAGGCCCATGCTGAGCCCTCCCTTGGGATTAGGTTGCTCAATTTTTATTCTAAATATTTCCCTCTTTTTCTTTTTGATCTTTATTCTTTTATTTTTGCACAAAAACATGCTAATTATTACTTTTTACACCATGCATGCTTTTGGTAATTATTTGTATTTACAAGTATCTACATGCATTTGCAAAGGTTTTTGTAGCTAAAATATAAGAATAAAGAGTGGTGAATGAGTATTCATCACCCTCTATACTTAACTTTGCTAGTCCCTTAGCAAACACTTATTTGAAAAAGAAGTGAAAAAGAAAGAAAGAAAAAGAGGAGAATGCACATGGATCAAGGTTGAATATTAAACTTGCCTTCATTAAATTGGATTATGGAGCTCAATCAGATCTTTGGATTATTAATGTGTCGGAACCTTATGTGGACTTAAGCTTAAAACTCAACAGCCTCTAAGTTCCACTAATCTCTAATCAAGACTCCTCAATAATCCAGATCAGAACAAGTCATCAAACACAAACCCTGAAGACCATGAATCTTTCCTTTTCTTGTGAATGTGAGGTATAAGCTCTCCACCTCAGAAATGGCAACTTGACAACCCTCCCCAACAAGGTAAGTCTATGATCCCAATCTGGCCACTCTTTCCTCGAGGAGCAGGGTATTCCCTTCTAAGTTCAAGTTCAACCGGCTCAAGAAGAGGAGGAAGAAGAGAATAGACCATGGCCAGTGTAGCCATGTATCCTTGGGAGCTCAACCAGTGTAGCCAAGTCTCCCTGCTGCAAGCTACATAAGGTGGGACATGAATCTCAAGCTTTGCTTATTGCACTATATACATACTCCGGTGGGATTATCATTTTCTCTCAGACCCACCACTTTTTTGGAGTTATTTTCTTTTTGCATTTTTTTCAAGTGCATGTATACAACATATACATGTGCAGCATATATACAAGGAGTTTTTCCTCTTGAGCCAGTAGACTATCCATCTTTTGAAGCTTTATTGCAACCCGCAACTCCTGTCGTTAGACCTCATGGCAACCAGACCAAGTTGAGACGCACTTCCTTCACTGAAAGAAGAAGAGAGGTTCTGCATAGAAGTACTACCCTCATATGCTACCCCAAGTCAAGGAAGACTGCCTCCTCACCGCCTCATCCGTAGAGAGCTCGGTGCAAAGTGCTGGTGTCCAAGTAAAGCCATTGTCCCTATGAGTCATGTGTTGTTGTTAAGTGCTCTACTTAGGCTCATTGAGATGACATGTGATCATAGCCTAGTGGACTTAAAGAATTAAGTCACCATGGACCTGAAAAGCCTTAAACCTAAGCCTTATAAGGTTCCTCTTAGAAATTAGGTGGATTAAGATCTTAATCAAGCTCCATTTCCCAATTTAATTCCAGACTAGTTTAAATGTCAACTATCATCCAGAAAAACTATATACATATATACAAAGATGCTATTTACACAATATTTACACATGCAAAATTTGAAAAATGTTTTGAAATCATGAATGGACGAATGCATGAAGTGCAAGTTTTGCAAAAGTATTTACACACATTTACACAAGATTTTTGCAAACTTTTGATTTTCAAAACATTTTGGAAAAATTTTGTACTATATACATAATTTTGATAAGAAAATATTTACACAAACTTTACACAAAAGATTTTTGATAACATTTTTTACAAAACTAATTTGTACACTAGCTATTTATGTGCAATAAAATAATGATTATGTACATGAGAAATTTTTAATTTTTGTGATTTTTAGGGGTTTTAGCCATTTTATTTATGAACACACTCACACAAAGTACGAGTTATGGCTAAAGTATATATGAAATATATACACACCCCCTATACTTAGCTCGAACGATGCCCTCAGAGTCAAGAGCGATGAAGAAGACATAACTCGTACTATGTATAGGGAAGTGAAAAGGAAGGCTATATACAAAGACGAATGAATGAATAGAAGATCAGGAAGATCTCGGCTTTTCCCCGTATACTTAGGATCAAGTAATCCTAAGTATAGTAGGCCGTACAGAAAGGGAAAACCGAGTGGAAAATGTACAGGGTCTACCCCCCTATACTTAGGGAAAAATATCCCTAAGTATAGGCAACAAAACAGGGATAGATAGAATCAAAAGAAAAACTCAAAGGTCCTTCATCCCCCCTATACTTAGGGTAAAGTACACCCTACGTATAGCATAATCAAAGATGACAAAAGGGATGTGAGACTAAAGAACGTGATGATATGGACATCTGGATCTATACGGGTCGGAAGAACAATGATAATCAGGCGTGAGATGCAATAGATGTGAGTCAAAAGACCACATCTCACGCAAAGTGAATCGGGGCAACATCAACGACCCGTGGCTCATGATCTAGAAATGGCTTGAGCCGCTGGCCGTTCACTCGAAAGGTACTCTCAGAAGACAACTCGGATATGTCAATTCTACCGTTGTCGTGTACCTTTCTCACCAAGTAGGATCCCTTCCATTTGCTCTGTAGCTTCCCTGGAAATAGACGAAGCCTCACATCAAACAGCCATACTCTCTGTCCAGGCTCAAAATGCTTGTGGCTGATGTGAGAATCATGCCACTCCTTCACTCTCTCCTTGTAATGTAGGCTGTTTGAGAAGGCGGTATCTCTAAGCTCCTCCAGGGCTGCTAACTCTTCCCTCCTATGGTCTCCTACACTATCTGGATCCATAAGTATCTCAGTGACTGCCCAAAGTGACCTATGTCTCAGCTCAACAGGTAAATGGCACGACTTGCCATATACGAGGCGAAAGGGAGATGTGCCCAATGGTGTCTGGAAAGACGTCCTATATGCCCACAAGACCGAGTCCAAAAGCTGTGACCAATCCTTTCGGTCAGGGCGGACGATTTTCTGCAATATAGTCTTGATCTCCCTGTTCGACACCTCGGCTAGACCATTCGTTTGTGGATGGTATGGAGTGGCAACTCGATGGTCTATACCGAACTCGCTAGCAAGGGCCTTCACCTGATCGTTGATGAAATGAGACCCCCCATCTGAAATCAATACTCGAGGTACCCCGAACCGCGTGAAGATGTGCTTCCTCAAAAATCTGCAAACTGTCCTCACATCAGCGGCTCGGGCGGGGATAACCTCAACCCAACGACTCACATAGTCTACGGCCAACAGAATGTACTCAAATCCCTGACTCATAGGGAATGGACCCATGAAATCGGTGCCCCATGCGTCAAAAACCTCATAGAAGTGAATGGGCTGCATCGGAATCATATCACGCTGTCCACAAGTGCCCATTCTCTGACAGTCAGTACACCTCTTCACGAACTCATCAGAGTCCTTGAAGAGGGTAGGCCACCACAAGCCGGATTGAAGCACCTTCTGTGCCGTTCTCCTCCCAGAATGATGTCCTCCTGCCTCAAGCTTGTGGCAGTAAGTGAGGACGCTATGGTGCTCCTCCTGAGGAATGCACCTACGCCAGACGCTATCCCCTCCTTCGTGGTAAAGGATGGGATCCTCCCAGTGGTAGGACTTGGCCTTCGCGAGGAAGGTCTCAAGCCTCTGCCTGGGCCAACCTTGTGGGACTTTCTTAGCAACAAGAAAGTTCACAATGTCGGCATACCATGGGAGAGAGGCGATAGCAAGGATCGCCTCATCTGGGAAGGTCTCACAAATGGGATCAATATGCTCAGACTCCTCAGGCTGCTCTAAACGGGAGAGAAGATCCGCCACCACATTCTTGACTCCAGGCTTATCCTTGATCTCAATGTCGAACTCCTGGAGTAGAAGGATCCATCTAGTCAGTCTGGCCTTGGCATCCTTCTTTGCCATGAGGTATCGGATGGCGGTGTGATCAGTATACAAGGTCACTCTAGATCCAATGATGTAAGATCTGAACGTATCTAGGGCGAACATTACGGCTAGCATCTCCTTCTCTGTGACTGTATAATTCCGTTGCGCGGAATCCAATGTGCGGCTAGCGTAGTGGATAGCAAATGGGACTCCATCCCTCCTCTGTCCCAACACGCCCCCCATGGCAAAATCGGAGGCATCCGTCATGATCTCGAATGGGAGAGACCAATCAGGCGGCTGGAGAACAAGAACCTCTATAACACACTGCTTGAGAGTCTCGAAGGACGAAAGACACTTGTCATCGACAAGGAACTCGGTGTCTTTCATCAGTAGGTCAGTCAACGGCTGGGCAATCCTGCTGAAATCATGAATGAATCGTCGGTAGGAACCGACGTGCCCCAGGAATGACCGTAACTGCCTCAAATTGGACGACGGTGCGAGTTTTCTAATGACATCCACCTTGGCCGGATCAACCTCCATGCCCCTGTTGGAGATGATATGGCCAAGCACCGTCCCTTGAGTCACCATGAAGTGACTCTTCTCCCAAGATAGCACCAAGTGAACCTCTATACATCGCTGGAGTACTCGGTCTAGGAAGTCAAGACAGGAGTCGAATCCGTCGCCTTAAACCGAGAAATCATCCATGAAGACCTCCAAACACTCCCCTACCATATCCGAAAAGATCGACAACATGCATCTCTGAAAGGTCGCAGGGGCATTTCATAGCCCAAATGGCATGCGTCGGAAGGCGTATGTGCCGAAGGGACAGGTAAAGGTGGTCTTCTCCTGGTCCTCAGGAGCGATGGCCACCTGGTTGTAGCCCGAATACCCATCCAGAAAACAATAGTGGCTCTTCCCTGCCAGTCTCTCAATGATCTGGTCAATAAAGGGCAGGGGGAAGAGATCCTTCTTGGTGGCCTGGTTGAGTCTCCTGTAATTAACACAGACCCACCAAGAAGTGGGTACTCGTGTAGCAATCTCCTCTCCAGACTCGCTAATTACTGTAGTGATGCCCGTCTTCTTGGGCACCACATGCAAAGGGCTGACCCACTTGGAGTCGGAGATGGGGTAGATAAAATCGGCGCTCCACCGTTTCGAAATTTCCTTCATGACAACCTCTCTCAGATTCGGGTTCAGCCGCCGCTGGAACTCATGCGACGGCTTCGCCTCATCCTCGAGATAGATATGGTGGGAGCACAGGGCCGGACTTATCCCCTGGAGATCTGCTACGCTCCATACGATTGCCTTGCGGTTCTTTTCAAGAACCCCCATCAAAAGGGATTCTTGCTCTCCAGTCAGATCGACGGAGATGATGACTGGGTACATCTCAGGCTCACCCGCAAGGAATCGATACTTCAACGAAGTAGGGAGCGGCTTCAGCTCTGGACAGCTGGATGCTGGTGGATCTGGCCTCTGGAATGTCTGCGTGAACGCTGCCAAATCTGCATGGGAGAATTGAAACTCTCTCTCAATCTCAGAAACTGGAGAAGGCTGCCCTGATAGACTGTCTCTGCTCTGCTCGGCATCTACCTCCTCATCAGCTGTAGGCTCAGTGGAACTCAGGTCTGGCATGTAATCCTCACAATCTGCCCAATCAGACCCTGAATCCGAGGGATCTGCATCATCTGCGGTGGCATCAGTACCACCATCATCACAAAAATCCGTGTCGCGGTCGAGAACCGGCTCTGCTGCCTCTGAAGTATCCTGTACCAGGAATGTGCTCTCCAAGCTCTCCTCTGCTGTCATCTTTGCATCAGCGGGATCTGAAAATGAGAGGATGGCCTGTGCTGCTGGGTCTGCCCAAACTGCCTCATCGTCTGTGATCACAAAGTCACAATCCTGGTGGATGTCTAGCACGACATCTGTCAGCTGCTCTGTATCTGAAGTCGTCTTTGAGCATGATCTATCTCTGGCTCTGTTGTCCTCGACCGTCTCTATTTGTACACTTTCGCCCTCGATGCGAAAGTATACCTTCCCGCTATCATGGTCAGTCACCGCCTTGGTTGTGGCCAAGAACGGACGATCGAGAATGATGGGGGTATCGGTCACTGAATCAGGGAAATCCATGTCCAACACTACGAAGTTCACGGGGAATTGCAGGCACTGAATAGTGACGACAACATCTCGCAACAACCCCTTCAGCCTCTTGACAGATCGATCAGCAAACTGAAGGACTGTCCTGCTCTGTCTAAGAGTGCCCAACTCGAAGCGGTCGAGAAGGGCTGCCGGAAGGAGGTTGATCGACGATCCTCTATCTAATAGAGTACGGTCGAACCTTTTCTCTTAATGTGACATCTGACATAAGGGGCTCCTGAATCTGGCCTCTTGGCTGGCAGACGGTTCTGCATCGCGAAACACGTGGCTTTTGTCAGCACATGGATCTCTGAATGGTGGTTCCTCCTCTTCCTCCTGACTGTGGTCCTGTCTCTCAACGAACGCTGAAGAAGGGGATGTGCTGCAAAGCCTCCTGAAGAGTCAGCTGTATGTGGAATCGATCTATCATCTACTGGCTGAACTCTTCCTGGTCTCTCTTTTTGGGATTTTCTGTTTTCTTCCCCTTCCCCATCTGAAGGGCTCTAGGGAAGGGGATCACTGGGTCCTTCTCAGATGAAGGACTAGGAAAAGGTCTAGACGGCTCGACGGCCGGATCCACACATACATCACGCACCACAGTGGGACCAGAAAAAACCAAACCTTTTCCTTTATTCACAACAGGGTTCCGAGATACATCAGAAGTAGGAAAAACAACAGATCTCTCAACAAAAGTATGGGTGGCCTCAGCACCACCATCGGCTGGATCAATTGGAAGACTCGCAGCCTTAGTACCGCGCTCTGGCTCGGCATCAGGGGTGGCCTCAGTACCACCTCCTACAACTAGTGAATCCGCGGCCTCAGCACCGCCTATGGAATCAGCATCCTTGGTGGCATCAGTACCACCGTCATCATCTCTAGCGGCCTCAGTACCGCTCTCCTCCTCCTTGTCGGGCGCTCTAGGTGGATCCTAATGATGTAGCTCAGATGAGGCGCCGCCTGCTGGCATCCTACCGCTCCTAAGTGTGACAAAATCAATATCAAACAGATATCCAGTCATATCACCAAATGCATCACTAGGAGTGGTATACTCAGTACAAGCTACCTGCTCAGATTTCTGCTTCAGGCTGTTGGGGTTCGGCTCGATCTGGGCAGGGATGGCGGCCTTCCCTCTCACAATGTCCCGCATCTCCTGGCGAAACTCGTCCATCTCCCGTCGAAAAGTAGCCTGCTGGTCCGTGAGGAGGCGGGATATGTCATCCAAGGCGGGGCTCTCGTGGGAGCCCGACGGGTAGCCTCTGTGGTAGTGAGGCTGCTGGAACTGGTGCTGCTGCTGCTGAGAGGGGTAAGTAGGTGGTGGATGCTGCTGCTGGTGAGGCTGATCTCGCCTCCAAGACTGTCCCTGCTGGTAGGGACGAAGACCATAGGACGACTGCTGCTGCTGTGATGGGTACACTGGGGGTGCTGTTGTGGCTGGTGATCTCTCTGATGGCCGTACTGGCCTCCCTGACCTGACGACTGCTGCTGGGGCTGGGTACCTCCGGTCCCCCACCGGAATCCGGGATTGTCTCGTCGGATACCGGGATGAGGGCGGTCATACCGAATCCTGTTGACATCCATCAACGGCTCTGCATCGTACTGGGGTGGCGGGAGTACTGCCAGAGGCTGATCAGGCTGGTATACCACCATCTGCAAGTCCGGAGATGGTGGTAACTGGTAGGTGGGCTGCTGCTGCTGGTACGGCTCCGCCTGTACAAGGTGAACCTGTCTAGGTTGCTGATGTGAGCTGGAGCGCTGGGACGAGCTGTTGCTGCTGCCGTGATCGCCTTGCGACTGAAGACGGGGTTGGGAAGCCGTCTGTGCCTCCTGGAGACACAAGAGCTGGGTCTTCATGTCGCTCAGAGTCTGTACCATCTGCTCCATCTGAGTGATGCCCTGGCACTGCTTCTTCTCTATCAACTCCATCCGGTCCAACTTCTCGCTAATGATGCCCATGTCCGCAGCTGATGACTCTGCCTGTGCTGCTGCTACTGCGGACGAACTGGAAGGACTAACGTCGACCCGTGCGATCCTCTGGTACTGCACGGGTTGTGGCTGCTGGGGTCTTCCCTGAGTGTACAACCGGGTCTGGGACATCACCATGTAGTTCTCGGCCATCTCCTCGTAGATGGCCCAGACCTGGCCGTGATCCTTGGCGAAGTAAGACCCGCCACAAGAAGCATTCACCAAGCCCTGAAGCTCTGGTGTCATCCCGCTGAAAAAGCTCTGCACGAGGTTGGGCTTGGAAATGTCGTGGTGCGGGCATCTATCAGTCAGCTCTCGGAACCTCTCCCATGCCTCATGGAACTGCTCGTTGGAGAGCATGGAGAAGTTGCTGATCAAGGCTCTCGCAGCATTGGTCCGCCCGAGTGGATAGTACTTATGCAAGTACTCGGTGCGGAGCTGCTCCCAAGTGTAGACAAACTTCCCCAGATGTTTCAGCCAGGTGGCTGCTCTATTTGCCAAAGAGAAGGGGAAGGCAATCGTCCTGATGGTATCCTGGTCCACCTGACGGTCGTGGACAGTACTGCAAATCATCAAAAACTCCTGGAGGTGGAGATTGGGCTCCTCGGTGGCGAGCCCATGGAAGCGGGGGAGGAGCTGCAAGGTGTTCGGGGGGAACTTGAAGTCCCCCACGATAGCTGGTAGCACAACCCACTGGTGCATCAGTGTCGATCCGGGGTTGTGCAACTCCCGCATCGGTCTCGGTGGCTCTCCTGCTCCTGCCGCGGCGGCTGCCACTGCGGCGGCGGCCGCAGCGGCTACAGCGGCTGCTGCTGCTGCATCATCTGGGATCCTCATCCCTTCTCTCCGCTGCTCTCTCTCTGCTCTCATCTGCTCCATCTCTCTCCTTATATCTAGCATAAATGCTCCCTGATCCCTCAATTGATGCCGCACGGTCTCGAGGGAGCGATCAGGGTGGAGTTGATCGCAACCTGGTCCAGAACAAAGTGCTCAGGCTGTGGACCTCTACTACGATCATCGGAACTGCCGGCCATGGTGTCTGCAAAATCAAACGATCCAAACTCAGGTGCCGATAAATCTGCTAATCTCTCCTCTGGCACTGGCCTCTCGGAATCGAAAGAAAGGGGGTCGAGGGGGAACAGGGTGGAATCATACTTGGGTTCGGAGAGCGGGTCTCGGCTCTCGCGAACCAACCTAGATGAACGGGTAGACGCGCCCAAAAGCGGTGCAGCCATAGGCTACCTAAGAGATCGTCTGCCCATCATCTTGGTGTGGCGATTAAGGCGGATGAGATCTGGAGAAACTATGATCACAATCAAACCCCAAGTTCACCAACGCAACGCGAGCTGATGACCGTAAAGGCTCGGTCAAATTATCTTGTCAAATTTTATTTTGGTGAACAATCAAAATATCAGAGCGATTACGTGACCTGTTGGGATACCCGATACCTTCCCAACCGACTGTCCCGCACAGATGAGTCGGTAATCAGTCGAGAATGGCACCGGAGGGCTCTACCTAGTGTTCGGGTCACTCTCTCGTGCAATCAAACCAAGCAATGAGGGGGTTGCTCTCCCCAAGACAGATTTTTAAGTCAAGTGTTTTTTAGTGATCAATAGTCTTAGCAGTCCCAATTTTATGATCTCTCTTTTTAGATCTTTTTCAATACAAACAAAGAGGCCTAACGAATTTTTCGGTTCTCCTGGTTATTAAGTCAAAAACAGGGGGAGAAGACGAAAAAGCCGATGCGCGATGAAATCAATGATGCATGCAAAGTAAGAAAGGCGTACCTGACTCCAGCACTCTACATGCAATATGATCCGCGCAAAATGTAAAGACAGAAAAGTAAACTACCTATATGGTGCAGCGGGAAAAGCCGAGTCCTAAGTAGGCAACTTCTACTCGAAGAACCGTCTAACTGGTCACCAATCCTTCGATCCAAGAGTCCAGTCTCGGTCTACCCCTCCTCCTCTCGACACATCGGGTTCAGGAGCAGCGCTTGGCAGGGCAGGCTACGGCACGTAGGCTCGAAGGGAGTGAGTTAGTTATTTTTATTAACTTTTTATTAGTAGGTCCAATTACGATCTATAGGAACAAGCAATCTATTAGGTGTGTGGATCCTACTAATTACGGCACAGTCAAACAAAAAGTCCTAAATCTAGGGGCTCGAGAAAAACCGCGTAAAACCGTAAAAGTCAGCGAAAAACCAAAAGCCGCAAAGAAAACCGCGAAAAACCTAAGGGTCCCCCGAGCACACTGGTGCTCGGCAAAACAGACCCACTAAAGAGTCCAAGTCCAAGTCCATATTGTCCCTGTATTATTACAATAATTCTGAATGAAATAAAAGTATAAGCTACTCCTCACCCACTCAGTCTCTCTCTCTCACGCTCTCCTGCGGCTCCGTGCAGAAGGGAGCCGCCTCCGAATCCCTCGGTTGCGCCGGCGTCTCGAGAGTCGCCGCCTCGGTCCTCGGGCCCTCGCAAGAAAGAAGACAAGTGTCACATACCAAGAATAATAATCAAATAAAGAAAGAAAATATAAACAGGGGTATATGTGCAGAAATGACAAGTAAAATAAACAAGCAAAAATAAAAATAAAAATAAAAGAAAAGAAAAGAAAAAGAAAATAAAACAAAAATAAATGAAAAATAAAAAGCCGCGAAAAGCCGCGGACTCAGAAAGAGCCGCGAAAAGCCGCGAAAAAGAAAATAAAAAGAAAATGAAAAATAAAGAAAATGACTACTAAGCCGTGCTCCCCGGCAACAGTGCCATTCTGATGGCCACGCAAAGTGACTAGGGTAAAAGGTAATCAAGGGTCGCTGCGACCCAAGTCACCAAGCGCAGTCGATCGAGAAAAATAGACCACCAAATCGGATAAAAATCGGAGAAACTCAAGTAGTGGTCTCGCTATTATATTAACCTGGTATAGCGACCATGGTCGAACACAAGTAGTACGTGATGGCCTTGTGGCCTACAAAGTAGTTTAAAAAGAAATAAAATAAAAGAAATGTATTTTTGGTGGATTTTATTTTTTTTATTTTTTTTGGATTTTTTAATTAATAAAGAAAATAGAAAAGCAATAAAGCAACCGACTTCAAGCAATTATTAAGGCACTCAAAAATCACCCAAAAATTAAAATAAAAATATTTTTACGGTTTTTATATTTTTTACTAATTTTGGTTAATTTTTGGTAATTTTCTGATTTTTATTGAATTTTCTAAAAATCAAACAAGGCAGAAATATGAAGGTGCTATCCAGTCAGACTTGGAGGGCCAATATAAAATAGATAAAGGCCCTATCAAGGTCTGAAGGTATTTTTTCGAGAAACTAGAAGATATAAGGAGAATTTAGGCACTGGAATTATTATTTTTGGATTTTTAAATTAATTATTATTAATTTTTAAGGGTTTTATATATCCAAAAATGAAAAAAATTGGTCATAAAATCAAATAAGGTAAAATAACTACTGTCTAATTTTTTTTGATTTTTAGAGGTGTTTTAATATTTTTTTGTGAATTTTTAAGTTAGACAGTGAAGAAAAAGCTTGTTTTTGAAATTTTAAAAATATCAAATGAAATCAAAAATTTCTCCAAAAATAGGAGAAAATTTTACACTATGGGAGGAGCCATGTTTCCAATTTTCATCACATTTGGAGTTGGTTTGATATTTTATTAAAAATCAAAACCAAAGTATAGTGCACAGGGACCTGTACGGAAATAGTGAAAGTTCCAGGGGGTCTGGCGCGTGCCTTATGCACACAGGGACTTGATTGCAAAGAAACTAAGGTTTCCGGACTAATTAGTAACAGGTACCAAAAGTCCGAGGGCCTTACTGTAAAATACCCACTAAATAACGCACATGCTCATTAAAACCATTCACAGGGGTATATCTGCAATTAATAAAACTATAAAATCATTCATTAACACCCTAGAACTGGAGGTCCATACATGCAATTAACCCAACAAAATACATGTCGATGCACGTGATCCACTACAGGCAGGGGCATACATGTAAATAACAGATAAGACAGGGTCCACTATGCAATTTACCCAACGCAAATGAAAGTTTAAAACTATTTACAGGACTAAAACAGAACTGCTAAGAAACTAAGGGCCTAAGGTGATATTTACCCTTTATTAAGTCGACCATCGGATGCGAGCCACGTGGAGATCCATCGGCTCAGATACGCTGAGGGTAAACGTCGACGATCGAACGGTCACGATCACTCCTCCATAGATCGACGGTGCTAACGGCTCCTCAAATGGACGGTGGAGATCAGAACTGGAGTTGGAGGTGCATCGGATGGCAGGGGAGGGTCCTCGATGAACTGGGCTCCGGCGAACTTCGCCGGGCTCGTGCTGGCACTGGAGTCCTCCTCGAAGCCCACGGATGATCGGAGAAGAAGCGTGGAGGCCTTCTGCGTCTACTGGTATCCTCCGATGACTAGACGGAGCTCGGGGGAGCTCAGGCGAGTCCGGCGGAGGTCGAGCTGCTGCGCCTGGATGTCGAAGCCCTCAGATGGGCTTCTTGGGACTTGCAAAGACGTGCAACGAACTCGTGGGTCGAGGGCAAGTTGCCTCGACCCTGTAAGAGGGGGTGGAGATGATCGGTGCGGCGAGATGGTCGAGCTCCGGCGATGTGACGGCGGAGGAGCTCGAGACCCCAGCTCTTGTGCGAGCTGGGTTGAATGGATGGACGGAGAAGGTGCGCGAGGGGAAGGCGGTCGTGATGGGATGCTCCGATGATCGGATAGGCGACTAGGATGGAGGGAATCGAAGTAGAGCGGAAAAGGGGCGATTTGGGCGAAATGCAAAATCAACGAAAAGGGAAGAGAACTAAGGCTACCTGGGCGGATGAGTCGACTGGGCGTGAGCTCTGGGTCGTCGCCTCGTGGGTCGTCGAGGCCCGAGGCTCGAGTTCTACCTTCAGGCAGAGCACGACAGTGCTAAGACGCCGGATCAGTGGCCGAGACGTCTCCTCCTCGCTGCAACAACGCCCGAAGCGAGCTGTCACTCTCGCGAAGGCACTGGAGGTCACTGGATGGAAGGCGAATGAGCCAAAGATCGGGAAAATGGAGGCGGAGCTCGGTATTTATACAGCCAGGGGTCCGGCTAAAGTCGATCGGGTAGGGTAGCTCAGAGCGCGGACCCCGAGGCGGGCATTCCGGCGAGGGTGTCGGATCTGGCACGAACGAGTAGGACCCTAGGTTTGGGTAGATGGAGGTCAGGTCGTGATGCTAAAATGTTGAGAAATCGGGTCGGGCGTCACGACCCGTGAGAAGTGGTCCACAGGGGGGAGTTGACCGGGGGGTCAACATCCCCTGTGGACCAATGAGAGGGGGCCACGTCAAAATGATTTAAATATTCATTTAAAAATAGAAAATGGCCGTATTAAAGAAAACTTAAAACATGAAAAATATTTTTTTTTTAATTTTTTCTATTTTTTTGGTGATTTTTAATTAATTTTTCAAAAAAAAATAAGGTATTTACATAATAGAGCTATATATAGGTATATATACAATATTAATTTTTTGATTTTTGATTTTTAATTAGTTATTTTTATACATTTTTATCCCCATTTTATATTTATTTATTTATATCATAAAATTAGGAATAAAAAGTTATTTTTATTTTATTTTTATTATTTATATACAAAGGTGAAATAAATAAATATATACATCTATATACAAGGTATATTTACAAAATTCTTTTTGATTTTTAATTTTGTTCTTTTAATTTTGTTTTTGTTTTAATGGTTTTTATTTTATTTATTTACACCATAAAAGATAGAATATATACACATTTTATGGAAATTAGTTTATTTATTTATAAGGTGAAATAAATATAGATAGGGGAATATATACATGATGAATATGCACAAGGTAGAGTATTTTTGTTTTCTTTTTGATTTTTCAATTTTTGTTTTGATTTTATATCTATAAATATTTACAAATATGTACAAGCCACTTTTATTCTATTTTTAGAGGAAAATATATTTATTGTATTTACAGGGATATTTACACACATGAGCCCCTATCTCTCTCTACTTTGGCTTTTATGCGGTCAGGCCCATGCTGAGCCCTGCCTTGGGATTAAGTTGCTCAATATTTATTCTAAATATTTCCCTCTTTTTCTTTTTGATCTTTATTCTTTTATTTTTGCACAAAAACATGCTAATTATTGCTTTTTACACCATGCATGCTTTTGGTAATTATTTGTATTTACAAGTATCTACATGCATTTGCAAAGGTTTTTGTAGCTAAAATATAAGAATAAAGAGTGATGAATGAGTATTCATCACGAGGCTGAGGCTCGGATGGTCCGAGCCTCCACGGGGCGGCAATGGGTGGTTCAGGCGGTTCGGGGGACCCGAGGTTGGAGGTTCGGTTGGCGAGGCTCGGCTGGTGACTCCGCGGCAGCTTGTAAGCTGCTGGATCACGGGCTAATGCCTTGATCCAACGACGACTGGAAAGTGGCTTCGACCAGGCAGGGAAGCGGCCGGGCCGAGCACCTGTAGGCGAGCGGAGGCATGGCGAGCAGGGCCTTTGCCAGGGCGGAGGGGCGGCAGAGCTTGGCCGACACACGACCGAGCGATGGCGGAGGCGTGGCCGGTTTCAGGCGAGAGGTGCGACAGGGGCGGGGCGGAGGGGCGACCGAGGCGCAGAGGCTGTGCAGCTCGCGACAGTTGCGCGCATAGATGCTAGGAGTGGAGGTCTGTGGCCGAGCGAGGAGGGGCGAACGAAGGTCAGGTGGTCGACGAAGGGCGGAGCGCGGAGTGAAGTCAGTCCGGTCAATGTGGTGGCGATGAACCTGCAACAAAAAGAAAGGGAAAAACCAGTAACAAGAAGGTTGCGTGTGTTGCCTGGAAATTAGGAGAAGCAGTTCTCCGATGATCGCTCGGAGGAGGCGGCAGAGGCTCTGAAGCTTTGCTGCTCACGGAGGAGCAACTGCACAGGGACCAACCCCGTGGATCATGCCGGTTAAGCTGCTGTCACCAGCCATCAGGGGAATGGCGGATACTCCATGAAGAGGGAGGTCGTGAGGTTAAATAGGGAGGAGGGAGACGTAACGGTCAGAGATGTCGTGGTGGATGGCCTCGTAACGGCCGGAGGCATGGAGGGGGCGGCAGTTATGAGGAAGGAGGAGGAACGGCGGGGGGGGGGTAAGGGTAACAACTAGAGGTAGGGGAAGCTCGGGTCACGTGCTGGGCACACGACCTGGGGGCCAGGAGAGAGAAAGAAAGTGGGGTACCATGTGGCACGCCCAGGAGCTACCACATGGCACCTTAAAAAAATTTCCAAATTTAAAGATAAAGAAAAATTGAAAAGAAATAGAAGGAAACCTCGGATCAAAAAATTTCCTTCAAAAAAGTTGTTCATCTCGACGAGATCTACAACTTTCATGAAGGACCCGTGACAAACGAGGTCACCTGTGCAAAGTAGCATTTTTGGTGATTCTCTGTGTATAGAAAACCGGCTTTTTGTGGTTTTGTAATTTTTTTGGTGGTTTTAGAGAGGATAAAAATCTAGAAAAGTACGATAAAATACAAGAAAAGTATTTACACACTAATCTATTTTTTGGTATTTTTAATAAATAATAAAGTAAGAAAATAAAATAGAAGTATGAAACACACAATTTTTGTACAGACTCACAACAGACACTTGGACTCGGTCAGTTTCTTTGATTTCAGTTTTAAACAGGGTTTGGGATTTTGTATCGCTTAATAAAACTTTCATCAAAGAACACAAATGAAAAAGACATAAAATTAAAAGGGTTAATTATGTACATAAAAACTCAGGTCAAAATAGCAAAAAGTCAAAATGCGTTAAAGAGGCCCAAAACCCAACTTTCACATATGAGCTCCGAATTTTACGAAATCGGTCTTTTTTTCAAGGTATTTGAAAATGGAGTACTTTAAAAGTGAATAGATCAAAATTGGACACTGTATGAGAGAGATATGCTTGTTTTAGTCTGCCCGATGTGAAATCAGACCTTGGGATTATTTGACACTTATTGGAGTTAGTAGTTTTTTTGTATTTTTTATTTATTCATGTTAGTAATATGTACACAAAGGCGGAGGTTTGGGGTCAGTCGGAGTTAGGAAAAATTAATTAAAAAATACGAGAAGTTAGCGGCTTTTTGGGCTAATTTACACTTGGAATTTTTAATGTAATTTATGCATGATGAAATGCAAATATTATTTACACATGTATGCATGCTAATGATGTTTTATTAATGGTTAAATGCATGCGAATGTTGGGGAACGGAGCCTAAATGACCAGTTTTAACATGATGAATACGAGATTCATCATACCCCTATACTTAAACCATGCTCGTCCCCGAGCATTAATGAATGAATGACTTAGTTGAATACATCCCAGACTGTGCATGTGAATTTTCAAGGCTCAATTCATAGAAGACCTTAATTTGAGTGATCCTAAAATTCTGGGTTCAACCATACTTTAATCAGAAGGAATCCAACTAATCTATTTTTCAGACTCTCTATTTGTACATATAATATAAGGATATGACTTTTAGTGTACTGCATTCATGAGAGTCAAGTCGAGACATCACTTAAAGTTCCAATCCAAGAGACTCTCCTCTAGACCTAATCCTCAACACTAGAGAATAAGTCTATTCTTGCTTCAGTCAACCGTCTCATTAGTTTGTCAGGCTTGAAAGTGTAGATGGATGGCCAGATGATGGAGGGCATAGGATTATGTCTAACTTTCTCTCCCTCACATTGGAACAAGGTGCCTCTCGAGTGCCCTATTACTCAACACAAGTATATTTTTATTTTGTTGATCAATATGTCCGTCAAGAGAATTTGGAGTCGTCTGCACTTGTTTTTCTGGGAGTACACCGGGGTGTGTCTCTTTTGAGATTCTAAGATACATTCGACACCCAGACTTGTATCGCTTACGATGCAGAGCCCTTTTATGGTGTTAGCCCAACTCTTTGGTCCTAATTAGCGCTTGGTCCAAGTGGACACTTTAAAAATGTTTGGGAGCACTTGCCATTGGTGGAAGCTCATTTGGAATTTGACTTTGGATGAAAGAGCTTTTCTTTGACATTTCTATTCTTTTGTTGGCTAGATCCACTACTTTTACCAAAAGTTGGCGCGTACTGATCAACAATTATCTTAAGTTTCAAAACACCCTGGCACTTAGGTCAATCTCAAAAAGATAGTATATGAACTTGTTTACATACTGGCTAGGATTTTGCTGACACTCAGGTTTTTTGAAGCCTTCATTAACTTTATCCCATCCTCGAATATCATTAAATCGGGTCTAAACTCAAATCTCTAGTCCCAGTTCCTCAAGTGATATCTCAACTTATCTCATCAATCATGCAGTTGTGAAAGTGAATGTGCGGATCATATTCTTTTTGAAGGTAGAGATGAAGAGTGCAATATAGCGCTCAAATCTTTCAAACTAAGGAAGTGTGTATTATTAAGTTCAAAAACACTAATGACTAAGACATGTTAGCCCAGACTCTCAAGATCACAGAAATCAAGTGTCCTAAAAAATCCTCAAGCCTTGAGTGACAGTGAATGTGTCAGAAATATATCAACCAAGGGATGCATGAAATGCTTGATGAAATGCAAGACCATGAGTGATGATTTTTTTAAGAAAAAAGTTTTTTTATTGTTTTTTTGTTGTTTTTTTGGTTTTTTTCAGGTATTATACACATAATATACACTACTTGTACCCATCCCTGATGTTAGATAAAAATGATTAAAGTACGAGCTATGGATAAAGTAGATAAAATATATACAAACACGCCCCTAAACTTAGCGTGTGCTATGTCCTTATGGCACCAAGTGAAATGTAGACATAGATCGTACTAAGTATAGATGGGTCAAAAACAAAAGAAGAGAAGTGATGTATAAACAATGGTACCGATCCCCCTATACTCAGGCTCAGGTTAGCCTACGTATAATCGGATAAATACATATGGGGAACCGGATAGATTTGCGGATGTACAAGATCAAGGAGGTTTGCGACAGACCTTCTTGCGGGAGTGTGGAGGGAGATATTATGGAGATGTGGAGGGTGATGAAAAGGGGGCCGATGAAGAAGACCAGCCATCGTCGGAGTCGTCCTCAGGAGAATAGTAGTCGTATGCAGAGGATCTCCAACTACTGTCGATCAGAGGTAAGTGCCCTTGGATCAGAGCTGTACTTATTGCACTTATCTGATGAACAACTTCAGGAGCAGACGAGGACTCTTCAGTACCTGGTGTCTAAGGTCAAAGGTGACTTTCTTGTTCGGTTTGTTTCCTTGGGAAGTATTGGGAGGAAGTTTGACAGTCTTCATCTCCCTGTCGTGAGTAACTGATGTGGCATTCATGAGTTCCGCATCTGATGAATCCCTATAAAAGTCGACCAATTCTGAAGGGTCAAGCACTGCTTCGGTCGAGGGAGATTGTTCCTGGTGATTTTGTGGGTTATGGCTAGGGATGTTGATGTCACTTCCTGATGATCGTGAATTTTGATGACATCAGAGGTTTCCCGAGTTGGTTCTTTGTATGGTTCAAGTATTTCGTGAATTACTGCTGACTCAAAGATTGGAAAACTCAAATAATTGTGACGATCCTCAATAATATGGTCCAATTCTTCATAAGCTCCAAAATCATGATTTCTCCTAGGAGCAGTGATAGGGTGGTGAGAATCTGAAGTTTGTCCAACAGTCAGTCTTTTAGGTGACTCTCCTAGGGTTTGTATCAGTGTGTCATGCGGAGATGTCTGATAATGTGAAATATTTATCTCTTGATAATAACTGTCGGTTGCAAGTTGGTTTTCCTCAGAGCAGGTCGTGTCATTAGGGGTTTGTTCATTGTGGTCCGAGTTCGGGAACTTGATTTCCTGAGTCTCACAATCGATGAACTCCTTAGCAGAGGCTAAGAACATTTTTCCTAAAATGATAGGAGACTCAAACAACCTTCTGGGGTGCTCGATGTCAAGGACAATAAAGTCCACTTTATGTTCTTTACCTCGGAAATTCACAAAGATAGAAATGATCCCTCGCGGTCTTTTGGTAGATCGATCGGGTAATTGAACGATCACCCTAGTCTTTTTGAGTTGTCCGAGTTTGAGTTGGTCAAAGACGGACTTGGGGAGGATGTTCAATGTGGAGTCATCATCTAACCGAACATGAGTGAATGTGGAATCCTCAATTTCACATGTGAACCGAGTCAACCACTTGACTTTATGGCTTTTGATTTTATGATTCATCACAAAAGAACTGGCCATAGATATGACGTGATATTCAGTCCTGGATCGTTTCTTGCCCGTCTTCTTGGGGTTCAGTCGGCTCTTCACAAATCTCTTAAGATCGGGCACATATTCTATGGCTTTGATCAATGGAAGGTCTAAGATCAGACTCTTGCAAAAATGCTTCCATTTCAGAATTGTCCAATTTTTTTAATTTTCATTTTTTACATTTTTTACTATTTTCTATGATATGGTCAGTAGGGGGTCAGAGGTCAGTGGTGGCTGTGCCTGATTGTGATGATCTAGTGGCTCACATGGTGGTGGCCTCACTTCTTCTGAATTCTGCATAGATTGGATGAGATCATATATTCTCTTAGTTAAAGTGTCTACTCTATGATTAATCCGAGCAATCTCATCCTCAAACATCACATGACTAGTGTCGTGATTCTGGCATGTATCCTCGAGTAGAGTATTGATTGTTCATCATCATTATGGTCTGGTCATGAGTTATATTTCCTTGACTATGGTTTTCTCGTGGATTGTCGAAGGAAAATTGATTGTACTCAAGAGGATGGTCATCCTGAGTAGGGGATGGTTCAAAAGGCTGTGAGATCAAAGTAACCGGAAATCGTGTTCTACTGTCAATATCAGACACTCTATTGTTCATCCTCAATTATGGTCTCTCTCTCTCATGTTCATAAGATTGTCACAATGTGAGAGAGGGCTATTCCAAGAAGAAGTGTGGTCATAGGGTGGGATGTATGGGCGGGAAGAGAAGATTGCTGAGGGGAACTTGATTTGAAGATCAGGTTCCCTTGAGGAGTGTGATAAGAAGGATATGAGGACATGGTCCTGGAGATCAGGAAAGAAGACCATTGTGCCGACATCTTCTCAAGAGGAATGGAATGATCAGCGAACCACGATTTGCTTGCGATCGTAGGGTCTTTGACGCACACAAATCAAACACAAAACAAACACGTTGATTCAACCACTCAACACTGGTGAAGGCACGTTAGTGTTCGGCCGCTTATCTTTTTTATTTTAATTTAATGACAAATCAATCTTGAAAATTAAGTGGAGTTGTTAGGTGCCAAAATATTTCACAAAGACTGTCCTGAGTTCATACAACTAGTTGCACCTACTTTCAGCCAGTATAGGTGTAAGTACGAACTGTTTAAACGGCTACCCGTGTTACTTGAGGACAGAGCCTTCCGCGGTGTCCTCTAAACCACCTTCTCTTCTAAGGGAAGTCGGACTGTGAAACGGATACCCGAGAGCCTCACTGAAAAGTAGCTAATTGTTTTAAAATCAGTAGTCTGAATGAAGCATTTCGGTTTTTGGCTCTGTCCTAAGGTGTGCGATCTTGTCCTTACAAACAATGAGTGGGTTTCTCTCCACCAAATACAGGGTAAATTTTTGTTAATTTTATTTACAGTCACCTTTATTAGCAGTCCCGGTTTTAAATTGAGATTATCACTGAATTTATGTGATCACAAGAATTCACGTCAAACGAACAGTCCCAATTCCTTTAATTCCTAAGTTGTAAAACTTGAGGAAGGAGAATCAAAAAATACAATGCAGACGTAAATCAATGATGCATGCTTAAGGAGAAGACTTACAGTGAATCCTCGTGTTCTTCATTCGGGATGCAAGACAAGGATTTTAAATTACACTAAATGATATGCACAGATGAAAAACGCCCTAAGCAGATAGTTCTATTAGCAGGAAGAATTGAATTCAAAATTTCGATAATGTTGAACGATCTATAGTGTGTATAGTTAGTGAGAGTGTGACCTAAGAATTACGGGTACAATCAATGATAAGTAAGCGAGCGTGTATGTGCCAAAGTCCTACGCCACTCAAGCCGGGTCCTAACCACACAGAAGGGGTTGAAACAGACCCGACACAACATAGAAAAGTTTGGTCTGTATTACATGGGAAGAGAGGGACCCTGAGAATAATGCATAAATTTAAACGTAGACTAAGCTCTCTCTCATTAAAATTCAATCTTCCTTGCATATTCTTGATTAATATCCAAAATTTGGCTCCCAGCAGTCTACAAAGAGAGAATTTGCGGTTAGTAGCAGAACTAAGAGAGAAATGCAAAATAAAATGCATGAAAGGAAAAAAAATTGACATAAAAATTAACTTCACAAAAATTAATTATAAAAATGATTTAAAACCCTAAAAATTCACCATTCCCCCGCAACGACGCCATTTGATGAACGTCAAATTTGCCTCTTTAATTATCTCAAATTGTCGTAGTATAGGAGGCAAATTCAGTTCGTTAAAAACCACAAACTTTGAATGTTGTGGAATATTTTTACTTGGCAAGTCTACCAAGGACAAACACAGGGAACATTAATTCTTAGTTGCGTAGTTTTAAATTAAAATAAATAATTAATTAATGCTTGATTAATTTCTATGTTGGAATAATACAATGCAATGAAATGCAATGTGAAGAAAATTTAAACAGAGCTAATGAATTCTGCACAAGATCTATAATTATGAATTTTAATCCAAACAATAGTAATCAATTTCCTCTATATTAAATCACAAATCAAAAGATCACAAATCCAGAAATATTTATCAATAAATCCAGGCTGCAGGCTATAAAATTAATCATTTGAATCAATTTTATGAAATGAATCAGTAATAGCCCTTAAGATTTAATCCTCTAAGAATGTTCAATACTTTCAAAGAAATAAAGCTAAATATTCTCCTCGATTTTAGTCCCTGCAAAAGTAGCTCGAATGTCACCAAATACAGTCAGAGTGTCATCAACTAGACGCTTGCACCATAGATCAAAATCCTCAATTAATAATAATAACCTTTAAAACATCTCTGATCCTTTAACAAATTATGCTAAATGATAGAGCATGAAAATAACTTCAAAATGACATATTATATGCTTAAATCAGAGTTCATATGAAAAAGATATGATGAAATGAATTTCTAGGGACTAAAATGTAATTAAAATAAAGTTTTTCCTTCAAAATGGTCCCTGGAAGGACTTATCTGCAATTTCTAAAAGTCGGGAGGCCGCCGTATGTTATTTACCTCAGGCGAGGGTATTTTTGCAATTTCAGAAAATGCCGAGAACTTTGATGCAATTTTGACCAAGCACAAGGAGGCTCGATCGACGAAGCTAAGGCTCGGGGTTCCCGAGCCTGAGGTTCGGAGCCCGAACCAGAGGCTCGGTAGGGGAGGCACGAGGCTCAGATGGTCCAAGCCTCCATGCGGTGGCGATGGGTGGTTCGGGTGGTTCGAGGGACCCGAGGCTGGAGGCTCGGTTGGCAAGGCTCGGCTGGTGATTACGTGGCAGCTCGTGAGCCATTGGATCACGGGCTAATGCCCTGATCCAATGGCGGCTGGAGAGTGGCTTTGACCAAGCGGGGAAGCGGCCGGGCCAAGCGCCTGGAGGCAAGCGAAGGCGTAGCAAGCGGGGCCTTTGTCGGGGCGAAGGGGCAGCAGAGCTCGGCCGACACACGGCCGAGCGGTGGCGGAGGCGTGGCCGGTTTCAGGCGAGAGGTGCGGCGGGGGCAGGGCGGAGGGGTGATGAGACACCTGACGACTAAGGTAAAGGTAATCAGGGGTCATTGCGACCCAAGTCACCAAGCGCGGTCGATCAAGAAAATTCAGACCACCAAACAAAGGCAAAAATCAAAGAAAGCTCAAGTAGCGGTCTCGTTGTTATATTAACCTGATATAGCGACCAGGATCGAACACAAGGAGCACGTAATGGCCTTGCGGCCTACGAAGTAGTCTAAAATAAAATAAAAGAAAGTGACTTTTTTTGGTGGATTTTTAATTCTTTTTATATTTTTTTTGGATTTTTAAATTAATAAAGAAAATAAAAAAGCAATGAATCAAGCAACTACAAACAATTATTTATCTACTCAAAAATCATCCAAAAATTCAAACAAAAATGTTTTATGTTTTTTATATTTTTTACTGTTTTTTGGTAATTTTCTGATTTTTATTGAATTTTATAAAAATCAAACAAGGCGGAAAATAAAAGGTACTGTCTAGTCAGGTTTCAAGGGCCAAATTAAAATGCAAATTGGCCCTATTGAAACCTGAAGGTAACTTTCCTGTAAAGATCAAAACACAAGGAAAAGTTGGCCACTGGAATTATTAATTTTTTATTTTTCTTTTAATTATTAGAATTTTTATGGGTTTTTAGGGGTTTTGTAATCTTTATAGGTTTTATAAATCTAAAAATGACCAAAATTGGTCAGGAAATCAAACAAGGCAAAACAAGCAATCTGTAAATTGTTTGTAATTTTAAGAGGTGTTTTAATATTTTTTTTGTGATTTTTAAAGTTAGACAGTAAAGAAAATGTGTGTTTTTGAATTTTTAAAAATAATAAATGAAATAAAAAATGTCTCCAAAAATTGGAAAAAATTTTACACCATGGCAGGAGCCATGTATCCAATTTTCATCGCATTTGGAGTTGGTTTGCTATTTTATTAAAAATAAAAACAATGGTAAAGTGCACAGGGACTTGTACGCAATTAATAAAAGTTCCAGGGGGTCCGGTGCAATTTCTCCAAGAAACCACACGCGAGGCACGTGACCTGGGCTCAGGGACCTATATGCAAGAAAACTAAAGTTCCTAGACTATTTAGTAACACGTACTAAAAGTCCAAGGGCTTCAGTGTAAATTACCCACTATATAAAGCACATGCACAAATAAACCACGCACAGGGGTATTTCTGCAAATATCAAAAGTATAACTTCATTCATTAACACCCTGAAACATAAAGGACATACATGCAATTAACCCACAAAAGCATGTGTCGAAGCACATGTCCCACTACACACAGGGGCATAAAAGCAAATAAACTACAGTACGAGGTCCTAAGTGCAAATGTACCAAAATAAAAACAACTAAATGCGATATTTAAAGAACTAACTAATAAAAGAAACAAACAGAGGGGCCTACAAGAAATTTACCCCTTATTATATCCGAGGGACGGATGAGCGCCACGTGGAGATCCAACGGTCAGGGGCGGTGGCGCCTCAACGAAGGGTCCTCGGGTCAGATCGACGGCTGCGGTCTCACCACGTGGATGATCTAACGGTGCTGGTACACTGTGGATGAACCTCGCTAAGTCGACGGTCGCGATCACTCCTCCAAGGATCTGATGGTGCTGGCAGCTCCTCAAATGGACGTCTGAGATCTGAATTGGAGTTGGAAGTCAATCGGACGGTAGGGGAGGGTCCTCGATGAACTGGACGCTGGCGAGTTGCGCCGGGCTCGTGTGGGCGCTAGAGACCTCCTCGGAGGCTGCTGAAGATCGGAGAAGCTACGCCTTGGCCTCCTGCGTCGAATGGTCCTCTCCGATGACGGCGAGGAGCTCTGGAGAGCTCCGGCGGCACTGGCGGAGGAAGAGCTGCTGCTCCAAAGAGTCAGAGCCCTCATATGGGCTCGGATGAACCTGAAAAGCACGACAAAAGACTTGCGGGTCGAGGGCAAAGTGCCTCGACCCTTTAAGCGGAGGTGAAGGTGAACGGTGTGGGGGGCGTAGGGGCTCCGGCGAAGCGACGATGAAGGAGCCCCAATCCCAGCTCCTGTGCGAGCTGGGTTGGATGAGTGGGTGGAGAAGGTGCGCGGAGGGAAGGCGGATATGTGGTCGACTCCGATGATCGAACGGGTGGCTAGGGTGGTCGGAATCGGCGACGAACGGCGACGGGGGAAATTGGGTGAAACGCAAAATTAGAGAAATAAGGAAAGAGAGAGGTCTACCTACTGGATGCTGTCCACTGTGGAGGAGCAGGGGATGCTCCAGGTCCTTGCCTCAAGGACCGTCAGTGTCCGAGGCTCGAGCACCACCTCCAGGCGGCGCACGGCAGCGCGTAGCTGTCGGATCAGTGGTCAGGTCTCCCTTTCCTCGCTGCGACAAGACTGGGAGCGAGCTGTCATTCTTGCGGAGGCTGTGGAGGTCCTGGGGTGGAGAGAATCAATCCAAAGATGAGTGGGGAAGGAGGCGGAGCTCGGACTAAATACCTCTAGGGGTCCGGCTAAACGGGAGTCGGGCGAGCAGCTCGAAGCGCGGATCCCCAAAATCCACCCCGGGCGTGGATAAGGGATGATCAAGCTCGGATTAGGACCCGAGGTTAACGGATTTCATGATCGGATCGAGTGTGCAAAATTTCGAGAAATCAGGTTGCGGGCACGGATCCGGGACTAAGTGGTCCAGGGGGGGTTGACCGGGGGGTCAACATCCCCCGTGGACCAATGGGAGCTGGCCATGTGGAAATGTTTTGAAAATTCAAAAAGAAATAATAAATGGCCGAATTATTAAAAACTCAAAACATGAAAAATGTTTATTTATTTTTTTCTATTTTTTGTGATTTTTAATTAATTTTTCGAAATAAAAATAGGGTATGTACACTATAGTGCTATACATAGGTATATTTACAATATAGATTTTTAAATTTTGATTTTTAATTTGTTATTTTTGTACATTTTTATTCCCTTTATATATTTTATTTGTTTATAGCATAAAATTAGGAATAAAAGGTATTTTTATTTTATTTTTATTATTTATATACAAGGGGTAAATAATTAGATATATATACATATATATACATGGTATATGTACAATGTTCTTTTTGGTTTTTTTAATTTTGTTCTTTTTATTTGATTTTTGTTTTTATGGTTTTTATTTTATTTATTTACAACATAAAAGATAGAATATATACAAATTTTTAGGGATTTTAATTTATTTATTTACAAGGCTAAATATATATAAGTGTGGGTTTTTATACATGGTGAATATGTACAAGGAAGGCTATTTTTATTTTCTTTTTAATTTTTCTATTTTTATCTTGATTTTGTATGTACAAATATATACAAGTATTTACAAGCCCATTTTATTCTATTTTTAGAGGAAAATATTTTTATTATTATATTTACATGTATATTTAGACACATGAGCTCCCTATCTCTCTCTACTTTGGATTTTATGCGGTCAGGCCCATGCTGAGCCCTCCCTTGCGATTAGGTTGCTCAATATTTATTCTAAATATTTCCCTCTTTTTCTTTTAATTCTTTATTCTTTTATTTTTGCACAAAAACATGCTATTTATTAGTTTTTACACAATGCATGCCTTTTGCTAATTATTTGTATTTACAAATATATACATGCATTTGCAAAGGTTTTTGTAGCTAAAATATAAGAATAAAGAGTGATGAATGAGTATGCATCAAGGGGCAGCCGAGGCGCGGAGGCTGTGCAGTGCGCGACAGCTGCGCGCAGAGATGCTCATGGTGGAGGTCTGTGGCCGAGCGAGGAGGGACGAACGGAGGTCAGGTGGTCGGTGAAGGGCGGAGCGCAGAGTGAAGTCGGTCGGGTCAATGTGGTGGTGATGAAACTGCAACAAAAAGAAAGGGAAAAACAAGTAACAGGAAGGTTGCGTGTGTTGCGTGGAAATTAGGAGAAGCAATTCTCCGATGATCGCTTCGAGGAGGCGGCAGAGGATCTGAAGCTTTGCTGCTCACGGAGGAGCGACTGCAAAGGGACCAGCCCCGTGGATCACGCCGGTTAAGCTGCTATCACCAGCCATCAGGGGAATGGCAGATACTCCATGAAGAGGGAGGTCGTGAGGTTAAATAGGGAGGAGGGAGATGTAACGTCGGAGATGTTGTGGTGGATGGCCTCGTAACGACCAGAGGCGTGGACGGGGCAACGGTTAGGAGGAAGGAGGAGGAACGGTGGGGGGGGGGGGGAGGGGGGGATAATGACTGGAGGTAGGGGAAGCTTGGGTCACGTGCTAGGCACGTGACCTAGGGGGCCAGGAGAGAGAAAGAAAGTGGGGTGCCGTGTGGCACGCCCAGGAGCTGCCACGTGGCACCTCAAAAAAATTTCAAAATTTAAAGATAAAGAAAAATAGAAAAAAATAGAAGGATACCTCGGATTGAAAAATTTCCTTCATGAAAGTTGTTCATCTCGACGAGATCTACAACTTTTATGAAGGATCCATGAGCAAACGAGGTCACATGTGCAAAGTGGTATTTTTGATGGTTCTCTGTGTATAGAAAACCAGCTTTTGGGGTTTTGTAATTTTTTGGTGGTTTTAGAGAGGATAAAAATCTAGAAAAATTACGATAAAATACTAGAAAATTATCTGCACACTAATATATTTTTTTGGATTTTTAATTAATAATAAAGTAGGAAAATAAAATAGAAGTATGAAACACACAATTTTTGTACAGACTCACACAGATGCTTGTACTCAGTCAGTTTCTTTGATTTCACTATTATCTGGTGTTTGGGA